>VDFB02105785.1:182299692-182322270 GCA_007258455.2 Sequoia sempervirens | reverse complement strand
TCATTTTCTGGAATATTAGATCAATCTCACACATATAAATATGAAACCTCAAAATTTTAAAATTGAATTCTACCCAAAACATAGACACACAATTGAACAAATTCTCAAAAGAAGAATGGCAACATGATTAACATTTCATTCAAAATTCACTCAAATCCACATAAGGAGAGAAAATCTATTGGAATTATATGTTTATTCATGCTTATAAGTCATATCTGCATACAATTTAAGATAATTTGCATATATTCATCCAAAACTCAAAATAGGCTATCTATTCTATTCCATTTGCTTGGGGTTTTAACAGCCAATGGCACCACAAATATCACTTCCTCATCAGAGGATAGATATCATTCTACCCATATATTCAACTCAAAACCTAGCTAGAGCTTTCATAGTTATCTCCCTACAAATGAGCCTTGAATTCCCTTTTATATGACAAGAGAGAAACAAGCTTCGAGCTCAAATTTAATTTCACCACAAATTTTCATTTGAACAAAATCTCCATTGCATTTGAATTTCATTTCAAAACTTCCCACATGTTGAATCTGCAAAACATAGTGGCGCACGAACTGGGGAAACCTAAAAGAAAAGGGAACACAAATTGTCATCAAAATCCCCTTGTCGCTATCCACGCAAAAAAACCAGGCAACCAAATTGTCATGAAGGCACCACAACAACTTCTTATTTACTTACCACCCTACCCTTACCAACACTCAGACCCTAGTATAAACGCCTGCTTCTAGTTGTTTCCCAATACGGTAGACCCTCAACCTCCTCTTCTTTCTTGTCCTTGCCCAATACGGTTCTAGTCCGTCTGCTTGGGGTTTTAACAGCCAATGTTCCCACAGATATCATTTCCTCATCAGAGGGTAGACCTTGATTGAAGTGAATTAAATACCAACAATAGTCTGAGTTGGTCTCAGTTACATCATCAAAAGTGTTGCTCGTAAGGTCAATGGGTGAGTGTTGGCATCCAAAGGAGCCATGCCCATACATTATTTTCCTACTGAAACTAGTAATAGAGCACACTGACTACTTGCCTTTGTCATCTACCAGTTGAGCAGCAATGTCTTGGAATTGTAACCTTCTACTGCATCTAGTGGGCATAAGCCTGGGCTTGTCAACCAAAGCACCTTCCTAAATAGCAGGACCAAGCTTTTGTGAGCTCAAACGAACAGACCTCCTTACTGACTTACTCATTTTCTCTTCTTAGACAAGCACTCAAACTTGATTAGAATCAGCCCACAAAGTTCTCTAACTGCTACAAGAATGACACTATTAGTAGTTAATTCCTCTTGTATTTATTGTGCGAGGTAATGGAAACCTTCATCAATGCTTAGTAAAAATGCATGTGCAAACATGTCAATTTGGCGGTGTATGTATTGTCACCGTTTAACTAGAGCTACATGAGAATCCAAAGATCACCCTTCATGATTGCCAACAACAACATCTTCACACAGATTGAGATTGACGTGACTACACAAGCAAGGAATAATTCATTAATGCTTCACTAGTTGTATGATCAAATGGTTTATCTCGGGCTAACTCAGTTTGACATCCAATGAAGAATCATTCACCTTCATCATGACCAATAACATTAATCCATCTCAGAAACCAACTACCATGTCAACAGGTCCTATGCACTTTGCAAACTGAATGACTGGAGCTACGCATCGCAA
The DNA here is from genome assembly GCA_007258455.2 of Sequoia sempervirens. NCBI lineage: Eukaryota > Viridiplantae > Streptophyta > Pinopsida > Cupressales > Cupressaceae > Sequoia > Sequoia sempervirens. The sequence continues at coordinate 182,320,591 of VDFB02105785.1, read as the reverse complement.
TCTCGTTGACCTCGCGGCTTTTAATCAACCTTCATCTTCCTCTTGCAAGTTAGCGGGGAACATCAAAGATTTACATTAGCTTTTGATCTTGGTTGTCGATCTAGAACCACAGGTTATGAGCTCAATAGTGGAGATTGGGCCCCACATTCCATACAAGACACACATCTACCTTTTCCTGACCTCGCACCAAATAACAGGGCGACACCTTAGGTTTGTGAGTTGGCAGGGTACGATCGAGATCTTCTCCTATATCTTCGAATCTGGAAAACCTACACATTGCATGGTTAGTATTTAATGAAAGGCTTTGGCTAAACCATCAGTGACATGACCACTAGAGTTAATGGCTTAGGCTTACATCACCAGATTAAAATTAAAACCCAACTTTGATTTTAATACTTTATTTCCTCTGCAGGGTTTTATTTCCTAAGTCTCAGTTGGCCCCGTTAAATTCTTATCCCTAACAAAGAACAAATGATTAAGCTAAGGATTGTATTTGTTGTTATAATCTTGTTCTAGAATTCTTAATCACCAATTCTTATTTGTGCATTTGTATATGAATCCAATTGAATGCCTTTCCATATCATTATGGAAAATTTTATTATTGCAACCCTAACTCTAACACTAATTAAACCTTGACCCTAACCTAATTGAACTCGTATTATAACCCTAACTCTAACACTAATTGAATTGTAATCGTAACCCTAGGTATTGTTGAAACCTAACCCTAATTGTATCAAAACCCTAGAGAACTCTAATTGAACCCTTTAACCCTAAAATAGACAATAACCCTTTACCTTAATTCGTTGAACCCTAACTCCAATCCTAGCCCTAATTTAATTAACCTTAACCCCGCGACTTTAACTAGACCCTATTGAATTATAACCCTAATTGATCCCTAACCCAAATTGAATACTAATTGAACCTTAACCCTAAGTGAATAGCAACCTTAATTAAACTCCAACCATAATCCTATTTGAATTTTGACCCTAATCATAACTATAATTCAACCCTTAATTCCACTGAACCCCAACCCTAAACATGAGTTCACTAAGTTTAAGGTTCAAATAGGGTTAGACTCAATTAAAACTAGTATAGATCCACCAGGATTAGGCTGGGGGTTGGGGTAAAGATTAAGGTTCTATGATAGAGCTAGTTAGTGTTAGGGTTCAATTGGGGCAAGGGTTAGTATTAGGGGTTAGGGGTTATGGTTCAAATTAGGTTTCATTAATGTTAGTTTTAGAATCATAGTTATGTTTAGGGTTGGATATAAAATTAGAGTTAGGTTTGAAGTTAATTAGTGTTAGTTTTAGGGTTGGGGTTATGGTTAGACTTATAATTAATGTTAGTATTGGGATTAGATTCTATCACTTTAATAAAAATAATCTTCTATAAATTCATTCATTTTTTTTTTGAAATTATATAATTTAAAATATTTTCAAATTTATCTATGTTGATATATGAGAGATATAGCAAATCTAAACTCTATACAATTTATAGTTAACTTGACATTGTGTATAAAAGGTTTAAGTTATGAATGTTATAATATAAAAAAATAAATGTGTTTTCAATTTTTTTATCAGTTTAAAAGATGTGCCAATAATGTTGCAATCACTAATGATTAATTTTTTTCTTGATGGTTAAAATAGATTGGTAAGTAAAATTATCTATAATAATAAATTTATCATTGATTTTTCTTGATAAGTAAATCAATATTTCATAGAATTTATCTATAATTCTTATTTAATTTTCTTAATTATATTAAATTATATTTTATTAAATTGTTAAAAAATTTAAGTTGCTTATAAATATTTATGTGTTTTTATAATTAACTTGATATTGTGTATAAAAGGTTTAAGTTATGAATGCTATAATATAAAAAAATAAATTTGTTTTCAATGTTTATTTGTTAGTTTGATGAAAATAATGTTGCATAGTAATGATTAAATTTTTTTCTTGATTGGTTAAAGTGATTGTGAAATTATTCTATGTTAATTTAATGTTATGAATGCTATATAATATAAAGAAAACTATTTCTAATATATTTTTAATGCATCTTTATATTTTATAAACAAACATCTAAAATAAAAATGTGATTGTAAAAAAAATACAACTTAATGAGTGAACATACATTTAAAGTTAAAAGTGAAATTATAAAACAAATTGTAAAATTATTTTATTTTCTTCTATAAATATATTTTTTTTATTTTTCGTCTGCCTAGTAATGCCCACTTCTCCTTTTAATGAATGTTTTATTTTGCAAGGGTTGATTTAGTGCTGCCGTTGATCTATTTCCTACAGATATCAACGGTTCCCGCCATCCTATAATCGGGAATTGAAGGATCGCGAAATTATGGGCGGGCGCCATGTGTCCTATCTAGGGGATCAAATTTGAGCTATCGCTGACCAACTACCATTTGATCTAAGTTGTTCCCCACCATCCTGCGATGGTGCTTGGGTTGATTGTGAAATCACGGGTGAGCGCCACGTGTCTCATCCGATGAAGCCTAAAGAGTAAAGGAAACACTAGCCGGCTTTAATGTATTAAGGGGCAAATTACTAAAGTGTTCTCGACACACACATGTTCTAAATCAATGGATATGTTATAATCTCATTGGAAAAGCTGCTCGAAGGTTAACGACATGGCTGGCGACTGTGTTAAAGGAACAAGATCAACGATGCCCGCTATCCCACGATCAGGGATTATAGGGATCACGATATCATGGGCAGGTGCCACGTGCCCTTCCTAAAGGATTAAATCTGTGTGACCATTGATGAGCTATCTTTTCAAGATTGACGGTGCCTACCATCCTGCAATTAGGAATTTTGGGATCATGATGTCACAGGTGCCTGCCACGTGTCTCATCCAATAAAGCCTAAGGAGTGAAGAAAGTGTTTGCTGGTTTTAAATGTATTATGGGGTGGATTACTAATGCGCTTGTAAGATGCACGTGTTTTATTTCAACACAAATGTTATGATTTTAAGGGAAAAGCTGCTCGATAATTAAAGGAAAGGACGACAACCATTTTTGAAAGAGCAGGATTTATGGTAAAAAGATCGACGGTGTCCGCCATCCCGCGATGATAAATGAAAGGATTGCGATATCACTGGCAATTGCCATGTGGCATTCCTTCGTAGCATATGACATAGTGGGCCTCTGTATTTCCATGTTGGCGATTATGTCAGCTTGTTTTGAAGATGGTCGTTGATGATTTGATCAAACTAAAGGATCAATGGCTCAAATTTAAATATGTATCAAATTATGGTTGAAGCCATTCGTGCAGCCTGCGAGTGAGATTTAATGGTGGATGAGACATCCATTGGTGAAATTTGATCAACATAAAATCAATTTACTCATCTCATTTGTATCACAAATCATCCAAGTATTTCGTGAAAACAGTTTCAGAGCCAAAGGTGAAATTGCGAGCAACTGCTGCCAGAAATTGGAGTTTGTGTGAAAAAAGTCGTGAGTTAATTTTCTCTGTTTCCCAGTCATTCTGTACCTAAATTTGGGAAAGGGGGGTCTGCTATGCTTGTCACTGAGTTCATTAAAATATTTTCTTAGGGCTATTGTTTAATCATAAATTGTGAGGAATTGCGGTATTTTTACTCTGTAATTTCCTATCTTTGCTTAGTCATAGCCACTTGAAGTGTAACATTGTAGTGAGGCCCTAGTTTGTCTAAAATGGTGCCAACCAAGCAGCACTCTGGCCACATTAAGTATTTGAAAAGAAACTTGTACGATGATTTCCTAGATCAATTTCCATTATCAACAAATGAAAGAAGGAAAGGTTTGGTGTTGATGCGAGGGAAAATCCTAGGGGAGGGGTTGGTGTGTAATAATTTCAACATTGCTGATGCTAGGTTTCCACTCACAGGCTTAGAAATGTTCAGATTATGGTATGGCCAGAGGAATTTTCCTCATCCTTTTTCAAATGGATGGATGTACGACATGGAAAAGTTGGTTATTCCAAATGTGTTCCCTAATGTGGACTTAGAGCAGTGGCCAAAAGATATGACCCTATCACACAGGTAATTAGAGATAATGATGGAGGGTTTCTATTAGAAATTAGCAAAGATGTTATCCAACAAACTTTTGATTTGAGTGAGCCAAGTGATGACTTGGTTCCTATTAATCTTGAAGAAATGAAGTAGGAGTATACAAAATTGAAATCTATTTTTAGGGTTAAGATGCTTTCACCTCATCTAGTTAAGGAAAGGGGTTCACAATTTCACATCAAACCTAGTGACCAGGAACCCTTCAGATTGAATTGTTCTGCAAAGCCTTTCCTCGCTACTTTCTATTCACTATGTCAGATTTTGGGTTTCATCCCTGGTGCAGTAATGCCAATTGCATACATGTTCATGGAGGTGCAAATACAACACCCTAACTTCTCTGTAACATGACTTTGCTTCTTTTTTGGTGGAGAGGATAGATGAAGGACTATTGAAGCTATAGAATGGTGATACTAGTACTCAATTATTTTGGTATTCCATGTTGATGCTGTAGACACGTCAAATTGACATAATGCATTCAACTAGGTCATATTCATCCATTTGGCAAATAAATCAAGTTTATTTATCAATCTCCTAAAGTCATCAGTTTAAATCAAATAAATCAAACTTGATCCTATCATCTCTTTGATTAAATAAATCAATCATTTATTTAATTAAATCTCAGATCATCATTCATCTCCCTTTGATTTGATTTAAATCCCTAAATCAAGTCAAATTGGTCAAATCAGCCTAATCATCATCCTAGCTAATTAAATAATCCTAATGCTAATCTCACCCACTTGCATTCTCTAGATTTGGCCACTTGCACATGAAATTGCATTTAATTGATTTATCAAAATTATTTATTTTCAACTTGGGCATAAAGGAGAATATTCTCCAAGTTTGAATCTCCCCCAAGTGGACATGTACACCCAACAGAGCATTTATGAGGCCTTACATGCCTCTTACATGTCCCCTTCCAAAGTCAAACTCAGCATTTATTGGAAATTTTGAATTCAAATTCTCCCTCTCATGGGCACTCTTCCCAAATCTTGCACAACCATTGGCCTATCATCACTTGACAAGTGGCCTTATCTTATTGGCTTGATCTTTGTCCCACATTGGTCTCTCTTCAACACTTAGCATCAAGAAAATCTATAAAATAGAGGCTTCATCTCTTATCAAATCCTTCACCATCTCTCCACAATCTTGCAAGGTCACACTCTTCATTTGAGATTTGATCTTGTCCATTTCACTCTTCATCATTTGCAACATTTAGCTTATCAATCAAGGATTGGGAAAGGGTCACTAGCACATGTGACACCAATCCACTATGAGAGTATTTTCTTCATGTTTTGTTGTATGCTTTCAACTAGTTTATCTAATCTTTTGTTGTTTTGATGGCATCATGAAGCATGCTGATTTATTTCATATGGATGTTGAGGGTTCGCTTTGTTTGAATACTAATCATGCTTGTTTATGTTAGTTTTTAACCAAAATGCAGAATTCACATCCTACATTTGGCGCTAGAAGGAGGGCTATAACACTTGACAGAAATCCTCTAAGACTTTTTGGATATTTGCTTGATCAATGTTTCATCACAATCATGCGTTTTCCCTTATATTACTATTAGGAATCTGCAGTCTCATTGTATTTCTCTTCAGAAGCTAACCATGAGCCGAGTTAATATGACTTCATGTTAACCAAACGAGAGTGTGGCAGAGCCTTATTTATTCTTTTTAATAAAGCTTAGCTTTGTTAGTCATTTCTATGTGCGTGCAGATTAAAATAGTCAAAAGATTTGTAGATTGCCTATATCTTCATTAACTGACTGCGGTTGAGTGATTTGCGTACTTGTACAAACTTGTCATTCTGTGGCATCTTTGAACATACATCATTCTATGGCACGCATCAGATCATTATTTATTTTTCGTATTGGATTGACCTTTGTATCATGGTGTAGCATCATGTTGCTTTTAAATTGAATGATTTACTTTTTTGATACAAAAGATCGGGCTGTTGCTATTTTTTTTTTTTTTGGCCTTTGTGCAGGGTACTTTCCAAACGAAGGGATTGGAGTTGACTTCATGTTTTTGTGTCATTAAGCAAATGCTTTATGCTTTCCACTCTATGCTCTACATTCTGACCATTGGTAACCTACGGGCCAGCTTAGTTTCACACTTGATAGTCGCATTTGCTTAAAAGTTCCTAAAGCCTTTTGCAAATCCATTTTGTGCATATCACGCAATCATTGCATTCTCTGAGACCATATTTCTTCTGAGGCATTCTGTCAACCAGTTCACATGCCTTGTCTGCGCTATACTCCATGAGACCATGTCTCTCTGAGGCGCATTGTCAAGCAGTTTCAACGCCTTGTCTGTGCCTTCACCGGAAGCAGTCTATCAAACAGTTCACTTGTTTTGTCTATGCTTTCACAACTGGCATTTACTAGAAAGGATTTCTGAAAGCCTTTTTTCTAAATGTGTTTTATGCATATCCTGCAAATATGATAGTCCATGAGACCACGTCTCCCTGAGGTGCACTGTCAGCAGTCAAACGGGCCTTGTCTAAGCTTCCACACTTTAATACATTTGCACGAAGGCAGGGAAGATGCTGGAAAGGTTATGGAATTCGGCTTTACACCTGTCAAACGCAGCTACTATTATTCTAGCCTTTTCTCCTCTTGCGCCCTTGCCTGCTCTTACATGAAAGTTGTAACGCCTCTCATAAATCCACATGGCACATACCCTACAGTTTTGATACCCCCAGAGATCACTTTCTTTTTGAACGAATCTGCCAAAACAAACTCGCATTTCCTGCGTATGCATCTCTGGTGTCCTTACATAATGCTTGGAATAGATTTTATTTTGAAAAAGTTGTTGCTTGGCCAGCTAAGGTGAACTAAATGACAACATTTGCATAGTATTCAAGATAGACACCATAGTCACCTGCTGGTAGGCGCAGTTTTTTTAAGAATGTTGAAGTCTTTTTTCAAAGTCTATTTTGTACAAACATGGATGAATCAAGTGGCCAAGTAAATCACTCCTACGCGTTAGCTGCAAAAGAAGAATTAGTCCTATCAAAGTCTTTATGATGAGCTTAGAAAACTGATCTGAGAATGTGGACTGAGCCGTTTTTTATGACATTTTAAACTGACAGTTTAGCGCAGGGATCTCCATGCATAAAGTACAAATTTTCATTCATTGATAAGAGTTGGCATATCATAAATATAAACCTGTTTGGTAGAAACGTTGATATTAAATAACTTTTGACTTTCTTTACAATTGTAAACTTTGCTTTTACCAAAAATACTCATTTTTATGGGTGCAGATTTAAGAATGGTCAAAGTCATGCCAAGAGACACACTGTTCTTTCAATAAAAGGCTGCAACTTTGTAAAATCCAACTTTACTATTGGACATATGTTTTATAACAAAATTGGTTGTTTAAATATTTGAAGATATGCTCAATAGTTGTGAAGATTCTTTGGTGGAAGTTTTTCATATCATTTTGATTAGTTTGAAGTAGTTAACGTTGGGTTGAGATAATGCTTTGAAAGATTTCAATTTAGTAACTTTGTATTATGAATCATTTTTTCATCATTAATGATCATAGTTAAAATCTGAAATTTATGATGAGGCTTTTAAAGGACTTATTATTGGTAATTGATTCATTGGCTCAATATTTCTAGTGATGAAGATTGTGATAAGGGAGAGAGAAATATTAACGAGTGTGATGCCTTTTCAAATAGGATCATTATTAAATCTTCATTTTTTGTTGTTTGAAGTCAAAATAGAATAAATTGAGTTCTCACACAATCTATCTTTTTCTTTTATAGGTACAAACAAACAACGAAGGCAAAAAGGTACAAAGGAAAAGCGAAGGCGAAAAGGTGCAAAGCGAAAGAGAAGGCTATCAAACGAAAACGAAAGGAGGGAATTTTTTTGAAAACATAATGTTTTTACACTTTAAGTGTTTGATCAACACTACTTCACGAAGTTGTTTATCTTTTCGCTTTTAGAACACTAATTTTCATTTGGTCTAAAACGAACAATTTGATTTTCATTGCAAAGGGCTTAAATGAATTCTTAAGACAAACTCACTAGATTTTGTTTGAGGTTAAGAATTGAACAATCAAAACTCACACTTCATTTTGGTGCTTAAAACGAACTCACAATTGCTTTGAAGGCCATAAACTGAACAAGTGCTTGAATTGTGTGATTTTGTCTTTTGAGTGCGTATCCTCTCCCCTTGCGCTTCGTGCGATCTAGGGTGCAAGAGAAACACTCAAAATACATTTTATTGCTTTGAAACACTTCGATCTTTTAAAATTGAACATCTTGTGCGAAAGTGTGGGGTAGGCATTTTCACAGACATTCTCTCTTTGCCATCAAAGATCGATCGAGTTACGGATTGTGTGTTTTTCTTGCTTTTGTTTATCTTAGAGGGCCTTCCTTGGGGAAAAAGTACTCACCCAAGGGAACACTCAACCGGTAACACTCTAAAGCCAAGAGTATTTCTAGCTGGGATATAAATGTGGGTATTTAAACGCCATTATCACGTGGTTGGCCCGACATGATGATCTGGAAGGGGACTCTTCCCGTATGGGTCAATCTCCATGAACGGTAAAGTTGAACTAGAACCCTTGTTTTGTAGTGGCCTATTTATCCATTGAGCAAGTTTATCAAAGTGGTGCATTGGAACTTAGATTCCAAGAAGTTACTTGCCATGTCCAATCTTGGTTGAAATATAGAGGTTAGGATTTCATCATACCTCTATATTTTTCCTTGGTTGCATGTAAAATCATCTCTTCTATGAAGGGCATGAGGCAAGCCCACTAAGAAAAATGTACCCATTAAGCTAGGATGTCATATTGCTTGTTTGAAAACATAGTGTGTTTATCGAAAACATTGGAAAACCATCATTTAACATCATCATCAGAATTTCAAACCCCTTAGTTAGAGAAAATACCTTTAAAAAAACCCAAGAACTATTGCTTGCCCTTGGGATTATGTCCTTAGAGGTTCCTAAGTAATTAGGTTTACATCTTAATTTGCTCTTACAAAGGTCAACATTAGGCAACCCTTGTCCTAATTTCTTAGAACCTTCACATAGCACTTTGTGGGACAAAAAGAAGTTGTGACATGGGGCATTCAGTTTGAAACCTAATCAAGAAGTGTGTTTTTGGTAAAAAGAACTCATTAAGCAAAGATAACAAATTGGACCCCACACATGTGCTTGATATCTTTTGGTCATATTGGTCTTTTGATTGCTCTTAGAGAAAAGTGTGTTCTTCAATACCTTGGCCTAGTAAAAAAAGTCTCTCTAAGTCTCTTAGGATCAAATCAAACACTTCATCCATCCCAAACACTTATCAAAATCCATCCCACCAAACAACTTTAGATCTTTGGAAACATCACTATTTAGACTTGGGTACATCCTTAAATCAAATCAAAGTCATTTGTTTAATTAGGTGTGTGGGAATGCATCCTTTCTCATACATTTAATTAAATCAACCATCCTTTGAACAAGTTCATCCTAAGATCACATCCAACATCTTAGGGTTTACAAGTTCATCATCCAAATCAAACCAATCAAAAATCAAGCCCTAAGTCTAGCATTGATACAAAATCCCTAAACGTTCAACACTCATATCATTCATCTTTCATCCTCCATCTCATCATAGGTCCTAAGAACCTTAGAGGTCACTTTTGCAACAAAGTCAAAACACAAGGAGAACATGGAATATAAACTTGATCCATACATCTTGGGTAATCCAAATCAGTTGAATCTTCAAAGCCTTGCAATGCCTATCAATTATCAAAGTCCATGCATGGGATCATTGCTTTCAACAAATATCAATGGCACAACGAATGTGAGTATGCCCAATCTGAATTTTGGAACACATCTCCCCATGATAGATTTAAATCAAAGTCCAAACTTACAAGTCTATCCTCCAAACAATCAATACATGAGTCTTCAAATGAGCAACATCATTCCACCAAATCCCTACTTGCCAAATGTGGATGTACCAAGTGCAAGTTGTCGAAACATGAATCCTAACTTAGAAAAATTTGGAAAAATGATTCCCAATACCAACAATGTTCATCCTATCATGCCAAATCTAAACATCATCCCAAATCAGAACATTATCCAAAGTCAATTTTCCCATAATCCCATTCAAAAACAGCAAGTAGGCATCCCAACTCCGTTTAAACAAAAGCCAAATCAACTATCTCAAGTGAGTCAAGATCAAAATCAAGAACAAATTTGGCGAGATCAAATTGCAGAATTTTCCAAAATAGTTGAGGCATTGCGCCAAGGGAAATCTCCACCACTAATACCTACATCATTCCTTGGTTTAGGGCTTCCCCCTTTACCTAACACCAATCACGCCACCCAAATCAATCCACCTAACGTCAATCAAACCATCACGTCAAATCCCTCGAATATACCATCGACATCGCACCAACAGATGGTATCCAACCAAACAACAACGTTGATCCCAACCAATCAAAATATGGTCTCCCAAGGACCTATCACCTCAGTCAATCCAACCATCTCTATCACTTCAAACATTCCAAACACCACTATCACACCCATCATATCTCAACCCCTCACTACCATGATCGCTCCGAGCATATCTCAAACACTTGTCACTACATCCAACATGATTCTAAATCCACCACCACCCCCACCACCACCAACTTCCACCACATCAAACCAATACAACGCGACATTACAAGCTGCTTTTCAAAAGGGATTCCAACAATATCTAGCCATGCAACAAGCAACACAAGCTCAACAAGTGAAACAATCCTCTCAAGTTGCCCAAGCCTCTCAAGCTACCCAACCAACACGAGCACAAACACAAAAGATGACAACTATTGAAAACAAGGATCAAGATCAATCCATCATTGAGCACACATTTACTTCATCCAATGATCAAATCGACATATGTCAAGAGTCACTTTTGAATCACGATCAAAATCCACCAACAAAACTTGACAATGAGCCAATTCAAGAAATATCAACATCACTTGACTCTATGGTCGAAGACATTCACAATCTCTCCACCGCAATTGTCGAAAACAATGATCAAAACCTCTCCATCGAGGAGCACATTGAGGATGTATCTACACAATCCGATGATAAACTCACCATACATCAAGAGCCACTTTTTAGTGATCTCTTTCAAGGAGTGTTAGGGTTATTTGATCCTATTGACATAATGCACAATCCATCGACCTATGATCATGTTGAAAATGTCTCTACATCACCTTATGAGGTAGAGGACATATCTCAAGAATTTATTCCAAAGCATGATCAAAATCTTTCACCAAGGTCTAGCAATGGTCCCTTCCAAAACATGTTGATCCCCTTTGACCGCATGGTTACAGATACTGAAAGAACCCTTAACTCGACACTTGAGGATATTGAGCCATTCCCCATGTCTAATAACGACGTCCAAGAACCCTTTGTAAGAATCCATCCTTTGGAACTGACCCATGTCAAGAGCTTGATCCAAAGCATGTTGAAAGCAACTCTGAAATTGTTCAAGATCAAGAATTTGTATCTCCAAGATACTACAATAATCTAATGAACACTCTCTTATCCATGTAGGATGATCATATCCATACTCCTCCATCTACCCATGAGATGCTTTCTTTGGATGGAAACATAGATGATCGTTATTCAAAATAGGGTCCCTTTATTCCTGACATCACTGCACAAAAAGAGCAGATTCTTAACACCTACAATCAAATGGAGTTATCAACATCAGGATCAAATATGTCCCAAACTCAGATTGAGGACATCATGAATAAAGATATCCATCATTATCCGCTCAACAAAACAAGTCAAATAGAACATCCAGAGTTAGCGAAGCAGCAAATTGAAAGAACGCCAACTACGGTGGTCATTTGTCAGAGCATGTTTACTGAACAAGACATCTCAGAACAAGAAGAGTCAAAGAACAAAGGTACTACCACAATACTAGGGGCAACTTCGTCTCAAGCAAACGTCAACATAGGGAGCATGAAGAGTCCTTATGATGAAACTAGTGTCAATACTAACTGGCCACGCCACGAATTCCATCCAGCATAAATTAACTAACGCTGTACAAGATTTAATCAAAGTACAAAGAACGTTATCAAAGCAAAAGAAGCTGAGAAGCATAATGGACAAATCAAATACAAATGGATACCAAGAATACAAAGGAAAGATCATCTCATCAAACTCCAGTCAAAGAAACTATGGAGCAAAATAAAAAAGGGAAAATTATCCATCAAAGATGTCCGCAAAATCAAAAGCAGGCTTTTCAAGCGATGTACAAAGTTTATCAAGCGGTTGGTCCTAATTCCACGCACACTCTCGTATCCACCCATCATTGCTCATCTTCCCAAGTTTGGAGAGTCAAAGGTTCCAAACTATCAACCAATCCATCTCTTATCCCTAAACACACTCCATCCACGCCTCCACGCATAATATCCAATTCTTACATTCACTGTGTATTGGCAACAACCCTTCATCATAAGGATTCAGAAGGCAATCTATCACGATGTGCGCACAAAGACAAAGTCAACTCCGGTATCAACGAAGCAGATCAGAAATCCCAAAAATTGTATTCAAGTGCACTTATCTTAGCAAGGTAGCTTCTTCAAGCAGGATATTGATGGCACATTATGACAGGGGCATCTACATCTACACCACCAGGTGGTTCAACATGAATCTTTCAGAAAAAATACAAAAAAATCAAAAAATAAGAAAATCCAAAAAAATTAGAAAAAGGATTGAAAACAGTAAAGAGAAAAAAATCATCCTCTAGTGAAAACCGCATGGGCGGCACTTTGGGCAAGACCATGAGAAAAACCTGGCAAACATGCGTCATGTGTAGAATCAAGCATCTACGTGCGCCAGTTCAGATGAAAGCATCTCATCCCATCCGTAATAAATTGAGCATTCCATCCATCTTATCCATAATAAATCCATCCATCCATAAACCATCGATCCAATCCATTTTCATCCGTCTGCATCCATCATCCAAGTTATCTTGATCTTGATGAAATTTTGGGGCACACTTTACGCTTGCTTATGGAAAACATCTTGGCATGGGTCATTTTCATTGATCCTATGCTATCCAGCATTATCTGAGCCATGAAAGCATTATCAAAATGAGCATTCATTATCCAAATACCTTCTCTTATTGCAAGATAATCCATGTCCCTCCATCCATACACTTATCTAAGCATCCATCCATCACATTCCATACATTGCTAAACACTGGGGGCAGATATTTACATCTTGCTTCAAAAATAAATCTTGATCTATATCCTCCAACTCATGTGGTGATCTGAACATTGGCAAACATGAAACAAAATTGGTCAAAGCATCTGCAATCCAAAATCCAAATCACTAGCCCATGACACTTTTTTTGACAAGATGACATTCCATATCAATCTTCATCATTCATCAAACATCAATCCAAACAATCGATATCAGTTGCATCTAACGCACACTTCAACGTCAACGTCACATCACATCATTCGAACATCTTTTGTTCCAAACCAAGCTTTATCAATCCCGATCAATCTATCCTTGCATTGTTGTGCATCCTCAATAATGTTATCCTCATCAATCTCGATCAATCCATCATCATCTTGGGATATCCATCCTAATCCTTGTGTTGCTTAACACTATCTTGCATTGTTGTACATCATCAACAATGTTATCGTCATCAATCCTGATCAATCAAATCCTTGCATTGTTGTGTATCCTCAACAATGTTATCATCATCATCAATCCATCGATCCAATCAATCAACCTTAGCTTGGTTTTCAACAAAATCCTCAAATAGAGCACTAATAGCACTGCACATGTCCATATCCAAATCGTCAAAATCATGCGAAAAATCCAAAAACATCAAAACATCAAAAATCCAAAAACATCCAAAATATCAAAAATCCAAAAACATTCATAAAGTCAAAAAACATCAAAAACATTGAAATCTAAACTACGTCGTCTCTAAGCTTAAACGTAGGCAAGGCTAATATCTGATCAGCCCCCGAGACATCAAAATCCAAAAAAAAATTGAAAAATCAAAAAATCAAAACATTTGAAAAATCTCGAAAAATACCAAAAACAGCCTCAAAACATTTCAAAATGTCAAAAACATCCAAATATTTCAAAAAAATCCACCCATCCCATTTTGCTTTCACTCGCAATAATCAATCGACCATAATAAACTAATCATCACCTTCATCCTTTGGCAATGCAAACAGAAACAATCATAGCAGGCAACAAAATCAAAGTGACAATCATAAAATCAAAATCAAAACAACAAACTTTTAAAACAAAAGCAAAATCTTGATCATTCACAAACATGTCAGTCGACCTTATATCAACAACCTATCAATCAACTTATCAAACCATCATCATCCTATACAATGTATGTCCTAGGATATATCGTTCCGACAATGGGCATCATTTTGGATATCACCTTGGATTCTTATCCTATCAAAACAAATCCCTTTGGCTGAAGGTATGAAGAACATTGACTTATTTGTGTACTTGATCTTTTCTTTTGATTTATCTTATTGTGCTCATTCCAAGGACCTCTCGATGATATCCGAACGAAGGATTTAGAGAGATAGGAATGGGGCAACGATCATTATATTTTTGTTTGCTATGCTTGTTGGACGTTCTTGTAAAATAACTTGGTGAATACTTGCTTTGTTAGGTACGCCCTAGCAAGGTTTCCGTATGTCAGGTGTGAACAAGAATACTCCTATCTATTTGTCGAGTCAAAGTCCATCACACTAAGTACAACGCCATCCTGGTCCTTTATACCTTGATGCATCGTGCAGGCATGTTATCAAACATAAAGTAAGTGATCCTTTTAAAATCCCAATCCTTGATAAGCATCAAATCATCATCATCATCTATCATCATCATCATCTCTAATAAAGTCTCGACCAATCATGGACTTGTTGGATCCTCTTGTCATCATCTCATTTCCACGCTAACATTGCATCATGAATAGTCCATCATGCATCCATCCTGCATCCACAAACCGTTAGCATGCATCCATCCTGCATCCATTATGCATCCATCCTGCATCTGCAAACCATCAATATTCTGCATATCTTCTCACATACATATCATCATCATAATATAGATCGGTTAGTCTAAGCATATCATAAATCATCCATAGCATATCGCATCATCAATCTCATCCATCTCATATCATATCATCATTTAAGTTATTTAGGATAATATAGATTTGTTATTCTAAGCATCTTAAAATCATCTCATTTGCATCATCATCCATAACCATGCATTTTGAACCTCTTTATCGCGAGATCGACCGTCAAATCGAATCTTTTCGCTCGATCTCTTGAGGGGGCAATGTACCAGTGTACTTCTTTCCGCTGGGGCATCCGAAAAATTAGAAATTTTTTAAATTTTGATAGCGGCAAGTTTATTCTTTGAACCAACACAACAAGTACATTGCTTCAAATAGGGGCAAAATGTAGACACGTCAAATTGACATAATGCATTCAACTAGGTCATATTCATGCATTCGGCAAATAAATCAAGTTTATTTATCAATCTCCTAAAGTCATCAGTTTAAATCAAATAAATCAAACTTGATCCTATCATCTCTTTGATTAAATAAATCAATCATTTGATTTAAATCCCTAAATCAAGTCAAATTGGTCAAATCAGCCTAATCATCATCCTAGCTAATTAATCCTAATTTAATGCTAATCTCACCCACTTGCATTCTCTAGATTTGGCCACTTGCACATAAAATTGCATTTAATTGATTTATCAAAATTATTTATTTTCAACTTGGCATAAAGGGAGAATATTCTCCAAGTTTGAATCTCCCCCCAAGTGGACATGTACACTCAACAGAGCATTTATGAGGCCTTACATGCCTCTTACATGTCCCCTTCCAAAGTCAAACTCAGCATTTATTGGAAATTTTGAATTCAAATTCTCCCTCTCATGGGCACTCTTCCCAAATCTTGCACAACCATTGGCCTATCATCACTTGACAAGTGGCCTTATCTTATTGGCTTGATCTTTGTCCCACATTGGTCTCTCTTCAACACTTAGCATCAAGAAAATCTATAAAATAGAGGCTTCATCTCTTATCAAATCCTTCACCATCTCTCCACAATCTTGCAAGGTCACACTCTTCATTTGAGATTTGATCTTGTCCATTTCACTCTTCATCATTTGCAACATTTAGCTTATCAATCAAGGATTGGGAAAGGGTCACTAGCACATGTGACACCAATCCACTATGAGATAGTATTTTCTTCATGTTTTGTTGTATGCTTTCAACTAGTTTATCTAATCTTTTGTTGTTTTGATGGCATCATGAAGCATGTTGATTTATTTCATATGGATGTTGAGGGTTCGCTTTGTTTGAATACTAATCATGCTTGTTTATGTTAGTTTTTAACCAAAATGCAGAATTCACATCCTGCAGATGCATATGTTCTTGTTTAGGAACGCTAATTTCATTGCTAAGAAGATGAACTTAAGACAATCAATTAATGGAGAAAGATTGCCAATATAGATATGGGCTGCAGATTTGTCCTGTAATAAGGAAAGCACCAGTTATGTGTAATTTGATAATTGTTTTGTTGCAAGATTGAGGGCTAGATTGATGGTAAATGTATCTAGGATCCTTGAGGAAGTGCATGATTTCCTTAGGCCAAAGGAGAGGAAACTAGAATTGAGGGTTTTACATAACTGGGGTAACATTATCCCATATCCAGTCAGCACTGTCCTAAGAATATATGGATTTCAAGGAACCCCTCACATACTTCCATACAATGTGCCACCAAGACTAGGGTTTGTAGAAGTTATGTGGCGGATGGGGTGTATTCATGAAGATAACCTAACTAGAAAGGGGAAGGGAACATTATTCCCTGATTATACAGTAGTGCCTGACTTTACATTTTCAAAAGGAGGCTGGATACATTTTGACAAATTCTTTGTTGATTACCATTTGAGATTTGGTCCAAGGTGACAACATGATCCTAAAGGTTTCTTTGCTTTTTTCAGACAAAGAATAAAAGGTGGAAAATTTTCACATGAGTTCAATTTCCCTGAGGATCTAATCAGGAATGAATTTGATTTAAATAGACAAGAATTGAACAAGGAAAAGTGGATAACTTATAGTAAGCTACTGGATATTTTGCATGAAATGGATCTTAAGTATGATCCATTGATGGAATTCACTCCATGCCACAAGGGAATTGATTTTTTAATGAAGAAGTTCAAGGAGATAATGGAGACTTTGACAACCAAAAAGATAAATTTAAGGCTAAGTCTAGATATGCAATGACAAAGTGATATGCCAATTGAAACAAGGTCAGTATGTCAGCCTACAGAAAGATGACCTGTCTATAGGAGGAAAAGGGATATTGGCAGTGATAAGGAAGAAGTAGGCAGAAAAGGGAAGAAAATAATGAATGCGCCTTCACAACCAGGCCCAAAATTCAAAGTACCTGGGGCTGTCAAAATCATTGAATTAAAATCTTCACCAGAGCATAGTCCCCCATCACCACCACCTGAGCCAAGCCCTAAGAGGAAAAGAATTGATCACCTACCTGAGGATCCCACATATGAAATTATTGTTATTGATCAAGAAATGCAGGTTGGTATGCCATCCCCTCCTAGGTCAACTTAATTGGTTCTATCCAATTTGGATATGAAGGGTTAGAGTGTGTAGGAAGCAAGAATGGAGGCTTGCAAGGAGTTCTTAGATGACAATTCATTTGTAAAGACTCTTGTATTCTTGCAATTGGCATGGAGGATGAAATTTGAGGAATATCAAAATAAATGTAAGGAGAGAAGAGAACTAAGGCCTGATAGGTCAGATCAGGAGAATAATGAACAAGTGAAAGCTGAACTAATGGAAGAGTTCAAAAACATCACTCCTAAAGAAGGAAGACAACTCGTGAATCAGGCTGGTGTTTTGATTTTTCCTAAATGGGACATCGCAGATGCAGTGGCTTTCAATGCCATTATAAATTCCAAGAATCCTTTTTAGGATTCTAAAGAAGAAGTTAAGGCAGCATTACAAAACTCTACCTTCAGTGAAGAATATGAAACATTAGCAATTTTGGAATTGGATCCACAAAGAAGAAAGCCAGACAATGCTGATATTAATCCAAATTTCAAAGGAAGATTAATAATAAAGAGGGCTTCAGAGACTACAACAACCAAAGCCACTAGTTTAACTGTGAATGTGGCCAAGTTGGTCCAAAAGACTGCTAAAAGGGAGGAGGCTGAAAGAAAGAGCCTAATGGAGAAGTATAACATTTTAATTGAAGAATATAGTAAAATGCAACAGAGGAATGTTGAGCTGCAAACTGAAGTAGAAAGGTTCAAGTATAGACATACTGGGGAAACATACAATGCTCCAGGAACCAACACATCACCTCCCACAATAGGGTCAATGCCTCCTGCTTCTCCAAATGTTTCTACACTAGGGTCTCCCATTCAAAATCTTGCTCTTACCCCTCATCTAGAACAAGTTGATGAAGAAATAGAGTGCTCTATTGATCCAACAAAGAGGCAGCTCATGCAAAAAATTGATCAATTATAGACATCACTAAGGGTAAAAGAGGAGGGTTTTCTTTCAAAAGAAAAAGAAATTGTTACTATTGTTTTGGAGCATTTAAATGAAAAAATGGACAATAAACTGCCCTCTATACATTCTTTGTATTCTTTGCTATTTGAAGCAATAAAGAATATTGATAGGGATCAGGGGATAGTGATTCTAATAATTCAAAATTGGATCCCTAGGGAAAATGATCTAGATGTTATGAATAAAGCCTCAAGGTTTGATGTAAATAACAGGCCCCAATCATTGAAGCCTACTTATAGATTAGTTAAATCATTGCAAGGTTTTCAGACCTTACTAGATGATCTAAGTAGGAAGATTAGGGAATTGGTAAAGAACTTCAATGATTGGGGTAACACACTGTTACTTGATATAACTGATGAGCAGGGGGGAATCAGAACACTCCAACAATGGCAGGATCAAGCAAGTAAAGTCATCAATAATCAAATTAAAATAATTTGTGATGACTCAGATTATGATTTGTTGGTAAATTATATGGATAAAATTATTGGTACCGGCTCATTTTTGGAATCTTTTGAAAGAGATGCTAATCAAGTAGCAGTAAAGTATATGCCTTATAGTAGAAAGGTAAATGAGGTGATTAATTTTGACTAGCCAACTGACGAAGAATACTAGAGGTGGGTGGCTAAGTATTTGAATGATGATGAGTAAAAAGAGTGGGCTACTGACAGGTGGCAAATTAGATGTTGCAGTTACAACATTTCCAGTTTTGTATGGATGACTTTCTTGGAGTGGGTTTCACGTGGTTTTTTGTTATTGCATCAACCTTCCTCCACCAATATGATGAACGAGAATATGCTCTAAGATGATTGTTGTTCTAACGATTTTTGAACAAGAATATTTTTCAAGGTGGTGGCTGTTGTAACAAATTTTGGAATATCACCAGGTGCTCCAATTGGCTGGTGACAGGTTTACTTTATGGCATGGTGCTTGTTTGCTCCTTCATTTTCTATAAGAAGGATTTCAAGGCCAAAAGTATGAGTTAGCAAGTTAGATAATTTTTGTTGAGTCTAGGTGAAGTTGCAGAGCGAATTGTAAAGTCTGATGGTTTTAGAGAAATGCAATTTAGGTTTTGAGTTCATAGAGATTTAATGTTGTATAACAGTACTATCATTTGATTTGAAATGAAAATTTGAGCTTATGTCTCTCCATTACACATGCATGTCTGAAATTTCAATGATATAACTAAGGGTTGTTTTATCCATCTCACTGTTGTGGTGTGTATGATTCTATTTTAGCTTGAATTCAAGGAATTAATCAAAATGCTTGAATGGGATTATAGGTGGATATGTGTTGTATAAGGATTTTATAAGTAGTCCTGGGTTAGAATGCATACTGATGAAATTGTAATGCAATATTGTCAGGGATCTTATATGTGATGTATTAAATTTGTTATAAACCTCTAGATGCTTATGAATTTGACTCCTGCAATGGATATATGGCACTGATCTAAGTTGTAATTATTCATGTAGTTCGGTATTTTTTGTCTTTCCCAGAGCTTTAGCTATGATTGCAAATCATTGACTATCTTATACAATGGATTGTGTTTAGTTATCTCACGCCCGTGATAGTTGATATTGTCTATGAACAACCAATTCTAGTTGATATTATTCATCGTGGTTGAGCTATTATGAGATCATCTCGCTATTGTTAATGTTGTTTATAATAATGGTGCAAGAGGTTTAACATTACTAAGGGATAACCTCCTAGGTCTTGTAGAGCCCTCGGCGTAGGATGCTTTAAAGTCCCTTGTTAGTTTTTCCAAGTCCTTCGAGCTACCTTCGATTGGAATTGGCAATTCCATAGGTATATTAGAAGACAAACCTGGTTACATTGTAAAAAGAATCAACATACACGTCAACCACTGAACAACCACCTCTATAACTGACTTTTTAATCTTTTATGATCACATGAAACATAAAACACATTAATTTCAAGGTTGTTAACATCACTATTGAAATGTTTTAATTTTTTGACCTTTTAAACATTAAAAAGTATATCATTAAATTAATTATGTAATGGCATAAAAATTAAAAACATCATGAATTAATTATGTAACCACATAAGTCAAATATAATTCTATCAAGTAATTAATATCAAATAGATAATATAATCGCATAACTTATACATTTCAATGTCATTGATCTTCTTCTTCATCCAACTCTTTGTCTATATTATCTAATCCAGATTCGACATTGTAAGGATTGGTCATATCATCATCATCATCATTGATAT
>VDFB02105785.1:182136006-182299592 GCA_007258455.2 Sequoia sempervirens | reverse complement strand
CTATTCAAAATTTAATCCTCATGACCCACAAAGAATGACAGAAGAAAACATTAAGATATTTGAGACAGCAATCATGGATATGCAAATTGGTCATGAAGACATTGCATGCCGCCTTTTTCCATACTCATTGGGTGAGGAGGCCTTTTATTGGTACATCAATTTTTCGAGGGGGTATGTTACCTCATGCAACCTCATGAAGAATGCTTTCCTACAAAAATACAAAATCTCGCTTAGCCCCTCAGAGCTATATAGGAAATTTTTGTTAGTTAGGAGGGAAGCTAATGAAACCATTGGGTCCTTTAATGATCAGTTCCATAATGCATTCATGAGACTTCAAGATCTATATATACATAATGATGTTGTTGCCCTCCCAATCTACTATGCAACATTAGATAATGTCACATTAGCTTTGGTAAAGAGGATGTGTCTTCCACTCACGTCACTAGTAATTGCTTATGCGGAGGCAGTTGTTGCCAGTGTAGATTTGGGGAAAAACATCTCTGGTACATTGCCTTCTTTGGGGACGATAGCTTAAATGATGCAAGTTCAAGGGATTAATCAAGCATTCATTCATCAGACTCCTCTTATGAACTAGGTGCCTCAGTTGCCCATCGTTTCATACCCTGGACAACCGATGAATCATGCACCTCCCATGCCTTCTTATTTGCATCCTCAATAATAGCAAAGCTATCCACAGGATCCTCAACAACAACAAGCCTACTCTCATCAGCCGTAAGCAACATTGTACTTGTCGGGACTGGAATTTCCCCCTTTGCATCAAAATCAGCCGGTGGCCCCCATTGTCTTTCTCTAAAATCCAGTACAGCAATTGAGCAGCAATGCTAAGAAGGAAAAATTGGAAGAATTGACTGAGATGGTAAGGAAAATGTCTATGGAAATGACACACTTAAATAATTAGAATAATTAGTTGCAGGCATCCCAACGTAGCATCCAGGCTAATTTTAATCAGGAAGGTCAAGACAACAGGGATGGTAGAGACAACCGGGAAGTAAGCACCTCTTTTGGACCAAAATATGATAGAAGACAAAATTCAAATTGAAACTTTGAAAGGAGACCTTCTTAGAGGCAGAATCATACATGGAATACAAGACCTAATAATGGAGGTGTCCCTGCTCCTCTTGATCAACCTGCCAACAATGAAAAGATGACTAGTGGAGTGTGCCTCACCGAGGCAACCTTGTTAGGATGGCTCCAGATTCACAAGACCAATAGACATTCCAAGCTGGATTATCCTGAATTCTAGACAACCATTGAAATCTTCCAAGTGTAGGTCCAAAATGTTGTTGATAGTGTCAATTGCAGAGACATCATTCCATCTATGCCTTATGAATCCTCCTATCTCCTGGTAAACCAAGTGCCATTTCTGCAAAGTGACTGTAATCAACCTAAGGTCGAGCCCACCCCTGTTGAGGATGAAGAAGTGCAGGAGGTAACTAATGAAAAAACCTTGGCTTAGCTTTTCAATTTAGTAGATAATGGTCCACTAGATGAGGAAGAAATGCATATAGATGAGGTTCACATGTTCCACTAAAGAGAAACTCCCTACTTCCTTAGGAATAGGTAGGCAGGCGGACCCTTTATGACCTCTACTTAGCCAAATAATTTTACTACCCCACTTAACCCTAATGCCAGCAATAACTTTGGACTTCCCCATATACCCACTCAGTATCTCCATAAGGATAGGCCTCAAAATTAGTCACAAAATTAGCCTCAAGGACAATCACAAAACAAGTCAAATCAAATGATATCCCATTCTTCTAGCTCTACCATAAGTTGAGCCTTTTCCTCTAAGATTGAACAAATGGGTGAATATGTGGCAAAAGAGTTCAAGAAAATAAAAATTAGTTTATCTTCCTTTGAACTACTCAAAGTCCCTGTTGTAAGGCATGTCTTCTTCAGGGTACTCAATGGGACCCCATCCTCTAACACAACACAAGAAACATCAGCCAAAAGAGTCACCTTTGAAGAACATAGGCAGAAACTTGGAGTTTAGGATAGTATAGGGAAAAAGAAGGATATTCCCTCAAACCAGTCTACAGGTAAGTGGCCAAATAAAGAACCATATCAGAACAATAGGCATATTTCCAAAGGTTATTCATCTAGGAAGACCAAGGATAGAACCGGTGATAAGAACAAAATGCAAGTAGCTCGCACTAAAAGGGGATGATCATTGGCTAGTGGATGTGTGGAAGTGGGAATTTGATAATAGAAAAGAAAGGTTGGAGAAGATAATTTGTAAAGTGGATCTGTATATCGAATGGGTCAAGGGAATCAGGGCAGATTGCACTTGATATTTGAGGCTAATGACGAGATATGGCATTCCCATGATGCAAATTGATCAGGAGAAAATGAAGCCTCATTTCCAGAAGAAGATGGAGGACGCGATATCTGATGAGATAACAATGGATTTCATGAGTTTTTCCACTTGTGCCTTAACCCAATCAGAGTTGTTCAGGGATCACACTGCCAAATATGATGAATACTAGAAAAGACTTGAGGACAACTCAAAAGAATGGAGTTATCAAGTGCTACGGTTCGAGATCATGGAAATTGACAAACTCCAACCAATGATTCTAAAATTCATTGAGTATGCAACTTTGAAGAAGTAGGAAGGAAGCTCTATTATCAATGAAAAACTTCTAAAGGAATAGCTATAGCAAAAAGAGCAATCAATGAAAGACAAAATGCTACAGTGCTGTCACTAGAAGACAAAATAGGGATGAAGAAAAAATTGTATTTTAAATTGTAATATATTTGGGGGTAGGTAGAATCCTAGTTTGTAATGAATCTTGGCCACACAATGAGATTAAATTTTGGCCATTTTTTCTACTTTTTGGGCACTATAAATAGGGGGTCTCCTCTCATTTCCAAAGAGAGTTGAGTTGTTGTAAAGACATGCTGCTAAAATTTCTAATGAAAATACATTGACTTGGTGCATTTTCTGAGTTCTTCACATGTTTCATGATTCAATCTCCATTGTCAGATGCTTTATTTAGATTTACGTGGTTGTTTTAAGTTAGATTTTAAATGCTAAGATAGATCTTGGTAATGTTGTTCTGTAGTAAAAGAAATTTTTGTTGTGTAGATCCCTTCCTAGTCCATACTTTTTGCTATTTGTTGCTAGTAGATGGTTGTGTAAAGTTAGTCTAGACATGAATTCAAAGCTATTCCACACTTTTATCTTTATTCATGCATGTATATGGTGAATGAATGGTGAAATACTTGTAGGCCTTAGAAGATAGCACAAATTTTATGAGACTGTGAATTTTCTGGTTAAGTGAAATTTTGTTTGAAGGAAGTTGTCCATGGTAGGAACTCCATGATTACTATTCATAGTTAGTTGCAGATCCAGGAACCTTCCCTCTTCCCTGCTCTTTTCTCATTTATTTAAGAAACAACTTGTGCTAAGGTTCATTGCAAATTGTAAAGGCAAAACTTGAAGAAAACATTGAAGTTTTAGACTATTGTTTGAACCTACAACAAAGTGCACCTTAAACTCTCATCTTAGAAACTTAAAATTTTAAGATCCACTTCACATCTAGCTACGTAAGTCTTCCCTCTGATTACTAGAAAAATTATGTCAAACATCAACTAAGGAGTTCCATGCAAGTCATGACCTAACACCCGAGAGGCCTTAGGGATATTTTCAACAACTTGTTATTGGAGATTTCTTTTTAAGACAAGTAGTGCACATATGCACTTCCTGTGTTGAGAAAGTGTACAAAACACCCATCAACACTTCTAAGCCAACTTTAGCTAGGCATCTTGAAAGATAAACACTAGTGGGTGGCAGCAGGATCATCATGGAAAAATAGGCCCACAAGTGGCAAACACAAATTTGAAAAATCAGAGCGAAATCAATCTGCAAAAAATTTGAAATACAAAAATTTAAATAAGTATCTATATTATTTCAAAAATATGTAACAATAGAGTCTATAGCATATTGAATGTAGTTTATAACTACTAGGTTTATTTTAGAAAAAAAAAAAATTGATTTGGTGACAAATTGAAATTTCAATGTAGTAGTACTTAAATTTCAGGAAAAAATAACAACTACATGTCTGTTTGACCACCCTAACCACAATAAAATGATATTAATTTTTTTTATAATATTTTAGACATATGTAGAGGACTCATGTCCGGATGTGATGCATATTTTTTATAATTTTGTTCCAAGTAAATAAATTAATTTTGAATTTTTATTACAACTTTGTATAAAAACTTGTATACCAATCACCTAACTTGGCCAAACTTCATGAAATTCCATTTTTTCTTTTTTATTCCTGTATGTGAAACATAGAATGGGATGCAAGGTTGATTCCAAAATGTGGATACTCATTTGAAAGCTATAGATGCTTTTCAACTTAGCTTCATCAATCGTGACTTTAATTGTAATTCAAATAGAAAAATGTTTCAATAACTATTTATTAAATTCAAAGTAAAGCATAATTTATTGGTGGAAAGTCGAGAATCTCCTTTTAAAACCCTTTTCATTTAATCAATTTTAAGCAAAACAAATATCACTATATACCCTAAAATACCCATCATATTGTCACTTTACCATCATGATCGTGCACATAATTCTAGTGTTCTTGATTGTCATCCTTTGAAAGGAATGAAACAAACAAATAAATTTCATTTAATTCAAATTCATCACGTAAAACACTAATGTTTTGAATTCATTAGATTTTACACCTTCCTATAAAGCAGAGAAAAAAATTCACAATCTAAAGAGTCTTGCATAGGTATGACATCTTGTACTAAGCAAGAGGTATCATTGTTACAAACTACAGGAAAACCTTCTACCATTGATCAAGAGGGTATCTTTTTGAGACTCCTCCAAGATCACTTGATATCTCTCCCTCTAAGAACTTGAAAGAAATTTTATTATAAGACTTCATTCTGTGCATATCATAGAGTTTCTAGTAATTCTACTAATGAATGTAAGGCTTTGAGTAGTAAAATCCAACATATTAAGGAGTTTGGTGCTCTTCCTTATGTGGGTGCACCTCATTCCTCTAGTCGATACTGATTTTCACTCTAGCTCATTTCTCATCAATCATTTTGGCTCATCCTTGTCCTACACTAAGTGGGGGCAATGGTTTAGATAGTATTGTTCTTATATGTCACTTATCATTGTCTCCTTTGGCTAGTTGACCACCTTTCATGTACATATATGAACAAGCTTGGGATATGGATGACATGCCTTAAATTGGCTCGCATGTGACATACTATAGTTTTTCATGATGTAGCTTATTGGAGACATATGACTTGGCATAGGTATTTTTCAATAAGCGCTCATCTCTTCTTCTACTTTAAAGAAATTTATCATAGTAATGGTATTAGAAACCATTTTAAAGTGGGGGCATACATTGACACTCATCATGTTTCATTGTGTGCTTTCTTTCTTCTTGTGATGCATCCTTTTCTTAGTGATGTCATTGGGCTTGATTCCCTCCAAGAGCATGATACTTAGATTTGATACATCCTCTTTTGGAAATATTAGGCACAATTTTCCCTAAGATGAGACCTTGCATGAACTAAGGAAAATCCCTTTGAACATTTCTTACACCATTTACAATGTCTATGAGTTTCAAGCTTACAAATTTTTACTTGCCTCATAGATATTGAAGATCATTTTTTTGTGGCACCTTAAGTTAAAGTTATTAGGAGGTATAACTTTGGTATGGTTGAGAGGGAAGCCCAATCTAAGGCATGACTTTCCCCATAGCCACTTGCATGTGTGTGATTGGATACCCACCATAAGTGTATGTTTCTCACCTTCTAAGACTTCTCATCTGATGGACAGCTAGTAGTTTTTTGGCTTCAGAGTGAGTATGATTTTTTTAGAAAAATAGCCTAGATTTCATCCACATCGCGTTGGACAAATAGTTGAAGCTTGATCCACCATTTTATTTTTACTCTTTTTTTCCTTTCTTCTAGTTATTACCATTGCATGATCGCATATCTTGTTTTGCTACAAATCATTCACCTTGTGTGTGTCCTTTTGCACTTATGTCAGTTTGACTTAGAATTTTGGATCCTTGGGGCTTGACCACTGCCTCGATCATTGTCATCCTAGACCATCCACATTGGTACAATTGGACCCCTCTTGAATGTCTACTTTAGTGTGATTTTGAAGTAAGTTCATCCTCTCACTAAAGTGGGGGCTAAATGTGGACACCGAAAAAGTAACTATTCTACTTTTTCTAACTCGTTTGGGCACTCCTTGCAATTTTGGCTTAATATTGCCTTGATTTAATGTTGTAATACACTCACATTAGATTTTGGGCCCTTGTAAACTAAATAAAATAC
Source organism: Sequoia sempervirens (assembly GCA_007258455.2). NCBI lineage: Eukaryota > Viridiplantae > Streptophyta > Pinopsida > Cupressales > Cupressaceae > Sequoia > Sequoia sempervirens. Next base: position 182,293,256 of record VDFB02105785.1, on the reverse strand, counting down.
ATGTTTTGTAAAGGTGTTGTAAAATTTTGTAAATGACTTTCACACCTTTCTACAATTTTGGATATGTGTTAGATCATGATGGGCCAAAAAGTTGTGATATGATGGGTATGTGTAGGGTATGTGGCTAATGAATTTTTTTTACCTAAAATTGATGAAATGAAAAGGGATTTTAAAGGAGATTCTCATCTTTCCACCAATATAAATTATGCTTTACTTTTAATTTAATAAATAATAATTATTTATTTTCTATTTTAATTACGACTAAAGTCCTAATTGATAGGATGATTAAAAAAAAATTATAGCTTTCAAACAATATCACATTTTTTGAATCTGAAACATGTGTCACATTCTATGCTTCACAAACTATTGGAGTAAAAAATAAAAAAATGAACTTCATGAATTTTTGACAAAGTTAAGGTGGACATACAAGTTTTTTATATTTTTAAAAAGTTGTAATAAAAATTCATTATTAATTATTTACTTGGAAAAATTACTAAAAATGTGCATCACATTGGGACATGAGTCCTCTACTTATATCTAAAATATTATAAAAAAATATTATTATTTTATTATGGTTAGGGTGGTGGGATGGAACCTACTTATTTTTCCCTAAAATTTAAGTACTACCACATTGAAATTTCAAATTTTTCAACAAATATTTAAAAAAAAACCTAGTAGTTGAAAATACATTCAATTTGCTCTGATTCTATTCTTACATATTTTTGAAATAATATAGATAACTTATTCAAACTTTTACATCAAGTTTCCTAACTCCGGGTTTTTGAATTTTATCTCCACTAGGGCCTGCTTTTTCCATGATGATCCTACACATACACTTTTATTAAGCAATTATTTCTAATTGACCTATTTTTCTCTTAATTCAATGTTGTAAAATGTATTTAATTACATTTTCACATTAATCTAGGAGGCTTGTAAATGAGACCTAGTTTTAACCGAGTGTTGTAATGTGTTTTACACATTCACATTAGATCTTGTGCCATTTTAGGATATGTGGACCTCATTTTAATGTTGTAAAGTGTATTTAACCACACTTTCACATTGAATTTTGTGTCTATAGCCCTAATCATACTTTATATCATAATTAATAGGCCCCTGTCACCCCATATTGTGCATCTCGATGCATAATTTAATTAAAAACCGGATTAGATCAACATATGAACTCAATTTATGCATTCCCCAACACTTTAGCTAGAAAAAGGGCCCCTATGGGATCCATTTTCCACCTTGGGTGAATGAGTTCCATCTAGGTGGGACTCATTTGCCTAGGATGGTGAATGAGTCCCATTTGGTCTATTTTCAAAGTTTGAGGAAGAAAAATTGAGTGTTAAGCTTAATTTTCTTCAATCTTGGCCTTGGGGATCAAATTAATAGTAATTTAGGTGGATTCCCTATATAAACAAGGTTCAAAATCATTGTTACATCATACTTTTCATATTATCAAGTCAAGAACTCAAGGGCCAAGCATTTAAATTCTTCACAAAGTCATCAAGATAGCATTCAAGATCATTACTAAGGCATTCAAGGGAAGATTCTTCATCCATTGTTACAAAAATTCAAGATCCATCATCATGGAAAGTTCCTAATTGAATTAATTCATGTTCATGCTGCATTATCTCATTTCATCATTTTAGTATAATGACCTAAAAGGGGTCTGACCAAGGAAAATCCCTATCCCCTAACAATAAACATTTTATTTCTCTCTTTGTCTAATTGCAAATCTAGATGCTTTGAAGGCTAGGAGATGATTGAAAAATAGGTTTCAAAATTTTTAGTCATATCCCTATTGGAAAGTAAAAATATTCACAAAAGACACTTATAGCCTTGGAAATCAAGGTTTCGGATCCAGACTCCTAGAGGTACGGATTGCACAGATCGAGAGCTATAGAATCAACCATTAGTGGAAAATGAGTTCCATTGTACCTATTTTTCAAAGATTTTTGTGGATTTAGATACCCATTTGGCTAAAGCAGGCTCTGGTGCAGTTTTCTAGAATCGGGATTGATTCACCCAGAATGGCAAATGAGCCCCACCAGGCTTAAAAATCACTATTTTCATAATTTCAGAGCTATTTCCAATCTCTTCAAGATTTCTAGGTGCAAACCATTCACATATTTACTTTTTTTTCTACTTTATTTACATTTCTAGGGCTTTTCTACGTCATTTAGAATTAGTTTGCATATCACACTGTGTTTTCTAGTGTTTTATGTTTTCCAAGTTTACACTTGGTGGTGAACCTATTTATTATCCCATTCATCCCCAAGGATTCCTCATAGTTAGATCTCTCATATCCTTCCTTGGGTTGAGATCTCTAAGGCATTCTTGAATGTGGATATTGTGAAATCAGAGGGTAAAAGCAAGAAGTTGGGTACAAGAAGAGGGGAAGTTTCAGCCAAAAAAATCTCGCAGAAAAGGCATGTGTTATTAAAAAAACATGTATGCATTATGGTTCAGGTACCCAAGCCTAAAAGAATGCGTATGCACTATAAAACGCATAAGCATTATATAACGCATACACATTTTATAACACATACAAGTCATTTATTTAAAAAATTAAATACCTTCTAGAAATGCATACCCATTTTAAAATGCATACGCATTTTATAACACAAAATGGGTACACATTTTAAAATACATACACATCTCTAAAAAGTACTTACTTTTTTAAATAATCAAGAAAATAAAGAATGGATATGCAGTTTGTAACGCATACACATTTTTAAAAATGTATGCATTATTTAAAAAATGAATTCCCAACCCACATGAAGCCTTGTTTTAGGCTTGAAATACATGGAAATTCAAGCCTTAGCCTTTGACCGCAACTTTAAAAACTAAGGCAAATTGAAGAAGAATGTCCAACTTTGGCAATATGGTTGTGGATTTTTTTTAATCAATATATAAAATTAAAAGCTCATTAGAGAACACGATGTCTACTTTCCAAATATATAATTTTTATTAAGATTGGATTATTTTTTATTTTTTAATTAATTTCTAAGCAAACTAGTCCGTAAACTTGAAATATGAGGCATTTTTTTGTTTTTTAATAACTTTTTGGTTAAGTTTCTTGTAAAAAGAATTATATGGCATCAAACTTCATACAATTCTCTACACAATAAAAAAGAAATTCAAAAAAAAAAATAGTTTAGGTCCAATTATGTGTTCCATACACATTGATTTTTAAAAGTAGCAATTAAGGCCAATAAAAATTCAATAAAAAAAATATATTAAAAAAAATACAAAAAAAATTCCACATCAATCTTCATGTTGTTAGCTATCTTTTCCCAAAACGAATTAGCAAAATACTTTTATTTGGGTCAAAAAGTGGTTTCCGTACACATGCTTGGTATGGTAAAAAATTAGGGACTTTTAAAAAGTGGTTTTTATAGATCCCTCTCACAATTTAATTTATATAATATGGGTATTTTAATAATTTACATATTTAGAAACTAGATTCAAAATGATAATTTCATATTACTGAATTTTTCTAAGATTCATTGTGTAAGTGCCTCAAATTTGTAGTCCAAGTGAGACAAATTTTGAAAAACAACAAAAACACCCACTTTTTGAGCTTTTTGTGTACCCAACTTCTTGCAACAGCCCCGAATGCCTCTCCTCGTTTTCCATTTTGTGGACAAGGAAGTGAAGCATCCATTTCTAGTGTCCACAACACCAATGATTTATCTAATAAATCTAGCACACACTTGTGATCCTCCTTTCACTTTGCCAGCATCTTTCTTAGACATGCTTTGACTCAGCTATGGTTGGATCTCTCTTTTTCTTTGATCTCTTTTATTCTTCTATGGTTTCAACTCTTTTCTTTAATAGAAGCTTCAAAACTATAATTCATTCTCAATGAATTCTAATATTTTTCTTAAAAATATTCCTTATTAGTAGTAATCACAATATTTACTAACCAAATACTTTAATGCCTTTTTTCATATATGGCATAATTCTTGACTTGTTCATAAATAGCAGTGAACTCCTCTACAAATATCCATCAATCTTGACAATAAATTGTTCTGAAATGGCCTTTTCTTAACAACCACCCATGAACTCTTACTTTTTCAACTTTTCAAATCTAGATAAACTTATCGAGCTTGTTTTAATACCATTTGTTGGAAGGGTATGTGCAGGATCATTATGGAAAAAATAGGCCCTTAAGTGGCAAAAAATTCAAAAAAATCAATGTTAGGCAACCTGATTTAAAAATTTGAATAAGTTATCTATATTATTTCAAAAATATGTAATAATAGAATCTACAGAAAATTGAATGTAGTTTCTAAACTACTAGGTTTATTTAAAGATAAATAAAATCTATTTGGTGAAAATTTGAAATTTCAATGTAGTAGCACTTAAATTTCAGGGAAAAAATAAGTAGGTGTCTGTCTGACCACCCTAACCATAATGAAATGATAATATTTTTTTATAAGATTTTATATATAAGTAGAGGACTCATGTCCAGATGTGATGCATATTTTTTTGTATTTTTTTCCTAAGTAAATAATTATGAATTTTTTACAACTTTTAAAAAATATAAAAATTGTAATTCAACCACCTTAACTTGGTCAAAATTCATGAAATTTAATTTTTCTTTTTCTAATCCTATAGTATAAAGCATAGAATGTGACAATGTTTTGATTCAAAAAATGTGATCACGAAAGTTATAATGTTTTTCAATCAGCCTATCGATCAGGACTTTAGTCATAATTCTAATAGAAAATAAATAATAATTATTTATTAAATTCAAATTAAAGCATAATTTATATTGGTGGAACACTGAGAATATCCTCTACAAACCCTTTTGGTTTCATCAATTTTGGGTAAAAAAAAAGTCATCAGTCACATAACCTACAAATACCCATAATATTGCCACTTTTTGGCCCATCATGATCCTGCACATGCCCGGAATGCAATGGTAGGTGAAAAAACACAAACATGCATAGAAATAGAAACACAATAATTTATATTGATATATATAAAGAATTATTGAGATATTTTTAGTTATTTGTCATTGTAACAACTACCATGACATTCTACTCACAGATTAACCTTGAGCACTGTCATACAGACCAACATGATTACATACTCAATGACATGGACATTTATAAGGATTTACTGAGTTGTTGCTCATTGACACATACTTCATTGCTAGTGCTTTTTCTCCTTCACATATAGCATTACATACTCTTACAACTCTAAGCAGCTGGACTCATTTGAGAGTGATTACATGCCTAAATAGACTCAACAATAAATAGAGTTCACCATTCATGGATGACATAGAATAGTGAATAAAGTAAAATATTTTACCACACCTAGAAAATGTGTGAAAGCTATCATGAGTACATATGAAATCCTTTCAAATCTCTCCCAAAATCTTACTTCTTCAATGCTAAGGTTTACTACTGATATGGAGGCTAAATGGAGCATGTTGAGGAGACAGGTCACACTAGGGAAGTTAATTAAGTAGTTGGGATTATATTTCCAAAATTGGGAGGGATCCCGAAACTCTTCTACACATCTTCAACCTAAAGAACTTCATTTTTGACATGTTTTTACCATCATAGACTTCCTTTTTGACTTCCTTTTTTATGTTAGTTGAAATTCCCAAGAAATCTAGAAACTCTTCTAGAAAAAATCTCCATAAGTTTCTAGCTCTTTCAATCTAGAGGGAGCCTGAAACTCAAAATAAAATTATCTTATAATTTCAATGGTAGAAATAAGCAGGAAACTAACCATAACATAACTCATTTCATTATATAATTAATGGAGCTTTATTTTCTAATAGAAAATGGTAAAATATCTCTACATCTTGCTGCCACCATCTTTTAGAATATCCATTGCTGATTTTGAAGCTCTGCAAATTTTGAAGTAGAATCAATGAAGGAATTCTTTGCTATATAGTATAATTTAGGCAATGCTGACACCTTATATGATTTAGATTTGAGGAGGAATATGGGTAGCGAAGGTGAAGCCATAGAAAATATCATATCTTTGGTCCATTAACCGATTCCATAGAAAGAATTCAACTTCTATTTTTGGTAACCTTGCACTCATCCGGTAGTGTGCCAAAATAAACCATGTTGAAGCTATTGGAACCCAATTTCCAATCTTCAAATAACTTTCCTATGCCTTAGGAAAAATTCTCTCCACTTCGATGGACCACTTCGCTAATTGATTTCCAAGTAAAGCCACCTAAGTGAGATCTAGGCTAAGTACATCTCAAAAATTTCACAAATCCTCGACACCCATATCTAAGTAGAAAACAAACTACATCATTGTAAAAATTATATTTTATGAATTTATGTGTAAGGATTTTCCTTAAGTCTTCCACCACCTTTTGCCTACAACTTTCATGTCAATTGAAAATATAAATATGAAATTCAGTGTATTCCAAAGAAAGTTCTTGGAAGAGGTTTAACAAGGTGTGAATGCTATGACCAACATAAATTGCATAATTTGAAGATCATATACTTCTTCTACAACCATCGTTTAAGTGAAAAGGTAGGTAAAGGCAGCTAGGGACTTAGATTATTGTATAACCAAGTAAGAAGTTGAATCCAAATTTAGGGAAGAAACATTAGAAAGGAAAATGGATTTACAAAACTATGCCAAATCTTTAGCTCAATTTACATTTATATCTACACCAGGGAAGCCAACATGGATAATAGTCAAATTGGAAGATCCCTCAATTTATATCTTAAATTTTTTTGTTACATGTTTTGAATTTTCAAGGAAATGTGAAAAACTTATCAAAGGGAAATGTGAAACCCTTAGCAAACACACTAGAATTTAATGTTGAAATCAACAATAATTTTTACCCTTTTAACCTAGGGGGAACAATCCAAGGAACCTTAGTTATCAACTTTAGTTTCTTGTCTGCGAGAATTTCATTAAATGCTTCTTCCTTTGATACCAAAGTCTTAGGTGGGTAAAAAAGAACATATCATCTCAGCATGAATAACTAAATCTTCCTCATAAAGTAGAAAATTGTGCAAAACAAGGACAATGCCTTGGATCTGTCTCTAAACATTTTTTTACGTAATCAACTAACACAAATAGACATGAGCTCTACTGCAAAATTGGTCTTCTTCCTTGCACAATCATTTGGTACAAATCTTTGGGATTTACACCAAGGCAAGGTTGCTTCCCTGTCAAAATCTCATGACAATTCATGGAAAAGTTGTATCCATTTGCTTTATAGGTATAGTCATGTAGAGTATCAATTTCTTGGAGCAACTCTTCATCTAAGAAGGGAAACAGTTTGGGCACCCTCTAGTAACGGTATCAAGAAAATTCACTAACAACAATTCATTGTTAGAAAATTCACCACTAACAATTTACCAAGAAAATTCTTCACCATTACAAATTCACCTCAACCAACAATTCACTGCAATGGAAAATTAATCCCGAACTTTCTATGGTGTTGAATTGCTTCTAATGAATTTTCCTTGAGGTGAATTTGTCATGTCAGTGATTTTTCCCACAGTGAATTGCTGATGGTGAAGTTTGATAGAGGCCCAACAACATATTCCCTCTAAATATTCACATAGAAAACTAGATAGCCTCAACCTAGCCATTCCAAAGTCATGGAGCTCAACTCGTCCATAGCTTGGCTCTCTAAATTCTAGAACTACAGATGGCTCTATGAGAAAATTATAAGCTTTGAGATCCATGTGCATGAAATTCTCTGGTGATGAAGGTATTCCATTCTCCTCAAAATTTGAAGCATCATATCTAGTGCAACAGAGCACCAGGGGTGCCCTGCCACCAGAATTTGTAAGTAGTTTGTCTAATTTAGAGCTGAACAATACCATTACAATGTAGAAACCACTTCCCTCAACACATGTTCCTATCAACTAGACAATGAAAAGGCTTTGTAGCTTGGCAAGAACTGTAGTCTCCCTATCAAATAGATCACGAGCATCAATCAAAATATATTTTAAGACAACCTTTTTCCCCAACCATGACCTCTCGTACACTTTCCCAAAAGATCCCTCTCCTATAGTTTTATTTTTCAATAAATATTTGGTAGGGATCTATAGCCAAGTAGGTATACCCATTGTAGATTCAATTTTACACTCATTCCTGATGATTTCCAAAAGCTTTTTCTCCATAAACTATGAAACCCTAATTTTATTTTTTCATTAACAAGTCAAAGGCTTGGAAGCCATTTGATCCAAGTCTTCAATAGATGTCAGTAATCATGAAACTTGTAGCCAAATTTTCCTAAATGTAAATCAAACATTTCTACAAAGAAATCATTGACTTTGTTGAAGAATTCTCCAAGATGGATTATATCATTCCATTCTCTGACTAGGCATAGAAGAGCTAAATCTAAACAAAGAAGAGACCTAGCAAGGTCATGCATGTGTATCATAAAGGCCTTTCATTGAGTAGTTATTGGTTGAGAAGTGTTTGAGGTATGTTTCTACTTCTTTCATGGCACAGTATATTCCCTTCCAAACCCTTTCCACACATTTGCTCCAAACATCACCATCCGGGTATTGCTCATTATTGTCAGTATAGGGGGAGAGTTTATCCAATATATAACTATAAAAACTCTTGTATTTCTCAACATGGAACTTGAAGCTTTTCCCATTCTAGAGAAGCTTGAGTTTATCCAAGGAATTCTAAACAACCCTATGAGTGTGAAAAATGGAATGAAAATAGCTTCCTTTGGTTTGAGAACTACCAACTATTTTAATGTCCAACCTCCAATAACTTGCATCTTGACCATGAGCATGCCTTCCCAAAACTTGAAGAGATAGGGGTAAGCCTCCACACACGCCTAAGAAGTCATCAGCAAGATCCTTGTATCTACTAGCCAAATGGGATTGAGAGAAAGAATGTCAATTGAAAAGCTCCCTGGAATCATCTTTATTCATTCCTTTTAAATGATAACCTACTTTAATTCCCTTGGCTAAAAGTATCCCTACATATCAGGATGTAATTATTATTAGACTATTGCCAAACTTTTTAAGTGTTGATGAAAATTGTAGAAGCAAATGAAAAGAAAATTGCAGAAAATAAGAATAGAAATTAAAAGATTTAAATAACATAGAAAGAACATGATATTTATAGTGGTTCTCCCAAAGATAGCTACGTCCACTTTCAATAGGGATTATATCACTTTATTAATTTTGAATGAATTGCATATTCAACTAGCAACAACATTATAATTTTGGTCTCATCTCCAAAATGGGGAAAAACCATCAAAATAGACAACTTCTAGATTAGTGAACGCATGCCAAAAAGAAATCATTACGAAAAAGGCATCCATTTCAAATGTTAGAGAAACTTTCAAATAAAATATAATATTTGGGCTTCACTAAACCCAACAATCTCCCACTTGAAGACCAAATAGCTACTCAGAGATATCCCTCCACTACACGTTTATTATCAAAGTTGGACAAGTCCTATAGAAGCTCTACAAAATTTGAACTTCTCCCTAGGTACTACCTTTGTCAACATATTAGCTAGATTCAACTTCATATCAATTTTCTCCACCTACAGCTTACCTTCTTCAATAACATGGTGAATAAAATGATATCACAGCTCTATATGCTTTGTTCATTTGTGAAAGGAAAAATTCTTGGCCAAGTGAATAGAACTATTGCTATCACAAAATAGAGTAAACTGATTGCTTACACCATAATTCACTTAACCACTGTTACAACCATATCATTTCCTTTGATCCTTCAATTAGATAAATATATTAAGCCTTCGTAGAAGAAAGTACAACCACTTATTGCAACTAAGAAACCCAACTGATTGCTACCCTGACAAAAGTAAACATATAACCAGTAGTAGAACATTGTTTATCCAGATCTCCAACCATATCTAAATCAACATAACCTCTTAGGTGAGTGTCCTCACCACCGAAACATAAAACAAGATCATGAGTACCTTTCAAATACCTAAAGATCCATTCTACTTCTTGCCAACGTGGTTTACCTAGGTTTCTCATAAATCTGCTCACAACTCCCACTACATGAGCGATATCTAAATGAGTACAAATCATGGCATAAATGAGATTTCCAACTGTTGATGAATATGGAACACACTTCATGTGTTCTTGATCCTCTTTTTCTTTAGAACACATAGTTGAGGATAACCAAAAATGATCATCAAAAGGAGTACTAACAGATTTGGGATTCTTCATATTGAATCTATCTAAGATTTTAAGAATATTATTTTCTTGAGATTTAATCTAATTTCTCTCTTATTTCTACCCCTAATTATATTCATCCCAAGAATCGTCTTTGCTGCCCCTAAATCCTTCATGGAAAATCATTGAAATAAATGTTTCTTCAACACATGAACAATCCTCATACTAGTTCCAACTACCAACATATCATCAACATAAAGTAAAAGAATAACAAACTCACCATTAGCAATATTTTTGTAATAAATGCACGGGTCTAATTCACAACAATGAGTGAAATGTTGTTGAGTCATGAAGCTATCAAATTTGAGATACCACTGCTTTGGGGCTTGCTTGAGCCCATACAAACTCTGCTTCAATATGCAATATAAATGTGTAGATATCGCCAAATTGACATAATGCATCCATTCATAAATAAAGTTTATTTATCAATCTCCTAAAGTCATCAGTTTAAATCAAATAAATCAAACTTGATCCTATCATCATCTCTTTGATTAAATAAATCAATCATTTATTTAATTAAATCTCGATCATCATTCATCTCCCTTTGATTTGATTTAAATCCCTAAATCCAGTCAAATTGGTCAAACCTAGCATAATCATCATCTATTTAATCCAATCCGATCTAATGCTAATCCCACCCACTTTATGCTCTCTAGATTTGGCCACTTGCACATGAAATTGCATTTAATTGATTTATCAAAATCTTTATTTTCAACTTGGAATAAAGGAAGAATATTCCAAGTTTGAATCTCCCCAAGTGGACATGTACACCAACGAGCATTTATGAGGCCTTACATGTCTCTTACATGTCCCCTTCCAAAGTCAAAATCACATTTATTGCAATTTGAATTCAAATTTTCCCTCTCATGGGCACTCTTCCCAAATCTTGCACAACCATTGGCCTATCATCACTTGACAAGTGGCCTTATCTTATTGGCTTGATCTTTGTCCCACATTGGTCCATTTTCAACACTTAGCATTTTGAAAATCTATAAAATAGAGGCTTCATCTCTTATCAAATCCTTCACAACCTCCACAATTTCATCCAAAAAGCATATGCAAAGTTACTCTCCTTGAGAACTAATTTTGCTCATCATTTCTATTGCATCATCATCATCTAAGCTTATGAATCAAGGATTGGGAAAGGGTCACTAGCACATGTGACACCAATCCAATATGAGATAGAGTTGGATTCTTGCTTCTTTGTGCTTTCACTTAGTTTAGTTGATATTTTGTTGTTTGGATTGCATTATGAAGCATGATTCAATATTTCATATGGATGTGAAAATTTGCTGTTGCTAATATTGTGTGTTGACATTTTAGCCATTTTGCATTGTTGCGTGCTGTGTTGCCACATTTGTACCATTTGGTGCTAGAAGGATACCATCCACCAATCAAATAATCAACACAACATCATCATCTACCACCATTCTAAATCCACCACCACCTCACCACCACCAACATCAAACCAATTTTACGCAACATTACAAGCCGCTTTCAAAGAGGATACCAACAAGTGCGAAACAAAAGCCGCCAACAAGCCACTTAAGCTGCACAAGCTGCCAAATTGGAGACATCATTTCCATCAATCTCATCCACCCCTATCACACCCATCATCACATCCAACATGATTCCAAATCCGCCACCACTACCACCAAAACCAAACTTAGCGAGACAATATGAAATTGCGCTAAAGGCTCACCAAGCCTACCAAAAGGCTATCCGACAATATCTAGCCACACAACAAGCAAGAAAAACTCAACAAGCCTCTCAAGCTGCCCAAGCCTCTCAAGCTACCCAACAAACAACAACTGTTGAGAACAAAGATCAAGATCACTCCATCATTGAACACCTTGAAGTTGTGTCTACTCCATCCAATGATCAAATGAATATATGTCAAGAGTCACTTCTCAATCATGATCAAAATACACCAACAATACCCAACAATGATCCAATTCAACAAATGTCAACATCATTTGACCCTATGGTTGAAGACCTTAGAAAACTCTCTACTGCAATTGTTGAAAACAATGTTCAAGATCTATCCATCAATAAAGATATTTTTGCTTCATCCAACAAGGCATCGACCAGTGATCATGTTGAAAATGTATCTACATCACCTAATGAGGTAGAGGACATATCTCAAGAATTTATTCTAAAGTATGATCAATGTCTTTCACCAAAGTATAGCAATGGTCCTTTCCAAGACATATTGACATCCTTCGACCTCATGATTGCTGATATTGAAGGGATCTTCAACTCGACACCTGATCCAAGTCCACTCAAAGATCATGAAGATATTAAGCCACTTCCCATGCATAATGAAGATATCCAAAAGTCCTTTGTAAGAAATCCATCCTTTGAAACTGACCCATTTCAAGACTTGATCCAAAGCATGTCGAAAGCAACTTTGAAATCATTCAAGATCAAGAATTTGTATCTTCAAGATACTACAATAATCTAATGGATACTCTCCTATCTATGCAAGATGATCATATCCATCTAGCACATACTCCTCCATCTACCCATGAGATGCTTTCTATGGATGGACACGTAGATGATCTTGATCTAGAACAAGATTTTGTTACACAAAAAGAGCAGATTCTTAACTCCTACAATCAAACGGAGTTGTCAACATCAGGATCAAATATGTCCCAAACTCAGATTGAGGACATCATGAATAAAGATATCCATCATTATCCACTCAACAAAACAAGTCAAATAGAACATCTAGAGTTAGCGGAGTAGCAAATTGAAAGAACGTCAACTACGGTGGTCATTTGTCAGAGCATGTTTACTGAACAAGACATCTCAGAACAGGAAGAGTCAAAGAACAAAGGTACTACCACAATACTAGGAAACTTCATCATCAAGCAAAAGCGTCAACATAGGGAGGTATGAAGGAGTCATATGATGAGAGAACAAGTGTCAATGCTACAACCGGTCCGTCCACGAATCTTCATCCACCCATCACCCACATCCACAAATTGGGACCAACATCAAAAGGGAAGATTTGAATCAAAGTACAAAGAGCGTTATCAAAGCAAAAGAAGGTAGAAGCATAATGGACAAATCAAATACAAATGGATCACAGAAGAAGAATACAAAGAAGATCATCCCTATCAAACTCCATCGAGTCAAAGAAACTATATGGAGCAAAATAAAGGGAAAATTATCCATCAAAGATGTCCGCAAAATCAAAAGCAGGCTTTTCAAGCGATGTACAAAGTTTATCAAGCGGTTGGTCCTAATTCCACGCACACTCTCGTATCCACCCATCATTGCTCATCTTCCCAAGTTTGGAGAGTCAAAGGTTCCAAACTATCAACCAATCCATCTCTTATCCCTAAACACACTCCATCCACGCCTCCACGCATAATATCCAATTCTTACATTCACTGTGTATTGGCAACAACCCTTCATCATAAGGATTCAGAAGGCAATCTATCACGATGTGCGCACAAAGACAAAGTCAACTCCGGTATCAACGAAGCAGATCAGAAATCCCAAAAATTGTATTCAAGTGCACTTATCTTAGCAAGGTAGCTTCTTCAAGCAGGATATTGATGGCACATTATGACAGGGGCATCTACATCTACACCACCAGGTGGTTCAACATGAATCTTTCAGAAAAAATACAAAAAAATCAAAAAATAAGAAAATCCAAAAAAATTAGAAAAAGGATTGAAAACAGTAAAGAGAAAAAAATCATCCTCTAGTGAAAACCGCATGGGCGGCACTTTGGGCAAGACCATGAGAAAAACCTGGCAAACATGCGTCATGTGTAGAATCAAGCATCTACGTGCGCCAGTTCAGATGAAAGCATCTCATCCCATCCGTAATAAATTGAGCATTCCATCCATCTTATCCATAATAAATCCATCCATCCATAAACCATCGATCCAATCCATTTTCATCCGTCTGCATCCATCATCCAAGTTATCTTGATCTTGATGAAATTTTGGGGCACACTTTACGCTTGCTTATGGAAAACATCTTGGCATGGGTCATTTTCATTGATCCTATGCTATCCAGCATTATCTGAGCCATGAAAGCATTATCAAAATGAGCATTCATTATCCAAATACCTTCTCTTATTGCAAGATAATCCATGTCCCTCCATCCATACACTTATCTAAGCATCCATCCATCACATTCCATACATTGCTAAACACTGGGGGCAGATATTTACATCTTGCTTCAAAAATAAATCTTGATCTATATCCTCCAACTCATGTGGTGATCTGAACATTGGCAAACATGAAACAAAATTGGTCAAAGCATCTGCAATCCAAAATCCAAATCACTAGCCCATGACACTTTTTTTGACAAGATGACATTCCATATCAATCTTCATCATTCATCAAACATCAATCCAAACAATCGATATCAGTTGCATCTAACGCACACTTCAACGTCAACGTCACATCACATCATTCGAACATCTTTTGTTCCAAACCAAGCTTTATCAATCCCGATCAATCTATCCTTGCATTGTTGTGCATCCTCAATAATGTTATCCTCATCAATCTCGATCAATCCATCATCATCTTGGGATATCCATCCTAATCCTTGTGTTGCTTAACACTATCTTGCATTGTTGTACATCATCAACAATGTTATCGTCATCAATCCTGATCAATCAAATCCTTGCATTGTTGTGTATCCTCAACAATGTTATCATCATCATCAATCCATCGATCCAATCAATCAACCTTAGCTTGGTTTTCAACAAAATCCTCAAATAGAGCACTAATAGCACTGCACATGTCCATATCCAAATCGTCAAAATCATGCGAAAAATCCAAAAACATCAAAACATCAAAAATCCAAAAACATCCAAAATATCAAAAATCCAAAAACATTCATAAAGTCAAAAAACATCAAAAACATTGAAATCTAAACTACGTCGTCTCTAAGCTTAAACGTAGGCAAGGCTAATATCTGATCAGCCCCCGAGACATCAAAATCAAAAAATTTGAAAAATCAAAAAATCAAAACGATTTGAAAATCTCGAGAAAAATGCCAAAACAGCCTCAAAACATTTCAAAATGTCAAAACATCCAAATGTTCAAAAATCCACCCATCCCATTTTAGCTTTCACTCTTAATAATCAATGGAGCCATAATAAACTAATCATCACCTTCGTCCTTTGTGATAAGCGGAAACAATCATAGCGGGGCAACAAAGATCGAAGTGACAATGGTAAAATCAAGAAATCAAAGGCAATAGGCTTTTTAAAACAAAGCAAAATCTTGATCGATTTCACAAAACGTAATGGGTCGACCTTATATCAATAGCCTATCAATCAACTTATCAAACCATCATCATCCTATACAATGTATGTCCTAGGATATATCATTCCAACAATGGCCATCATTTTGGATATCACTTGGATTCTTATCCTATCAAAACACATCCCTTTGGCTGAAGGTATGAAGAACATTGGCTTGTTTGTGTACTTGATCTTTTCTTTTGATTTATCTTATTGTGCTCATTCAAAGGACCTCTCGATGATATCCGAACGAAGGATTTAGAGAGATAGGAATGGGGCAACGATCATTATCTTTTTTCTGCTGTGCTTGTTAGACGTTCTTGTAAAATAACTTGGTGAATACTTGCTTTGTTAGGTATGTCCTAGCAAGGTTTTCATTATGTCGGGTGTGAACAAAGTCTCCTATCTGTTTACAGCCAGTCAAAGGAATCCATCACACTAAATTACAAGCGCCATCACGGTCCTTTATGCCTTGATGCATCGTTCTTAGAGGCGTGTTATCAAACTATAAAATAAGTGATCCTTTTTAAAATCCCAATCCTTGATAAGCAAATCATCATCATTTATCATCATCATCATCTATCATCATCATCTCTAATAAAGTCTCGACCAATCATGGACTTGTTGGATCCTCTTGTCATCATCTCATTTCCACGCTAACATTGCATCATGAATAGTCCATCATGCATCCATCCTACATCCACAAACCGTTAGCATGCATCCATCCTGCATCCATCATGCATCCATCCTGCATATGCAAACCATCAATATTCTGCATATCTTCTCACATACATATCATCATCATAATATAGATATGTTAGTCTGTCATAAATCATCCATTGCATAATCATAGCATATCACATCATCCATCTCATCCGTCTCACATCATATCATCATTTAAGTTGTTTAGGATAATATAGATTTGTTATTCTAAGCATCTTAAAATCATCTCATTTGCATCATCGTCCATAACCATGCATTTGAACCTCTTTATAAGTGAGATCGACCCTCAAATCGAATCTTTTAAACCGATCTTTTGAGGGAAATGTGTACGATGTACTTCTTTCATTTGGGGCATCGAAAAATTAGAAAATTTTAAATTTACGGTAGCGTAGTTTATTCTTTGAACCAGCATAACAAAATTACATTGCTTCAAAGAGGGGGCAAAATGTAGACCGCGATCAAATTGACGCATAATGCATTCCAACTGGGTCATATTCATCCATTAAATATTAAAATGAAATCAAGTTTATTTATCAATCTCCTAAAGTCATCGGTTTAAAATCAAATAAATCAAACTTGATCCTATCATCTCTTTGATTAAATAAATCAATCATTTATTTAATTAAATCTCAGATCATCATTCATCTACCTTTGATTTGATTTAAATCCCTAAATCAAGTCAAAGTGGTCAAATCAGCCTAATCATCATCCTAGCTAATTAATCCTGATTTAATCTAATGCTAATCTCACCCACTTGCATTCTCTAGATTTGGCCACTTGCATGAAATTGCATTTAATTGATTTATCAAGGTATTTATTTTCAACTTGGCATAAAAGGAGGGAATATTCTCCAGAGTTTGAATCTCCCCAAGTGGACATGGCACACTCCAGCAATTTATGAGGGTGCCTACATGCCTCTTACATGTCCCCTTCAAAGTCAAACTCCAGCATTTATTGGAAATTTTGAATTCAAATTCTCCCTCTCATGGGCACTCTTCCCAAATCTTGCACAACCATTGGCCTATCATCACTTGACAAGTGGCCTTATCTTATTGGCTTGATCTTTGTCCCACATTGGTCTCTCTTCAACACTTAGCATCAAGAAAATCTATAAAATAGAGGCTTCATCTCTTATCAAATCCTTCACCATCTCTCCACAATCTTGCAAGGTCACACTCTTCATTTGAGATTTGATCTTGTCCATTTCACTCTTCATCATTTGCAACATTTAGCTTATCAATCAAGGATTGGGAAAGGGTCACTAGCACATGTGACACCAATCCACTATGAGATAGTATTTTCTTCATGTTTTGTTGTATGCTTTCAACTAGTTTATCTAATCTTTTGTTGTTTTGATGGCATCATGAAGCATGTTGATTTATTTCATATGGATGTTGAGGGTTCGCTTTGTTTGAATACTAATCATGCTTGTTTATGTTAGTTTTTAACCAAAATGCAGAATTCACATCCTGCAGATGCATATGTTCTTGTTTAGGAACGCTAATTTCATTGCTAAGAAGATGAACTTAAGACAATCAATTAATGGAGAAAGATTGCCAATATAGATATGGGCTGCAGATTTGTCCTGTAATAAGGAAAGCACCAGTTATGTGTAATTTGATAATTGTTTTGTTGCAAGATTGAGGGCTAGATTGATGGTAAATGTATCTAGGATCCTTGAGGAAGTGCATGATTTCCTTAGGCCAAAGGAGAGGAAACTAGAATTGAGGGTTTTACATAACTGGGGTAACATTATCCCATATCCAGTCAGCACTGTCCTAAGAATATATGGATTTCAAGGAACCCCTCACATACTTCCATACAATGTGCCACCAAGACTAGGGTTTGTAGAAGTTATGTGGCGGATGGGGTGTATTCATGAAGATAACCTAACTAGAAAGGGGAAGGGAACATTATTCCCTGATTATACAGTAGTGCCTGACTTTACATTTTCAAAAGGAGGCTGGATACATTTTGACAAATTCTTTGTTGATTACCATTTGAGATTTGGTCCAAGGTGACAACATGATCCTAAAGGTTTCTTTGCTTTTTTCAGACAAAGAATAAAAGGTGGAAAATTTTCACATGAGTTCAATTTCCCTGAGGATCTAATCAGGAATGAATTTGATTTAAATAGACAAGAATTGAACAAGGAAAAGTGGATAACTTATAGTAAGCTACTGGATATTTTGCATGAAATGGATCTTAAGTATGATCCATTGATGGAATTCACTCCATGCCACAAGGGAATTGATTTTTTAATGAAGAAGTTCAAGGAGATAATGGAGACTTTGACAACCAAAAAGATAAATTTAAGGCTAAGTCTAGATATGCAATGACAAAGTGATATGCCAATTGAAACAAGGTCAGTATGTCAGCCTACAGAAAGATGACCTGTCTATAGGAGGAAAAGGGATATTGGCAGTGATAAGGAAGAAGTAGGCAGAAAAGGGAAGAAAATAATGAATGCGCCTTCACAACCAGGCCCAAAATTCAAAGTACCTGGGGCTGTCAAAATCATTGAATTAAAATCTTCACCAGAGCATAGTCCCCCATCACCACCACCTGAGCCAAGCCCTAAGAGGAAAAGAATTGATCACCTACCTGAGGATCCCACATATGAAATTATTGTTATTGATCAAGAAATGCAGGTTGGTATGCCATCCCCTCCTAGGTCAACTTAATTGGTTCTATCCAATTTGGATATGAAGGGTTAGAGTGTGTAGGAAGCAAGAATGGAGGCTTGCAAGGAGTTCTTAGATGACAATTCATTTGTAAAGACTCTTGTATTCTTGCAATTGGCATGGAGGATGAAATTTGAGGAATATCAAAATAAATGTAAGGAGAGAAGAGAACTAAGGCCTGATAGGTCAGATCAGGAGAATAATGAACAAGTGAAAGCTGAACTAATGGAAGAGTTCAAAAACATCACTCCTAAAGAAGGAAGACAACTCGTGAATCAGGCTGGTGTTTTGATTTTTCCTAAATGGGACATCGCAGATGCAGTGGCTTTCAATGCCATTATAAATTCCAAGAATCCTTTTTAGGATTCTAAAGAAGAAGTTAAGGCAGCATTACAAAACTCTACCTTCAGTGAAGAATATGAAACATTAGCAATTTTGGAATTGGATCCACAAAGAAGAAAGCCAGACAATGCTGATATTAATCCAAATTTCAAAGGAAGATTAATAATAAAGAGGGCTTCAGAGACTACAACAACCAAAGCCACTAGTTTAACTGTGAATGTGGCCAAGTTGGTCCAAAAGACTGCTAAAAGGGAGGAGGCTGAAAGAAAGAGCCTAATGGAGAAGTATAACATTTTAATTGAAGAATATAGTAAAATGCAACAGAGGAATGTTGAGCTGCAAACTGAAGTAGAAAGGTTCAAGTATAGACATACTGGGGAAACATACAATGCTCCAGGAACCAACACATCACCTCCCACAATAGGGTCAATGCCTCCTGCTTCTCCAAATGTTTCTACACTAGGGTCTCCCATTCAAAATCTTGCTCTTACCCCTCATCTAGAACAAGTTGATGAAGAAATAGAGTGCTCTATTGATCCAACAAAGAGGCAGCTCATGCAAAAAATTGATCAATTATAGACATCACTAAGGGTAAAAGAGGAGGGTTTTCTTTCAAAAGAAAAAGAAATTGTTACTATTGTTTTGGAGCATTTAAATGAAAAAATGGACAATAAACTGCCCTCTATACATTCTTTGTATTCTTTGCTATTTGAAGCAATAAAGAATATTGATAGGGATCAGGGGATAGTGATTCTAATAATTCAAAATTGGATCCCTAGGGAAAATGATCTAGATGTTATGAATAAAGCCTCAAGGTTTGATGTAAATAACAGGCCCCAATCATTGAAGCCTACTTATAGATTAGTTAAATCATTGCAAGGTTTTCAGACCTTACTAGATGATCTAAGTAGGAAGATTAGGGAATTGGTAAAGAACTTCAATGATTGGGGTAACACACTGTTACTTGATATAACTGATGAGCAGGGGGGAATCAGAACACTCCAACAATGGCAGGATCAAGCAAGTAAAGTCATCAATAATCAAATTAAAATAATTTGTGATGACTCAGATTATGATTTGTTGGTAAATTATATGGATAAAATTATTGGTACCGGCTCATTTTTGGAATCTTTTGAAAGAGATGCTAATCAAGTAGCAGTAAAGTATATGCCTTATAGTAGAAAGGTAAATGAGGTGATTAATTTTGACTAGCCAACTGACGAAGAATACTAGAGGTGGGTGGCTAAGTATTTGAATGATGATGAGTAAAAAGAGTGGGCTACTGACAGGTGGCAAATTAGATGTTGCAGTTACAACATTTCCAGTTTTGTATGGATGACTTTCTTGGAGTGGGTTTCACGTGGTTTTTTGTTATTGCATCAACCTTCCTCCACCAATATGATGAACGAGAATATGCTCTAAGATGATTGTTGTTCTAACGATTTTTGAACAAGAATATTTTTCAAGGTGGTGGCTGTTGTAACAAATTTTGGAATATCACCAGGTGCTCCAATTGGCTGGTGACAGGTTTACTTTATGGCATGGTGCTTGTTTGCTCCTTCATTTTCTATAAGAAGGATTTCAAGGCCAAAAGTATGAGTTAGCAAGTTAGATAATTTTTGTTGAGTCTAGGTGAAGTTGCAGAGCGAATTGTAAAGTCTGATGGTTTTAGAGAAATGCAATTTAGGTTTTGAGTTCATAGAGATTTAATGTTGTATAACAGTACTATCATTTGATTTGAAATGAAAATTTGAGCTTATGTCTCTCCATTACACATGCATGTCTGAAATTTCAATGATATAACTAAGGGTTGTTTTATCCATCTCACTGTTGTGGTGTGTATGATTCTATTTTAGCTTGAATTCAAGGAATTAATCAAAATGCTTGAATGGGATTATAGGTGGATATGTGTTGTATAAGGATTTTATAAGTAGTCCTGGGTTAGAATGCATACTGATGAAATTGTAATGCAATATTGTCAGGGATCTTATATGTGATGTATTAAATTTGTTATAAACCTCTAGATGCTTATGAATTTGACTCCTGCAATGGATATATGGCACTGATCTAAGTTGTAATTATTTGTGTAGTTCAAGTATTTTTTGTCTTTCCTAGAGCTTGCTACAAATTGCAAATCATTGACTATCTTATACAATGGATTGTGTTTAGTTATCTCACGCTCCAGATAGTTGATATTGTCTATGAACAACCAATTCTAGTTGATATTATCTTATCGTGTTGAGCTATTAAGTGAGATCATCTGCTATTGTTAATGTTGTTTATAATAATGGTGCAGAGGTTTAAACACATTAAGGGATAACCCTCCTAGGTCTTGTAGAGCCCGAAGTGTAGGATGCTTTTAAAGTCCTTGTTAGTTTTTCCAAGTCCTTCGAGCTACCTTCGATTGGAATTGGCAATTCCATATGTAGATTAGAAGACAAACCTAGTTACATTGTAAAAAGAACCAACATACATGTCAACCACTGAACAACCACCTCTACAACTGACTTTTTAATCTTTTATGATCACATGAAACATAAAACACATTAATTTCAAGGTTGTTAACATCACTATTGAAATGTTTTAATTTTTTGACCTTTTAAACATTAAAAAGTATATCATTAAATTAATTATGTAATGGCATAAAAATTAAAAACATCATGAATTAATTATGTAACCACATAAGTCAAATATAATTCTATCAAGTAATTAATATCAAATAGATAATATATCGCATAACTTATACATTTCAATGTCATTGATCTTCTTCTTCATCCAACTCTTTGTCTATATTATCTAATCCGATTCAACATTGTAAGGATTGGTCATATCATCATCATCATCATTGATATTAGTTTTGATAATGTCATCATCCACCGATATCATCTTCATGAACATTAACTCCTACATCATCATGATCTAGTTCCTCCTCTTGACATCTTGTCAGGGACATCATCAACTAACCATTGATCTTGATCATCATCTACATCATCTTCTAGTTCTTCGGTATCTTCTTCTTCCACCACATTATACTTTACCAACCTTCCTCTTGGATCATGTCTAACAACAAATGACCAACCCGGTTTACTGGAACCTCTAAGTAAAATACCTACTCACATTGGCTTGGAAGAACATAGGGCTCATTTCCAGCTCACTCGATCAACCTTGTATTAACCATGGTAAATCCATTATCATGTTCAATAACAGTTCTCTTAGGATCATTTTCATTCAATCGTAGCCTATACCATAGGACGACGAACAAAATTAATTTGAAGGAATTAAAGTCACACTCAAGTATATCATCCAAAATCCCATAGTATGATTTTTGAGACTTCTAGATGTATGTCACTTCTAGATGAAACATTAGTCACCTGAAAGACTGCAGTTATACCAGAATCACAAGTTTTCTTCATGTCATCCAACATTTTGATTCAAAATTTATGACCATTGTACCACATAGCCTTGTGGTGTTTCACCTGCAATATGTCAAACATGTAAAAATTATTGCAATATCGTCAGTTGATAAACATATTTATTCTTGGCTGAATGTATGCAAAGAAAACAATCTCAAGATACATATACATCAATATACTTGAAAATAATTAAATAATATGGGTGATTAATATATTTATACGTACTTGTTTATCTCTTAAACTATATGTTAAATCAATTTCCCTGTGTGTAACATTGGAATCTCCATTACGATGAGCTTCTTTAACCAATGAAGCCACACCTTCCCATGTTAATGAGCGACCAAATTGTTGACATCGTTCAATCCATACCGTCATCCAATCAAGATTGTTGGCAACATACAAATGTAGTGCATCCAACTCTCGACCAACTGTACCAAAAAAAAAAAAAATTCACAAACGATGTATAATTAGTTAAATACCACAATATACGACCTTAATTTATAATTGATGTATATTGAAGATTAAAAATTAAATAAGTACAATATACATAAAAACTATATGTAAAATGTATTCCAATTAATCTCCATGACCATCTTATAGTTACCTCTCACTTTCCTCAATCTACCTTTCCCCATCAGGTACTCCCCTTCGAATTTGTTAATGGAGTTGGGATCCCAAATGCGATCTACATGGATCTTTCTGCAAACTTAGGAAGATATTCACTAATGTACACCATGGTCTAGTATACCATATATCCCTCCACCATAGAACCCTCAGGATGTGCTCTTTGTCTAACCAAAGCCTTCAAAAATTTCAAGTGCCTCTCAACCATCCACATTGACCTTGTGTGTACAGGTCCACACAATTCAATCTCCTCAACTTGGTGTATAAGGTAGTGTTCTTGTGCATTGAAAAATGTTGAAGGTAGACACTTTTTCATTTCACACATTAGACAAGGAATTTTTCTCTTCCAATAATTTATATCTTCTTTATGGATTTCTTTAGATGACAGCCATCTACAAGTGATTCAAGGTGAAAATATATTAATGAGATTTAACAAAAATATATAGTATATTACATAACAAGTAAAATAAATAGAAATTATAAGATGTATACAACGAATTGAACAAATCTCGCTACTTACCTCATGTATTTTCCAAAATCATATATAACTTGTTTGGCATTGTTGTCAAAGTTGTCTTGGAGAGATAGAGGTAGAATGTACTGCAACAATTATAAAATGATCTTTTCATTATTTTTCCAAAAGTATTAAGCACAATACACTGAAAAGTACATGCATTATACAAGTGTATTTAATATACCAGAATAATTACCTTAATGAAGGTATGTCAATCATGTGTTTTCATCCCTGACCCAAATTCACCTTTCTTTGTTATTATATTGTTTATGTTCGTAGCAAATCCTGTGGGACATCAAATTTTTTGTATTACTTATTTTATAGCATTGCTTTGCTGCTCTGTTAATAACCAAGGAAGGGCACTTATATTAATTTGGTCTTCATCGCTGTTTAATTGAATGACATTTTTCATTGCATGATTGGCTTCCTGAATGTCAGTACAAATTTTGACAATTTTTTCTTTGTCATGCCTTCCATCCAATATTTTGCATAACATTTCTACTATATTCTTTCCTTTATGCATTGTATCAAACAAATGTACAATTTGTAGCTGCTCATAGTAGGGAAACCTACTAAATTGTCTGGGATAACTTTTCAGTCCCTGTGGAAGCCGGCCATTAATGCCTTGACGACCTTCATGAAGCATATAAGTTAAACAAATTAACAACGATAATTGTCAATTACAACATGAGTAAACACAACACAATATAAAAATATAAATTCAAAACATATCATATATGATAGATAAACAATTTGATCCAATGTATAACCTTGACGATTAATTCTATTATATTCCAACTTCCATAGGCAAGGTGACATTCTTCGTGGTTTTGATGTAGTCTCCTCTTTCCCATTGAAAAGATGTTTTTCAGTAGTTCGATACTTATGATTTCTATGGAGGAAGTGCCTATACTCATCAAGCACCTACTTTCCTAAACTTGTTGAATGATGAGATTTCATCTTTGTACCACAAATTGGATATGCAAAATTTCCCTTTGTTTGAAGACCTGCAAGATGATATATAATTGGATTAAATATGTCAATTTTTTTTATTATACATAATGAATAGATTATGTTAAAAATATGCATGATATCTACTTCATCAAATTAAATATTGTTAAAGTGCAATTGAATGTTATAACATACCACAAAAATGTGTTAGCCCTGGGGCATCATGAATTGTCCATACAAGCATTGCATGGAATTGAAATTGTCTTTGTCCTATTGGTCTGTGGACGTCATACATAGTGACGACATTCCATAACTTTAGTAACTCATCAATAAGAGGCTCAATATATACATTCATATCTTTAACTTAGTACTTACCTAGTTGAATCAACATAAACATTACATAATTATTATAACCATTTTACTGCAATACATATAAATTAATGTACATGACTATTGAATGAAAAAAATATAAGTCATTATGCAACAAATAAGACAAATGAGATGTTACTATGTTAAAGAAAATTGATGTAAACAAATACCTGGAACAATCATTGACAACATTATGTGCTCCTTCTTTATTGACATCCATGGAGGAATGTTATTGTTGATAAAAAAAATAGGCCACACTGAGTAAGTAGATCACAGCTCTCTAAATGGATTGACACCGTCCACTCCCAATGAAAGCCTGAGATTATGAGGTTCTTCTTTAAAGTGTGGCCATTTTTCCTCCATGTCCCTAACTGTAGAACCATCCGTAGGCATTTGATGAATGTCATCTCCAATTCTATTTTGTGCATGGTAATCCATAAATTGTGCTAAGCTTTCGCACCTAAATAATCTTTGCATAAGTGGAATTATGGGAATATAACGAAGAACCTTGCAAGGCACATTTCTTGTTAGTTGACCTCTTCGATATCTACTGATATGACATTCCTGACATTCTATTGTAAATTCCTGTTGTTTATGATATATAATATGATCATTGGGATATGCATCTATTGCTTGATACTCCATTCTGATATATTTCATAATGGCACATAAATTTCAGTATGAGCGAGGTAAAATATTTGATGGTGGTGACAAAAATTCACCAATCAATTTACAACAAAAAATAATTTGTTCATATAAAGAATATTTATGGTACATATTTCATCCTTTATTTACTAGTGATGAACTAACAACAATTAAAATAGATAAAAAAATATGACATATATGGCATACCTTAACATCCGTGAGATTGCTATATTTGATAAACCATTCATAACTTTCAAGTTCAACAACAAAATACAACAGAGAGAAGAGTTGTTTCAGAGCCTTCATAAAGGGGCTTGTATGCCTTCTCAAGTACAAGTAAATCATGAACATCATCAAACTCATCTTGATCATCATGATCAACTCTGCCACTAAATATGTCATGGATCAATGTATTCGTACCATCATCTTCAACTGTGTTTTCTGGCGCATGATCATCTTCTTCCATAGGATCATTAACTTCATCTTTGATATTCACAACTCCATGTTCATCCGCTTGCAAAACCACATTCTCTAGGCTGTGATAATCCATATCATCTGCCCTAGGGCGCCCAACCTTTATAATAATGATTGACACAAATAAACCATGATCATGATCAAGTGATTATATATATATATAAAATGTTAAAATGATATAAATATTTACAAATTCAATCAATATAAACACATATAATGAACAACTTACCAATGGATGATAATCATGCCCCCCTTCAACGTGACCATTCTGCCTACAATGTTTCTAAGCTATTGTGATTAAAATTCATTTCGTCTTTAAGCCCTTTCAATTATTGCAAGGACAATAACATTTCCCATCACCCTTTTTTTTCAATCTAGCCCACAATATATCGAGTGTCTCTTCATTTTGTTCTGGACTAATATTATTTGACATGATTTTTCTTTACCAAGCTTGACTATTTAGATCTTCAAAAAATATCAAACTCACACTCCAATAATTTTGATTCATAGACAGGTAACATAATCTAATAATTATGATATTTTATGTTAGAAACCAAGATCAGATTTACAAACCGAAAAGACCTTCCATAGAAGAGAAAATCAGAAAAAACATAAGTTATTGAAAAAATATTTGCAACATTATTATTCGAGAATTCAATAAATTACAAGATATGATTTGCTTTATAAAAGCAAAGATTCAAACCCTAATCTTATCTTGAGCAACAAGATAGCTCAAAAGATAAAGATAAGAACCTAAAATTTAGGAATTAAATAAAGCCTAAGTAAACTTATGCAAAGTGTAATTAAATATTAATTACACCAACACCCCCCATAAGTGCAACTTAGGGAGAAGCAAAATTATTATGCAAAGATGAGTTCTGACAACAAGGCCTGATCAGGTACTCATTTACAAATGCAAAGATGAGGTAGAGAAGGAAAAACCTAGTGGGACAAAACCCCCCTATAATGAGATGACTACTGCAAAGAAGCACTAGAAGAACACTGTGGAGTAACACTAGAACCTGAAAATAGCAAGCAAGGAAAGATACTTCTATTTACTATTGAAAATAGATGAGAGTCACTGATTGACTCAAGGAATCATGATAAAGCAACAGCAGACCCGATGCCATGGAACACTGAAAAACTCACAAACTGGAACAACCCTGGAATCTGTGAAGCAACAGTAGATGGGATGGTGACAGAATCTGGAAGCCGTGTATCTTGATGCCAGTGCCAAACTCTAACTGAAACTCTTCCATGGGAAGGAGGACCATGAAGACTCTAGAACATTAGCCATAAAAACATGGCCCTCAAACTGAGATGGATCCAATGTGGATCATTAACCATAGGCTCTCAATATAAAGTGTGAACCGGATATGAATTTGATATGTGTCAAGCAAGAGAAAAAATGTGGCCAAAAGAACAAGGAGACCAAATAACCCATGCGAGTTTCCAACAAATCAAAATGAAATATGGAGATCAAAGTACATGCACACTCTAATCAGATTTATTATGCAAGAAACCCCCCTGAATGGAATTTTATCATAGTTCATTTATTACAATAACCCAACGATTGTAAAAGGAGAGAATATAAACATGCATAAATAGAAAATAGAAATAGACCTCAGATCTGTGTAGAGGATTGAATCAGCTTTCCAACGCTTCAAGAATGACGAAAAATGGAGCACCGAGTCGAAAGATATGCCCTTCGGAGTGAAAACAACATCTGAGTTCAAATACCTACAAAATAAATTTGGAATAAGATCTGGTAAAAAAACTAGCACCACTAGATCGGCGTCGGAATCAGCTTTCCAACGGTATCTCGTTTGCAAAAAATGGACATTGTACGCAAAAACTACACCCAGTTTCATGAACACTGCTCCAGAATGGGGAAAACACAGTGTTGGATTCAATTTGACAGTCATACGGCCGTCGCAGCAAAATCCGGGCCTAAATTTGACAGCCAAATGGCCATCGGCAGATTTCTTCAATTGGGCTTATTTTAGAAAAAAATGTTTTTTTATAAAAAAAACAATAAAAAAACATTACAAATTGTATTTTTTTGTTAAAAAAAAATATATTAAAAAAACATTGATTTTTTAAAAAAAAATCATAAAAAATTGTGACCATGGGAAGGTACGCAGGTCTGACCTGCACAAGTCTATCAGGTCATTACCTACATAGTACCCTGTGCAGGTACGTACCTTCCAGGTACTTTGTCTTTTTTAAAAACACTTTTTAAAAAAATAAAAAATCTGCTATTTTTTTAAGTTTTTTTAAAAACTTTTGAATGATTTTTTAAAAATTTGTGGAAAAAATTGCGATTTTTTGTTTTTTTTTTTTCAAAATCACCTCTAACTGCATGCAGACGATGAACAGGGTCGTATGGATAAAAAAAATTTCCTCACGAATAGCCGACACCAAATATAGGCAAGTTTACAGTCGATCTTTAGGTTTTTGGTCGCTTCAGACGCGATGGTGACCTCCGTTTGTGCCCAAACTACTCCAAAAATTCAGCTACCTTTTGAACTTGCAAAAAACTCTAAACTTGAAACCCTCACAGATCTGGCAAACAATGACCAAAATCTGCAAAATAAAAGCCAATCTTGACTTTTTCCAACACTTTGAATCCAATGGTGAAGCCCGATCTGATCCAAAATGGTCTATAGATGAACTCAAGGCATGATATCCTCGAGGAATCCCGAACGAACCCTGCAATGATTTTCTCAAAAATCTGAGAAGGGATTGCAAATCAAGGCTCTGATACCATGTTAGAAACCAAGATCAGATTTGCAAACTGAAAAGATCTTCCACAGAAGAGAAAATCAAAAAAAGCATAAGTTATTGCAAAAATATTTGCAACATTATTATTCGAGAATTCAATAAATTATAAGATATGATATGCTTTATAAAAGTAAAGATTCAAACCCTAATCTTATCTTGAGCAACAAGATAGCTCAAAAGCTAAAGATAAGAACCTAAAACTTAGGAATTAAATAAAGCCTAAGTAAACTTATGCAAAGTGTAATTAAATATTAATTACACCAACATTTTACACCAAAAAAATTTGGCATGCAACCACCCCTGCAAAAGAGAAGATAGTCTGAAGTTAATGACCCCAAAAAACACTTTCAAATGCTAATTCCAAAACTTATTAAATTCTGATTTTAATATGATTTCCAACCGTTAAGACTCCTAAAATCAAAATATTGAACTTGATCACAAACTTCCTACAACAATGGAGGTAGCGAGCTAGTAAGAGCGAGTGACCCATTCCTAAGGAGCAACAAGTCAGAATCATCATTGATAATGTCAATACAGATTTATCATTTTAGTTAAAGATTGAATGTGCCACTTCTTATGACGAGCTTATCCGTAGGGCCCTCAACATTGAGAGAGCTCCCTAATAAAAAATAATAGAAGCATTGGTAAGAGCATGATTAGGGTACAAACCCTAGGCCTCCGTAGAAACATAAACAATAACTATAGCAAATTAGTGAGGTTGCAATACCAAAAATATTGAGACATTATAGGTAATAAAAAAATCTTGCAATCTAAAGATTGTAGCCAATAACAAACACACTATGTAGCTTAGTGACATTTGTAAATGCAATGTACAGTAAGAACAATGACAGTCACTTGAGATGTGATAGTCAAAAAGAGGCTGAGCAGTGACAAGATAATAAAGCTCAAACCTTGCATAGTAAAGTACAGATTTTAATAGTGAGTTTCCTTACCCCCTTGTTGACCTTAAGGGTTTTTCAAATTCTTTTGGTAGTGTTAGACAAGGAAAATGCAATTAAGAAATGACTATCCAAATGAAGTAACAGTGGTAATCATAGGTTCAATGTTTCTTCTTAGCCATTAATGTATAATGGATGTAGTGGATTGCATGTTTGAGCAGTGTTTTGAGACTCATCAAAGATGGGAGAATAGTGAATAATACCTTGTGGAATGTGAAGTAGTGTCAATAAGGTTGAAGGATCTTAAGAACTACAATACCATGATACAATGAGTCCCCTGTAGTAAGTAGGCAGTCTATAGGGCATAGTTTGATTTTATAGAAGGATGCTCATGAAAGGAATCTTCAAGTGATAGTGAGTGAGTTGTTTGAGATTGCAGCTGAGGGTGCAATACCCAATCTTAAAGAAAGTTAGCAAAGTAGTTAATGTGCAAGAAAATTGAATCGTACACAACAAACAATTCACAATGTTATCTTCCATAATGCCTTGAGTTTGAAGATAAAAATCTCATTGTATCTTCATGATGAAAGTGGTGACCTTAATGGTCAATCACTGGAAACCATGATTTTAAAACATGCTATTGTGCTTATGGAGGCAACATTTTAAGCAAGGCAGTGAGTGGTGGTTTGGAACAATGGCAGGTATGAAGGAGTTGCTTTATATGCATACTATGCAGTCTAGCTTAAGACAACATTCTTAGAAGAGATTGAAGGTGGATTATGGAACTCAAGGGTTATCATGAAAAGGATTAAAGCAAAGACTGAGATCTATTTAAAATCACGGTCATGAAGATATTAAAGATGTCACATGCAAAACCCTAGTAGCTAGAGTAAGTAATGAATACAGTGCCAAAGAGGATAGTGTTGGGGCAGATTTAGGAGATCTCCACATTATCTAATTACAAGGAAATACATCATTTATTTATTTTTTTAATTAATAGAAATCATTCTAAACTCTATATAGGATACATTGATACTTCAAAAGCCTCTCAAGGAATTTGAGATTATGAAAATATATGTCAAGTAACATTCATAATGTTTAGAAAATCTTGATCACTCTCTAGAATAGCCCATTAAACATGGGTTGTGCTTGAATGCACTACATAATTGATATAACACAACCACTCTGCATATCAACCAGAGTTATAGGCTCTTTATTGTAGTAAGAGGTAATCACTCTTCAATCATGTTATAATTACATCCTAACCTGTTAAACTTGAGACAACCTGAATGCACCCAATGATGATTGACACCTACATTATACAACCTGAATTAACTACATTATATGAGTGCCTCCATTTCTATCACAACATAGCCACATTAAACTTGGGTCACACATGAATGCATCTTGTAGTTGTTATAGCACAACTGTGCCACATGACCAATAGAGTTATGGATCACATAATTATAGTCACAAGAATCTGTTCCTTGGTTGTGATCTTATTGTGATTCCACACAACAAAATCTGGACATGAAATTCTCAAAACCCTGAACCTCTAAAAATGAAATCTGATGAGATGTTGCTTTAAAATGTGATTTTTAAACCTAGAACTACAAATTTGACTTCACAACTAAATTCTGCAAAAAGACAATGACTACCCTCAACTTGGTGATATCTTCCTAAATTTTTTCTGATTTTTCCCAAGAAAATCGTCCTTAGTTCTCCACAAACTGTCTCAAGTAGATCAAAACACTGTCACAATAAATTAGGCGCAAACTCACTTTTCTTTATGTTGGCCACAATTTGTTTTTTTTCTATTTTTCATGTTTGTCGACAATTCGACGAAAATGATAGCCGACATTTCGACGAACCCCATCTTCATCGAAATTTTGACGAACGTTGGGGATAAACTTTCAAAAATTGAAAATTACACATCAAATTTTACAAGCACTCGACGAACATCAAATTTTACATATTTCATCAGACAATTTCGTCGGATTTTGCAGTCAAATGTATTAGTGAAATTAGCCCACTTTTGCAAAGAAAGTATCTCCCAATCAACCTATCTCCATAAAATAACTTTAAACAATCATTGGTTATGATGCAAAACCACAAATTCCAAGATTAGTTAGCACCTAAAAGGCCTTTACCATGCTGCCCCATGAAACCCTCCATTTATCATGTAAATACATAGGGTTTATTGAAACTTGTGTGCCCCGAGGTTCTTAGGCCAAACCAATTCCTCCAACACTCTTCAATATCCCTATACAAACTCGCCAAAAAATTATAAGACCAGCCCCTTCAATATTCTATCAAAACCATGCCTAGGTTTCTCATTTTCACAAGGAAATTAACACTGCCCAACCTAGGGAGTCACACTATCATCAAATTTTTTCACTCTCTTGACCCATAAAGCATTGAAAAACCCTATTCTACATTATAAAAACCAATCCATTGAGCCACAAGTCCAAAATAGTAGGTGGATTGGTTTAAAACATTAAATTGTTCCATTCAAAACCCTTAACCCAACAAACTAGGTAGTCACTGTGTTTTGAAGATTTCTCCCTCAAAACAATGAATTAAACCTCCAAATCAAATGAAAAAGAGAATAAACACATACAACTTACAAAAACTAAAGTTGTTAAGCCATGCCACACATGTATGGGTCAGTACAATCACAAGCAACTCAGGAAAAACAATAAATAACAAGTTTGTGTGTATGAAACTAATGGAATTTCTTCTAAATCTGATCAACAACCTTACAAATGCCATGGAGAGGCCTTTAAATACCTTCTCCTATCAGTTCCTAACTTCCCAATTCCCTTAACAACTCTTCAAACTCTAATGACTATTCAAATTCCCTAGTTGACAACTTTTTACAAGTTTATGACAACTTTTACAATTATTGTACAACTTTTGCATTTTCAACAAAAATGACTCTCCAATCCCTTGATTACATTAAAATAAATGGTCTTATTAGATCTTATTCAATACAAAACACCTAAAAAACAACATCATACTACCTATTATCCCCCTAAATGACCTTCAAGACTTCAATTTTATCACTAAGGTGTAGGTGCTCCTGCACCAATGGGTGAACCTTACATTGAGTTTTTTAGATTTATGTTAACTTCTATGTATCTAAAAAATGGTGGCGACCTTAAATCATTGTTGGAACTTGTTATGCTAAGGAAAGGAAGTTGGTTAACTTCATATCTTGTGCCTTGATCAATTCAACAATTTGTAACAACTTTGTAGGACATACCATGTAAAATATAGATTGTCTATTTGTTTTCTTATGATTGCAGATGCTAACACAACTTTCTATAATTATATTACAAATCTAAAATTAACTAGAGCATTTCCCTTTTATACAATGTCCAACAATATTTTATATTTGAGTTGGTGGGAAATGACTAAGTGGAGTCGAATCATATTACGTCCATGATTAATTTTAAAATTGATAAAAGGGGGTCAATATTGCACTTATGATTCTAAATTATTTTTTAGTTAACTATACTATTAAATTACAACTAGCTATGGCACCTTGTGCAATGGGTACGCCGAAGAGGTGTGGAAGGTGAATTAGGAAAAAAATGGTTTTTTTTGCACATTTGTGTAGTAAATGAAATATTTGATAGGTCATTTAGAAAATGATTTTAATATTAGTATTAAATTTTTTTTAAAAAATTATTATAGAATAATATTATTATGTATTTTTTAATTTTTTTTATGTATTAGCTATTATATTATTATATAAATATTTATTATTTATGTCATTATTTTATGTATTTATTATTATATTATCTATTATTAACTATTGTATTAACTATTATATTGTTATATAATATAACATTATATATTAAAAACTAAATTATTTATTATATATTTTAAAATGATTATTTATTATATTTTATAAGGGAAAGGATGTCGTAATTTAAAACCTAAATGTGCTCGTTATTAGGGCGTAATTTTTATTTTAATAAACATGTACTATATTAATTGTATTGTAATTTTTGGTTGGTCCCACAAAATGATATAAAGTCATGGAAAATCCTAACCTGGGAATTGGACATTCCAACAGGTGACTAACATCTTCTTACGACCATTCATTTACTTTGTTAGACCGGGGAACGTATACTTGACATGGAGCGGCACTGTATGTGTTCTAAGAACCAGTTTCAGTCACGATTTACCAGAAATAAATGCTTGAAAGGAATTCTACCTATGCTGCAAGAATGTAGTGTAAAGTCTTCATAACTTGAGCAAAACAAAAATCATGTCAAGTACTATTACGGGACAAACTATGAATTGGCCTTATGCTGCAGGAACAAACATAGGGATGGATTCCCTATGTTGTAGGAACAATATAAGACTGAGTTTGCACTGAAACTTTTAAGAACGAAATCTAACTTCTGATTAATAGGAAATAAACAACTAACTACAGATACTTACTAAGTGGGCCCCCTTAGCAAGAATCAACTAGTTTATGCAAATATTGAACTCAAAACTTCATCAGCTTTTATTTATGGACTGGGAATTACATACACTGATTATTCTACCTGTAAGAAAAACTAACAAAACACTGCTCTTATTATAATACTAACTCTTACACATACTTCTGTCTTGTTTGCTTGTGCAGGAGGAACACTTATTTATATTTGAAAAACAACTAACTACCTAACTCTAACAGAGAAAGACGTGGACATGAATACATCCAGAAATCGAGGAATAGATTTCTCATGAAGGCATAACTATTCAACACGACTCGGAGAGAATTTAGCATTCCACTCTTCCTAGATTAATGATTATTCAGATTTCTTCCCAACGACCCGGTTAGAGAGTCTTTGCTAAAACAACTTCCTTGACATCATGCTGGAAATGGACTTTACTGCAGGGCCGAGATCCGCTGCGCTTGACTCGTTCATGCTCCCTTCAACAACCTGCGATGTACAAGGCAACAAAAGCAAAAAGAAAGAATGCATGGCAACAACACGATACATTCATTAATCACACATTAAATCTATTTCATTATCCAAAAAACCACATGCATTATATCAGTCATTTGGGAGGTCAAATGGGGTAATTAATATAGACACATGGATATCAAGTTGCAGGAATATAGGATTGTGTAGCTACAAGATTCTACCCTATTTTGAATAAAAAGTCTTTAATCAAAGTGTTAAACAACCATTAACAATAAGAGTAAGGGTATTTAAAAATACATTATAATACTCAAATTATGAGCTTATTTTAAGCTCATCAATTTTAAAACCTAAATTTGCTCATTATTCTTTGTTGTAATTTCCATTTTATTTTTAAAACCTAAATGTGCTCATTATTAGGATCTTGGCCGTAATTTTCATTTAAATAAACATACTCTAAAACCCTCGTCGAAACTTTATTTTTGTAACTTTGACTCTTTGCATTTAATGAGGGCCAAAATATTCTTCATGCGAAATTATGCGAGTTACGGGAAAATAATGTTTGCAAGGATGAACGATGCTCTTGTCGGAATAAAAGAGGACAACACCTACAAAAGGAAATCTTGCACCCAGGCATGGCCCTCAAGGTAAGAGTTTTTACCACAAACTTTTTTGTATTGTTGCAGGAAAGTTAAAGTCTTGAGCGCAAAATACATGACAAAAATAGTGGTAGGGAAAATAGAAAAACATGGCAAAAAACAATCGGAAAATGACAAAAAATAGACAAAAAATGGCAAAAAATGATGGATGATTGAGATTCATTTTACTGTCAACCAAGCCCTATCCTTTGTTTTCCATCGTTGAGAAGACATAGGTTTCCTTCGAGCTTGTTGCATTGTTTCACTGTAACCAGAAAACATGAAATACACAAAATGGGCTTGTTTAAAAGGTTTTAGAAACTTTCAAACAAATGCAATTGGTAGGTGTTAAGCCAGAGTATCCTCGCAACATGTGGCGAATGGGAATTTTGGAACAAGGTATGCAGAAAGGAATTTTGTTAGATGCAAAATATGGAAGCATAGACATGTATGCAAAATGTGGAAGCATAGACAAGGCACACGAACTGTTTGACTATGTGCCTCACAAAAATTTGGTCTCATGGAAAATGTGGAAGCATAGACAAGGCACATGAACTATTTAACAAAATGCCTCAAAGAAATGTGGTCTCATGGAATGAGATGTTTGCAGGGTATGAAAAAAATGGATTTTACAAGGATGTTGTCAAAATGTTTGAATTAATGCAACACTCCTGAACATATCCTAACAATATAAGCTTTGCTTGTGTTCTATGTGTATGCAGCCATTTAGGTTTAGTGGATGAGGGTTTATATATTTCAATAAGGCGAGTAATATTTATTGCATTACACCTATAATTGATCATTGTGTGCATGATTGAGCTTCTTGCTTATGTTGAGTACATTGAGAACACCCTAAACTTTATGATTAAGATATCAATTAAACATGTGGTGATTGTGTTTTCTTGGTGTTTGCAAATCACATATGGATTTGGATTTAGGAATATTTACAATGACGTTTCTTTTCTACTTGGATCCTAAAAATGTTGTGACTTTGTTCTACTCTCAAAAATATATGTAGATGTGCGGTGCCAGTGATGTGAAGTTGGAATAGTAAGGGGATTGCTAAATGATAAAGGAATTGAAGAGATCCCTAGATGTAATTGGATTGAAGGCCATAAAATAGTGTGTTTTTTTGTGTATAGGGAATAGATATCATCCACAAACATAGGATATCTATCCAAAGTTGGAAAGATTGGCTTGGGAGATGAAGGCAACGGGGTATTCCCAAGATTCAAGACATTTACTTAGTGATATGGAAAAGGAGGGAAAGGAATTATTCTTTTCCACCGTAGTGAAAGGTTGGAAATTTCTTTGGTTTGTTAGATGCACACATAGAACCTTTGATATGTGTTGGATTGCCACACTACAACAAAATTTATCTCCAAGATTGTTGCAAGAGAAATTGTTGTGAGAGATGAGAACTCTTTCCATCATTTTAAATAGGCAAAATATTCTTGTGGATATTAATGGTGAAGCTAAATGAAGTGATCTACAAAATAAGCTCGCACTATAATAATGTGTACCATGTCACACCTATACTAATAATGAAGGAACAAGGTTTTATTTTTAGTTTATAGAAACTAAAAAAAAAGGTTTTGTTTTAGTTGTGAATATTTGGTGATTTAGACCGTGACGTTGTCTTCATAAAATTAGATGCATAGAACACATATACATTGTTGGGGTATTTTTCAAAGATTTATTTTATGATAACATGGACATTTAATCGAATTGTTTTATAGACCTACCCTAGGTAATTATTGAGTCCTTTTTCTCTTTTTCTTAAGTTTCTACATGGCCTTTTTCTTGAGTTTTTCCTTTTTGCTTTGCATTTTTTTTCAATTTCTCTTTTGTCAATGAGGATTCTCCTATTCTACATTTGTTTTCTATATTTGATTTCATACATGGTATAACATCTACTCCTCTACTTTAGTTATTCTTTACTACTTTAGCATCATAGATTACATTTAGACTAGACAATTATTCACTTTATGATCATGGTGCTAACACATTCTTATAGAACTATTAAATTTGGGAGAAATATACCATGTGGTTTAACAACACAAAAAAACACATGTTGACTTTCCTCATTTTTTCTTCTACATTGATTAGCATAGTGTCCTAGTTTACCATACTTATAACATTTTGGCCTCTTGGTCCTTCCTCTTTCTTTGGTACCTCTATTATTATTGAGGTAGCCTCTCGTATCACCTCCTTCTCAATAGTCATCATGGTAACTCATGGAGGAGGGTCTTTCATCTTGAATTTGTGGTACCACATAGTATAATATTCTTAAGTAGTCTTATAATTTCTCTAAATTAAAGTTTCCACTAGCCATGCCAAATAAACATCTAATTCATTTCTAGCTAAACCATATGCTCCACCCATACTTATATCCAAAAAATGCTTCCCTATTCAATCCATGAACCATTGATTCATATTCATCTTTTTCTTGAAGTAATATTGGACACCTATTTGTGTTATGTTTTTCCCACTTTATATTTTATAGTATCTAGATTTACTATCTTTCTAGGGAGTTTCACAAGTTCCCTTCTTAAAGTGGTAGCCCTCTTGGTGCCTTTGATTATCAAACATTAATTCCTTAGATGTTCTTCCCTACTATAATTTGCAAACCAAATTTTACTTCTTCTAGGTGTGGGAGAAGTCTCAACCTTCTCATCTTTCATTATAATTTCTTAATTCAACATTGTGTTTTTCAACTCTAATTTGAAAATTTTCAATTTCATCCTTTCCAAATAAATCATTCTCCCATATCTTTGACTAGTATTATATTCTAGTGATCAATTCTATTGCATCCTTATATGAAGGGGAAATTTTCTCGTCTACTCTTGCTATAATGTGAGGGGTTAACCCTAAAATAAACCACTCAATTTGTTTCTTTTATGTCAAGGTTTCTTCTAGTTTTCTAATCATACTTTTAAATCATTGCTCATAATATTTTACTAATTCCTCCTTAGTTTTTGTCATCCTCCATATTTTATTTATGTTTTGTGTTCATACATTAGATGAGTGGGAATTTGTCAAAAATAAGTCACTCATTTCTTTCCATGTTTTATCATGTTTAGGGCATTCTTTAATTCACCATCTTAGTGCCTCATGATTAAGGGTCTCCACAAAATCATATATTTTTTTAGTCATCATTGATGCCTATCCCACTCCAATGAAAATCCAAGGTAAAGAGATGTTCGCTAGCATCCTTGGTGTATTTACCAAAAATAGGGATCTTAATCATAGGTGAATCCATATTTGGAGGAGGCAAATGTGTTAATTTATTTTGTATGGTTAGGGATTATCTTTTCTCCTAATCTATTCTCTACTCTTGGATCTCTTTCTCTCTCTTTATCACTACTTCTTTGTCTAGTTTCACTCCTTTTCTACTTGACCAAAGTCTTTCCCTTTCATTATCTCTTGGCAATTAAACATCTAAGAACTCACTTTATAATATCTATCACAAATTTCATACACAATTGCTTTTTGATCTTGCTTTTTCTAACCCAATTAAGACTTCACTACTTATATGGACTCTAAAAACCTAATACTAGGTACCACAACTTTCATTTTAATACCTACAATGATCTCTATCTTATTATTGTTAATACAAGGATTTGCACCCGAAGACAAATTTAAATCCTATGCACATGGGACTATTCTTAGGTTGTGGGTATCCTATGGTGAGAATAGACCTCCAAGTTTTGGGCTGGTTCCCTTTGGATTTTCTTGTAAAATTGGTTTTTAAAACAGAGGGAAAAGGATAGAAGGATAAAGTAAATACTAAAACTGGAAAATAAGGTGATTCACCAATTGATAAAATGATTTGAAACTAGATCAAATTATAACAGACTCAATAAAACTTTGTAATTTCACAAACTCAGAGTTTATGTTTGCTAAAATGATTCTTTTTGATGATTTGGCCTGGTAGTTCTTTCATTTATCTCATGGATGTTTGACTAAGTTGATTCAATTTGATGATGACTATTGATCATATATTTGTTGATAAGCATACAATTGGATATCATGCCCTGAGCTCTAACACAATTTCACTATCACTGCAGGTTTTGGAACTCGGGAGCAAAGGAGCTAAAGACATAGGAGATTAAGCTGAAAGCAACAAGTCAACCCTACATCAGCCTCCCAGGTAATGACAAACATGACCTTCCTTTTGTGTGTCTTTCTTCTTTTGAATTGATCTTCAAGTGTATGCTTTATAGTTGTTTAATTTAATCAACTTAGTCATAACCCATGGCTTGTGTGGGGTTACAAAAACATATCTCATAATAAATCAATTTGTTCATGATATGTAATGACTTATGATCAGTAATCTGAGTTTGTTCCAATTACATAACTTTGAAACAATGAAATTGCAACTATTTAGAACATATGTTCTGTAATCATAATGAATGATTATTTGCATTCCTATTCTTATATCTGTAATGCCTTTTTGATAATCAGTAATAATAAATATTGTAGAAAATAAAGACTTTGTACTTCATTCCTTCTGAATTTTTCCTTTCTTAGTGAAGCTCGTTTATCAGTTTGTTTGAACTGTTCAACAATTTATCTTAGATTGTTTGAATGATTTGAACAAACCAATGGATTCATTAGATAACTCAAAAAATTAATACCCCAGCAAATAAACTTCACTAAATTCTTACTAATTTTAAGCAAGAGGCTAAAAATTGGTAACTATATGTTCTAGTAGGGAAATTTTACAAGACTTACCTTCTAGTGAACATATGGGTTTTCATCATTAGTCTCTATTAGGTTTCTATTTTTATTTTTCATGTTAATAGGAATAGATCCAACTACCCTTTAAATTTTTTAGAAAGGCATTCACAGGGACACCATGGCTTGGTCAAAAATCCTTTTTCAAGGGATAATGTGTTGAATAGGACTAAGGACATAAAAATACTATTAGTAACAATATAAATTGTTAATGAGGGTGGTCTTTGTAAGACAATCTCCAAGAATCGAGGGTAGATTCCCTATCTATCTAAGGATAACCCT
This sequence comes from Sequoia sempervirens, assembly GCA_007258455.2. NCBI lineage: Eukaryota > Viridiplantae > Streptophyta > Pinopsida > Cupressales > Cupressaceae > Sequoia > Sequoia sempervirens. The sequence continues at coordinate 182,252,788 of VDFB02105785.1, read as the reverse complement.
AAATCTATTTTTGTTGTGGGGGTATGAAAAGGGATAGAGTATTCTTGGATGTGGATAGAGGTTACTTAGACATGGAGGCCTTTTGATTGGTCACTATTTTCATTTTTAGGAAGGCATTCACAAAGAAAACACTGCTTGGATAGGGAGGTTATCAATTTTAACCACATCAAATGTACCTTCCCACTTGCTCTTGGTACCTTAGGAGTGGCCTTGAACACCCATCAAGAAGGTTTCCAAACGAGAATGCATCTAATATAACCTTGCACTTGATAATACATTGAGACATGTTTTATATATTGTGCATGCTTTTCCTTACAATTTTTATTCACAAACAATATTTATATGATCACTTTCCTATTTCATGATTAATTCAAATGCTTGATCTAAAATAATTTAAGTGTTGTAAGTAATTTGATGGAACTCATCAAGTTCTTGTTCTTTGATATGGACTTAATCTAGCTATTGTTTTCCTTATGAAATTTAATGGAACAATCATGTGATTCTATTCACTTTTGAAGCTCATTATAAGCTACTTAAAATGCACATTTGCACATGTACTTGGAAAGGTAATATTCAACCTATTAATGTAGGATTATGCTACTCTTTTCCCTTACTAATAACTTACAAATGTAGCTAGAAACATGTGCTTGCATTGCATACACACCCATTTTCCCCAAAAAATAATGATGAATCCCTTTATTTATTTTCAAGTCTATTGATCAAATTTTCTCGTAGCTTTAAGTGTTCTAGTTTTCCTTTGTTCTCGATGAGTTGATTAGATTGCGAGATCTAAATACTTGAGGTAATTATATTTTTTCTAATATGAGGTAATAATCATGTCTTAACTACCAAAGGACTATTAATACAATTGTTATAGTCAAAGTGTCATGGAAGAAATGATGTCATTAGAGGAATTTGACAATCAAGGAGGATTGTCTTATCTTTAAACCCTGATTATCTACTTAAGGATATGGTCTTGAACATTCAAAGGGACTTCAAAAACCACACCAAATTCAAGGTTAATCACATTTGTAATAAAAATCCTAGCTAAACCATAATGATGAGAAATGGGTCATCCAAGTACTATCAAATAGAAAAATGAGGCTGCCACTGCCACTAAGGTAGAAGAGATTTATTGTATCAATTTTGTTATGAAAGATATTCGACATTCAAAGATTGTCCACTCATTATATCCTACCATAATAGGTAGAGGGGTGATTATATACAAGATTATCAAATTTGATGTTGTTCCAAGTAACTAGGAAGATAGGTAAACACCCTTTTGACACTATCATGTATGATTAAATGCTCCTAGTTAGCGATTCAATCAATTATATGACCATGTCTCATGCACTTGATTGCCCCTTAAGTTGATTCATCATGTCCCATTCTAAAAATTAATCCAAACACAAGAACTATACAAAATGGAAAGGGTAATTGTGAACCCTCCTCTCCTATTTCTTACTAGTCAAACATCTTTCAATTTGCTCGAAGTGTTCCTCCCCTTTTGTTTTTATCTTTCTCCACCTCCTCCAACTTTTCATTTCATACATATGTAGGTTTATTAAAACAATTCAATTAAATTTCCATGTTATCATAAAATAAGTCTTTGATAGATACCTCAATTGTGTATATGCACTCTATTCATCTAATTTTATGAAGACAACTATTGGTGTAATTAATTATTAATTACACTTTGCATAAGTTTACTTAGGCTTTATTTAAATCCTAAGTTTTAGGTTCTTATCTTTATCTGTTGAGCTATATTGTTGCTCAAGATACGATTAGGGTTTGCATCTTTGCTTTTATAAAGCAAATCATATCTTGTAATTTATTGAATTCTCGAATAATAATGTTGCACATCTTTTTGCAATAACTTCTGTTTTTTGTTTTTCTCTTCTGTGGAAGGTCTTTTCGGTTTGCAAATCTAATCTTGGTTTCTAATATGGTATCAGAGCCTTGATTTGCAACCTCTTCTCATATTTTTGAGAAAATTATTGCAGGGTTCGTTCGAGATTCCTCGAGGATATCATGCCTTAAGTTCATCTATGCGGCATTTTGGATCAGATTGGGCTTCACCATTGGATTCAGAGCGCTGGAAAAAGTCAAGATTGACTTTTATTTTGCAGATTTTGGTCATTGTTTGCCAGATCTGTGAGAGTTTCAAGTTCGAAGATTTTTTGCAAGTTCAAAAGGTAGCCAAATTTTTAGAGCAGTTTGGGCACAAATGGAGGTCACCATCGTGTCTGGAGCAGCCAAATACCTAAAGATCGACTGTAAACTCGCCTATATTCGGCGTTGGTTGTTCATGAGGCAAAAAATTTTATTTGTACAACCCTGTTCGTTGTCTGCACGCAGTTCGAGGTGATTTTTTGAAAAAAAAAATATTTTATTTTTTTCTGCAATTTTTTTTTTTTTTTAAATTATTCAAAAAAGTTTTTAGAAAAACTTTAAAAAAATTGTAGTTTTTTTGAAAAAAAAGACAAAGTACCTGGAAGGTACGTACTTGCATAGGGTACTGTGCAGGTACTGACCTGCGTAGGTCAATACTTGCATACCTTCCCATGGTCACAATTTTTTATGATTTTTTTTAAAAAAATAAATGTTTTTTTAATATATTTTTTTTAACAAAAAAAATACAATTTGTAATGTTTTTTTATAAAAAAAAATCATTTTTTTCTAAAATAAACCCAATTGAAGAAATATGCCGACGGCCATTTGGCTGTCAAATTTAGGCCCAAATTTTGATGTGAGGGTTGTATGACCATCAAATTTAATCCAACACTGTGTTTTCCCCATTCTGGAGCAGTGTTCACGAAATCGGGTGTATTTTTTGCAAACGAGATACCGTTGGAACGCTGATTCTGACGCCAATCCAGTGGTGCAGGTGTTTTTACTAGATTTTGCTCTAGATTTATTTTTCAGGCCTTTGAACTTAGATGTTGTTTTTGGGCATATCTTTTGACTCGATGATCCATTTTTCGTCATTCTTGCGACGTTGGAAAGCTGATTTAGTCCCCTACACATATCTGAGGTCTATTTTATTTTTTTGTTTATGCATGTTTGTATGCTCTCCTTTTACAATCATCGGGTTATTGTAATAAATGAACTATGATAAAGTTTTATTCATGGGGGTTTCTTGCATAATAAATCTGATTAGAGTGTAGTTTTTACTTTGATCTCCATATCCATTGTGTTTTGATGGCAACTCGTATGGGTTATCTAGTCTCCTAAGTTTCTTTTGGCCATATTTTATGCTATAGCTTGACACATCAGATTCACATCCGGTTCACACTTTAGATTGAAAGCCTATGGTTAATGATCCACATTGGATCCATCTCAGTTTGAGGGCCATGTTTTTATGGTTAATATTCCAGAGTCTTCATGGTACTCTTTCCCATGGAAGAGTTTCAATCACAGTTTGGCATCGACATCGAGATACACGACTTCCAGATTCTGTCATCATCTCATCTACTGTTGCTTCATAGATTCCAGGGTTGTTCCAGTTTGTGAGTTTTCCAGTGTTTTGTGGCATCGGGTCTGCTGTTGCTTTATCATGATTCTTTGAGTCAATTAGTGACTCTCATTTGGTTTCAGTAGTAAACATAAGTATCTTTCCTTGCTTGCCAGTTTCAAGTTCCAGTGTTACTCCACAGTGTTCTTCCAGTGCTTCTTTGCAGCAGTCATCTCATTGTAGGGGGTTTTGTCCCACTAGGTTTTCCTTCTCTATTTCATCTTTGCATTTGTACATGAGTACCTAATCAGGCCTTGTTGCCAAGACTCATATTTGCATAATAATCTGCTTCTCCCTAAGTTGCACTTATGAGGGGGTGTTGGTGTAATTAATTATTAATTACACTTTGCATAAGTTTACTTAGGCTTTATTTAATTCCTAAGTTTTAGGTTCTTATCTTTATCTGTTGAGCTATATTGTTGCTCAAGATAAGATTAGGGTTTGCATCTTTGCTTTTATAAAGCAAATCATATCTTGTAATTTATTGAATCCTCGAATAATAATGTTGCACATCTTTTTGCAATAACTTCTGTTTTTTGTTTTTCTCTTCTGTGGAAGGTCTTTTCGGTTTGCAAATCTGATCTTGGTTTCTAACAACAACATCATAGTCTAAATTGCCAAATATTCAAAACCAAACAAGACCAGATTTTTCTTTCTAGAAACTAAAAATATAACCTCGTTCCTTCATTATTAGTATTGGTGTGACATGGTGCACATTATTATAGTGCGAGCCTATTTTCTAGATAACTTCATTTAGTGTCACCAATAATATCCACAATAACATTTTGCCTATCTAAAATGATGGAAACAATTCACATCTCTCACGACAATTTCTCTTGCAACAATCTTGGAGATAAATATTGTTGTAGTTTGGCAATCAACACATATCAAAACATCTAACAAACCAAAAAAATTTGTCAACTTTTCACTACGGTGATAGAGAAATAATTATTTTCCCTCCTTTTCATGCCCCTGTTGTCTTCATCTCCCAAGCCAATCTCTCCAACTTTGCATAGATCTACTATGTTTGTGGATGGGATCTACCCCTTAAATGAAAAATCACACACCATTTTATAGCCTTCAATCCAACCACATCCAAGGATCTCTTTAATTCCTTTACTATTTATCAATCCCCTTACCATTCGAACCTCACACCACTTGACCACATCTACATAGATTTTTGAGAGTAGAACATAGTCACAACATTTTTAGGTTCTAAGTAAAAAAGCAATGTCATTGTAAATACTCCTAAACCTATATCCATATGTGATCTACAAGCACCAAGAAAACACAACCACCACATGTTTAATTGACATCTTAATCATAAAGTTTAGGGTGTTCTCGATGTACTCAACATAGACAAAAAACTCAACCATGCACACAATGATCAATTGTAAGTTTAATGCAGCAAAGAGCTACTCATCTTATTTAAGTAAATAAACCCTCATCCACTAACCCTGAATGACTGCATACATATAAAACACAAGCAAAGCTTATATTGTTAGGATAATGTTCAGGAGTGCTGCATTAATTTAAACATTTTGACAGCATACTTGTAAAATCCATTTTATGCATACCCTGCAAACATCTCATTCCATGAGACCACACTTCTTTGAGGCATTTTGTTAAACAGTTCACGTGCCTGGTCTATGCTTCCATATTTTCCATACATATCTATCAGAGCATTTCCAGCTATAATATTTGACAAAATTCCCCCTTCCATTATACTCTGATGAATGCCTGTACCGTGTTCCAAAGCTCCCATTTTGGCACAGGCGGGGAGAATGATTGCATTACAACTACCAATTTCATTTGGTTGGTAGTTTCTGAATCTAAGTTTCTAAATCTTTGTTAGCGAATTCGTTTCGTTCATATCCTGCAATCATGGCATTCCATGAGATCAAATTTCTTTGAGGCACATTGTCAAACAGTTCGCATGCCTTGTCTACGCTTCCACATTTTACATACATGTCTACCGCTCTGGTTGCAACTACAACATCTGACAAAATTCCTCTAGTCATACCCTGTTTCAAAGCTCCCATTCGGCACATGCTGCGAGGATGCTGGCAAAGGTTGTAGTCTGGCTTTACGCCCGTCAGTTGCATATGCTTGAAAGTCTAAGTAGGGCATTCTGTGACAACACATTTCGTTGAGGCATTATGTCGAACGGTTCTCGTGCCTTGTCTATGCATCCACATTTTGCATACATGTCTACCAGGGCAGTTGCGACTACATCTTACACAATCCCTCTATATTTTATCCTGTGCATAGCCTGTTCCAAAGCACCCATTTCGGCACAGGGAGGGACTGCGTGACTTAAATTTGATGGCCGTATGACCGTATTTAGAGATTTTTGTCGTAAAATACAATCAAAATTTTAAGAAGATTGTATCAGATGAAAGGAGAGATTTTGGATAGACTATCAAAATTTATATAGAATTATAATGATATATATATTTGATTTATATATAATTTTTACTTACACTAAGGTATATCATAATGTTTTAGGAGGGAGGATGCTGGCAATGGTTGAGGACTCTGGCTTTATACCCCTGCCAATTGCATTTGTTTGAAAGTTTCTAAAACCTTTCAACAAACCCATTGTGTATTTCCTGTTTTTCGGTTACAGTGAAACAATGCGACATGTTCATGTTCGGAGGAAACCCATGTCTTCTTACGCTATGTGCGGGAACTTTGAGGACGGCTGAGGTTCATTTTTCTGTCAACCAATGCCTATCTTTCGTTTTCCACTGTTGATAGGCAAAATGAGTTCTGAAAACTCATATAAGACATGCCTTCCGAAATTAAAAACAATATAATTGAAAGTTAAATCATATCTATTAAGAAACAAAAAAAACTTAAATATTAATTAATTACATACTAAGGGTATGGTCTCATGGATGGGGGCTTCCTAAAATATTTCAGCTGCTGCAGAGATTTTTTAGGAATATTTTAAAGATGGTGGTCCCATGAATTCAATTTTGCAATTCAGCTTAAAAGTTTGAGCTCCAAAATTCAAGGGATGAAGTGGAGTAATTTGATAAAAATTAATAAACAAATAAAAATTCTCTCATTTTTTAGTTTTTTTTAGGAATTTAAAATTCAAAGTGATAGACAAGTGGCAGAAAAAATTCCTAAGCTGTAGGGCAATTTCTAGCCCCACCTCAATTTCACCCGCTGAAATTTGCAGTCCTAAAAGGTAGGGGCTGCTATTTTTCAGGAGGAGATTCCAATTAATCCTGTAGCATAATTTTTTTTGCTCCATGGGACCGCTTGATCCATGAAAATAGAAGCCCAAGCCCCCCCATGGGACCATACAGTAAATACCAATTCTTAACCCAAAAACATATATACTATTTAAACACAAACTATTTATACACTATTATTAGCCTTGAGCTCAAAGCGAATCACAATTGTTAGGATACCTAGTCGTAAGTGATAAATATGGAGACGAAAATGTTCCTTAAATGTATTTATCCTCTTTATTGATGTGTATGCCAGCAAACCCTAATCCTATATGAAGAAACCCTAGTCTTAGATGAAGAAATCCTCGATTAAATTCTCTTCAACACATCCGGCTGCTGCCATTTACAGCGATAGGTACTCATCTCATTTTCCTCTGTTCATATCTTCCATTAAATACAATGTCACTCGTTTTGTTTTGGAGATGCGTAGTTTGCTCAGAGAGATGTTCTTCATGTCTCCCTCTAACAAGCAAACAACATTCATCATTCACATTCCCACCATTCTCGCCACTTTCTTCATCGGCATCATCTCATTTCGCACCAGCACTCAATGTCATTTCAGATTTCTTAACAAAAGAATGTGGGTTTTCTTCTTCTCAAGTAACAACTGTCATGAGAAAAAGATCAGATCTGTTGAGGACCAAATCCGACCACACCGCTAGAGAAGTCATCCATCTCCTGAAAGATTCTGGATTCACTGAAAACAAGCTTAAGAGTACCATTCTTAGAAGCCCAACTATTCTTTTAATGAGAGTGGATAGGCAGTTGAAACCCAAGATGGAATTTCTGAAAGAAATGGGCTTGGCTACTCAAGACATAGCATATATTGTATTTCACCAACCCAGAGTGCTTTACATGAGCTTAGAAATCTGTCTCGCCCCTAGAATCCTCCATCTTGAAACCCTATTTTGCTCAAAGGTCGAACTGTGCAAGGCTCTCAGAAGGGCACCACAGCTATTGACGAGTGATTTCCAGAAGCAGGTGATACCTAAAGTGGAGTACTTGAAGAATAGTATTGGCATTCTAGAAGATTCTGCAGTATTTACGCGAGCCCTCAATGTGGTTCTAAGGCTCAGTTTTGAAACCCTTGAAAAGAAAATTAAACATATGTCGAGTCTTGGTCTCGCAGATGAGTAAATAAGTCAAATTCTTAAGAGACATCCTCAAGCATTTTCTAAGTCAACCAAGAAAATAAAGGAAAGCATTGATTTCCTGATACACACTGCAGGTCTTGAGCCCAAGAATGTTGTTTTGAATCCTGTGCTTATTGATTTAAGTGTAGAGAAAAGGCTCAAGCCCCGCTATGAAGTCTTTCAGTCTCTGAGGACAAGTCCCCACACCAAGGGTCTACCTGGTCTCATTAGGTTTTTTAAACTAAGTGAGCAAGAATTTCTTAAATATTCTGTCCAATGCAGTAAAGTCCAGTCCAGTGATCATACAGTATAATCACTAGTTTTGAAAGTTTCTGTATTCAACTGTATATGTTTACTTAAATCGAAATTTCAAATCACATTCAGTGACTCCTTTTTCTGACAATGAATCATTGAATGTTATTCAAAACATTGATCTAAATAAACATACACAATTGAATATCCAGAAATTTTCAAAAGTAGTGATTATATTGTACTTAAAAGAATGTATATTGACTGAATCATTAATAAAATCAGATAATAGATATTCAGCCATTAAAGTTCTGTAGTTTATTCTTGAAGCAGGAGCATCCTCGACAGACATCAATCCTTATAAAAAATAATAATAAATAAATAAATATTTGCCCAGACTTGGTCCTTTTGACCAATTTCTTTTGGTTATCCTTCCGTGTCATTCAGATTTCACAATACAGCTAGCGTACATAACAGAGGATTGAGAGACAAAGACCAGGTGTTGAGAAGAAAAGAGAGGGCAGACTTCAACATCAACCCACTTTTCATTGCATTCTTGCGGGAGACAGCACCGACAATTAACGATAAGAGCATCTACTATTAATGGATGGAAAAATAGAAAGTGGGACGGAAAAAAATCCTTTTTTGGAAGAGGTTTTCAAGTTTTGTTGCAGGTAGCTGGGCAGCACTGGAGAAGAGGAATTAAAATCATTTGTTGGAGAGAGCAGCCAGGCAGGACGTTGGGAAAGGGACAAGAAAAAAGGCCTTTTCGCTTGGGTTCAGAGTAGAATGAAACAATAACTATATTCAAACAGGAGAATACAAGGGACTGCGCTGGACAAGGACGCAAGAACAGGAAGACAAAAGACAGGATTTGAAAGCATGTGAATTTGCGTTGAAAATAGTGGAGCTCAAACTCCTCCTTTCTGTGTTGATATTATGAGAACTAAAAACCTGAGGTTCACATTTATTCAGTCAAAGGATCTTTACAACAGATATTAAGTGTTATTCAAAGCTGCCCCCTTTTATCTCTGTGTAAGCATATGTTCCTCAGTAGTAGTGTTTGTGAATGTGCTTGATGTTTAAAGCATCTTATTTTTAAATTCCCAGAAACTAAGGTAAGCTGGTTTCCCTGCGTACATAATGGCATTATGGTTGGGTTTCCCTTGTCTTTGTTGGCTATTTTAAGCTGTAGGATTGAATATTTGTTCAAAGACTGGCTGGATTATTTGCCTATTCAGTTGGGCCACCCCAGGGGTTTGCATCAATTCTTTTTTATATAGTTGAAAGGAAAGTCATACATCTGTATCTATGTGTTAAAATTAGACTTACAAATTGGCTCATGTTTGGATCATTCTGCTCTAAATTAAATCGAAGTGAACAAACATTAAATCCGCTTAGCTCCATTTATAGTTTAGATTTCAATTCACAAGTAAGATATCCATTTACGGAGTAAGTCAATGAAAATGAAAACAAATCTAATAGCAAGAAAAGAGATTAAGGGTTCTAAAAGTATTTTTCAGTCTCAGAAAAAACTACCTAAACTCAGACACAGATTTTTGACTTCAGAAATACACAGAATTTCAACTTCCAGATTTAAAGATATTTAATGCACTGAATGCAGAACATTATTCAATTTCTATGACTGCATAACATTGAAGGATTCGCTATAAGTATGTTTAGGAAACACGTCCTCTAAGAGTCACGTCTCATGAGAGGATGTGTCTCCACGAGTGGAGACACATCCACTCATGGGACGTGTTCTATAGAGTGCGGACTAACATACAATTAACAATGCGTTAGAATAACACTAACAGCGAATAACAATCAACTTTCGATTTAGAATATCAAATATGATTCGCAATTCATAAATTCGAATGTTAAGTTTTCCAGAAATAACGATAAATGCAGTCGGTATGAAATACGATGGTGCTTGCAGCAATCGATTTCTAGATCTGACCGACGCTAACTTTCAATAACACTCCCTCTTAGCTAGGGAAGATGTATCAAATTGAATAACTAGAGATATCACCTAAACACGTGATATCTAAGACATAATATGATTTCTCAATATTGTCAAGTCACATGACATTCTTCATATCATATCTTATTATGGTATGTGCACTGACATCAAGTCACATGATGTCTACCATAATTCATGGCATATCCATGGATATAAATATCCACCATGATAATCTCTTAAGGATCATAATGATCTACAAATGATATCAAGTCTCATGATATCAATAAAAGACACTATCATGACATGTCCAAAATATCAAGTCACATGATATCTATCATGATAGTTTGATCATTGTAGAGTCGTCACTTTACAATGTCAATTACAAGTGTACATTATTAGAAAGATCGTCACCTTTCAATAATGCATACAGGAAAAAATAGGCCCATAAAGTCATGGAGTCACACACATGACAAAAGAGTTTACACATTAAACATCTTTATATATATTAGTACAATTTATAAACAATTTGTATTTCAAACATAAATAACAAATTACATTTCAATCATACCAAGTTTCTTCCTGAAGTGCTCCACCTTGATTCGGGAGAGAGGCTTGGTGAGAATGTCTGCAGTTTGATCATTTGTACTGATATACTTCAACTGAATTACTTTCCTTTCTACCATATCTCTTATATAATGATAGGGGATCTCAATGTGCTTAGATCTATCATGGAAGACAGGATTTACAGAGAGTTTGATACAACTCTGATTATCACAATGAATAATTGTAGGATTCAAGGGCTCACCAAAGAGTCCCACAAACAATTTACGAAGCCAAACTGCTTCTCTTGCTCCCATTGAGGCTGCAATGTATTCGGCTTCTGTTGAGCTCTGTGCAACTGAAGATTGTTTTCTACAAATCCATGAGATCATAGCCGATCCTAAACTGAAGCAGCATCCTGATGTGCTTTTTCGATCAGTTATACTTCCAGCCCAATCTGAATCAGAGTACCCATGTAGATCTAGTTGATCATTCTTGTAAAGAAGACCATATCCAATAGTGCCTTGTAGATATCTAAAAATATGTTTCACAGCCATTAAGTGAATTTCCTTTGGTTCACACATGAACTGGCTGAGAACATTCACTGCATAGCAAATATCAGGTCTGGTGTTAACCAGATACATCAAGGATCCAATCATCTGTCTGTAAAGGGTTGGATCTGCACACTTGGATTCTATTGCTGCTTCTTTCAATTTGTGAAGGTTGGTTTCCATAGGTGTAGACATCGGTCTACAGTCCAACATTCCAAATCTTTTCAGAATATCAATAGTATACTTCCCTTGGTTTAGTATAATGCCCTCTAATTTCTGCCATACTTCTAAACCTAGGAAGTAGTGTAGAATGCCCAAATCTTTCATGTCAAATTCAGAAATTAGATCTTGCTTCCCTTGAGCAATGAGGTGATCTTCTCCTGTTATCAGCAGGTCATCAACATATAAAATAATTATTAGCATATCACCTTTGATTACCTTGAAGTAGAGATTGGAGTCGGCCTCATTCTTGGAAAATCCTAATCCCAAGAGATAGCTGTCAATTCTTTCATACCAGACCCTGGGAGCCTGTTTAAGTCCATAAAGAGCTTTCTTCAGTCTGCATACATGTGAGTCAGGTTTATGTATCACAAAACCTTCAGGCTGTTCCAGATAGACTTCCTCTTCAATGGTTCCATTCAGGAAGGCAGTCTTCACATCCATTTGATGGATCTTCCAGCCTTTGGCTGCTGCAATGGCTAACACTGCTCTCACTGATGTGTAACGGGCAACAGGTGCAAATGTTTCTTCGTAATCAATGCCTTCCTTTTGAGAAAAACCTCTTGCCACAAAACGTGCTTTATGTTTTTCTATACTGCCATCAGCAGCATGCTTGATTTTGAAGAGCCATTTGGAAGAGACAACAGATTTCCCTTTTGGTCTAGGCACAACATCCCATACATCATTCTTCAGAATGGACTGATATTCCTCCGTCATTGCATCTTTCCATGCTTGATGTCTGAAGGCTTCTGAAACACTGACAGGTTCGGAGTTTATGATATCGTTCATGAGGGCAACATAGCTAGAGAAACGTTTGGGTCTTTTACTCTCCCTGAACGTTCCTTTGGGTGCTGCATGATTCTCTGCTTCTTTGATCATCTTCTTGGCCCAAAGTGGTCTCTTTCTGCCATTGATATATGTATTCTCATTTGAAGTGGAAGGAAGTTTAGGTGTCATTTCCTCAAGATGCTCCCTCTGAATCTCAAGAGCAGGTTCCATTTCAGATACTCTAGGGGAAAAGGATTCAGACTCACTAGAACTTCTTGCCCTCTTGACTGCAATGTCTTCTTCAAAGATGACATCTCTGCTTAGTTCAATTTGATCTTGACCGGGTATGAATATCCTGAAGGCTTTGGAGGTTTCACTATATCCCATAAATATCCCTTGCTTTCTGGAAGGTTCAAGTTTGAATCTCTTCTCCTTGGGCACATGAATATAGACAGGACAACCAAAAATCCTAAAGTGACTAATGTCTGGTTTTATGCCAGTGAAGGCTTCTTCAGGAGTTTTGTTGTCAAGATGAGAATGAGGACATCTATTTTGGATGTAGACAGTAGTCCTAGAGGCTTCAGCCCAGAAGGAGGTTTCAATGTTTTGATCAAGCAACATTGCTTTGGCAGCTTCTACAATGGTTCTATTTTTTCTTTCAGCAACCCCATTTTGTTGAGGGTTGTAAGCCACTGTGAACTCCCTCTTAATTCCAACACTCATGCAGAATTCCTTAAAAGCTTCAGATGTGTATTCTTTCCCATTGTCTGTCCTTAAGGTTTTTATTTTCTTCCCGGAGAAGTTTTCTGTAAGTGCTTTGAACTCTTTGAACCTTTTGAGGATTTCTAATGACTCTTTACACTTGAGGAAATAGATCCAGGTTTTCCTAGAGAAGTCATCTATGAATATGACATAGTAAAGAAATCCTGCTTTAGAAGGTACAGACATAGGTCCACATAAGTCGGAATGAACCAGATCTAACACATTAAGAGTTTTGCTCAAACTAGTGGGAAAGGATCCCTTTGAATTCTTTCCTAAGGCACAACCTTTACAATTTCCTTCATGAGATGATTTTAACTTAGGTAACCCTATAACAAGTTTTTCCATAGAAGGTAGGGCACGGAAATGAAGGTGTCCTAATCTTCTATGCCAGATTTCATTTGAATCAAAGGTGTTAAGGGTAAGGGCTTGATTGACTTCAGTGCAAAGTTTGTAAAGGTACCCTTGTCTCACACCTATGGTTTGGGCTTTCTTGATTGTTGAGTTTTTAGGCCATGCTAGAACTTTCCCATCCATGAAGGTAACTCTATAACCATTGTCTTCAAGTGCGGAGATGGATATGAGATTCCTCTTTATACCAGGTACAAATAAGACTCCAGTGAGTTGAAGGGAGAGACCAGATTTCAATGTGATGGAACAAGTTCCAACCCCTTTTACTTGATGTGTAGAGTCATCCCCAATTGTTACATCTTCATCAGACTTTTCAGACATAGTGTCTAGATGTTCTCTAAACCCTGTGATGTGCCTCGAAGAACCACTATCAATTACCCAGTTGTTGAAATTGTTAGATACTTGACTAGATAATGCTGAATAGAACACAAAGTTCTCAGATTCATGATCTGAATTTGACTTTCCTACTTTGGCAAAGGATGCTTGTTGCTTTGTTCTGTCAGGGCATTTCAATGCATAGTGGCCATATTGATCACACCTAAAGCATTGCACTTGAGAAATGTCTTTCTTCTTAGAGGATCCCTTTCCATTGGGATTTCTCTTTCTTTTAAAAGATCCTTTCTTGTAGGAGTTTTTCTTATTCCTTTTATTAGACGATGTTTTGAGTGCATGAATGTCTTCATCTATGTTTTTCTGTTTGTTTTCTTTTGAGGAGAGTCTTGTTTCTTCTTGAAGGCAGTCAGTCCTTAGCCTGTCAAACTTAGGGAGTTTGGATCTTGCACTTATTCCTTGAACAAAAGATTCCCATGAGTTTGGTAGGCCTCCTAGTGCAATTAGAGTTAATTCTTTGCTATCAATCTGATATCCAATTGTGGATAGTTGATCTCTCAGTTCAATAATCCTCATGAAGTACGCATTAATGGACTCTCCTTTGTTTATTTGAGCATTGTTAATTTGCCTTTTTAAAGCAAGAGTCCTGCAGGTGTTGTTAATCTCATAAGTTTTCTCAAGAGATTTGAACATGAGGTATGCAGTTTCATGTTTTGCTAGGATGGGCACTATGTGATCCCTAACTGCATCTACTAAGATTTTCATGGCCTTTTCATTGTTTTCTGTCCATTGAGTTTTCTCAGATTCAGACTTTGGTTCCTCCAAGTTTTCTTTCACAAGAGAATCTAATTTATTTTCTCTAAGGATTATCATGATTCTAAATTTCCATGATGTGAAATTGTCTGCTCCAGCAAGGCGATCTTCAAATCTGATCACACTTGACATTATGAAGAATGTGAGCAAATTCGATTTTTAGAAAATGCGAATTTCTAGAGCAAACTGATATTAGATCTGTTTGGGATTTGCACAATGTGGCTCTGATACCATGAAAATGAAAACAAATCTAATAGCAAGAAAAGAGATTAAGGGTTCTAAAAGTATTTTTCAGTCTCAGAAAAAAACTACCTAAACTCAGACACAGATTTTCGACTTCAGAAATACACAGAATTTCAACTTCCAGATTTAAAGATATTATTCAATTTCTATGACTGCATAACATTGAAGGATTCGCTATAATATGTTTAGGAAACACGTCCTCTAAGAGTCACGTCTCATGAGAGGATGTGTCTCCACGAGTGGAGACACGTCCACTCATGGGACGTGTTCTATAGAGTCCGGACTAACATACAATTAACAATGCGTTAGAATAACACTAACAGCGAATAACAATCAATTTGATTTAGAATATCAAATATGATTCACATTTTATACTCAAGATTTTCAGAAATAACGATAAATGCAATCATGAAATACGATGGTGCTTGCAGCAATCGATTTCCAGATCTGACCGACGCTATCTTTCAATAACAGTCAACAAATCACTTCTTCCACATAACTTGAATTTTAACAACAAGCATGATATTCACATCAGTCTATTTTCTCAAAGCCCAATTGCAACCCAAATAGGGAAGTGCACTTAAGATTTGTTTTCAGTATCATACTTATGTTGTGGTATTAACTTTAATCTAGTTAATTATGGTTTCTATGTCAATCTTAGTTTCTTTTCGTATATGTATACGTTATCTCTGTTTGCAGCTAATCCTATAATTTCTGATATGCAATACTCTTTCTGTTTTTGCAAATCCATTGCAACAATGCCTTAGTTAACTTGGCATAGTTCCATCTCTTACTCTAGATGAATAATATTGCTCTGCCTGAAATTACTTCTGAAGATGCTCCAGTTTGATAGAATAACTTTATTTCTTTCATTAAGCCTAGGTTAGTTTCATACTTCAAACTGTATGATTTAGAAATTGTTAATGGCTCTGTGATTTGCACTTTTCATGGTGCTTGCAGCATTTGGCATGCCAGTAATTTATGTTTTTTAATCGTTAGTAGCTCTAATTTATCCCTACATGTAAACAAATAAGCTCCATATAAGTCCCTATTTTTGGTTGGAATTTAACCCCTGTACTTGAGGCATTTCATCCCTCACATATTCCATATTGTACAACTGTGACATTGTTGGCCTGATAAGATGGCGTTATATTCACTGGTTCCCATTTTTAAAACATTTGTGTGGAAGCAATTTGTTCTATCCACAATCTGGTAAACTAAAGTGAATAAAACATAGTTGTTTCTGCATAAATTCACCCAAAATAAGATGGATTTGTCTTCTCAGAAGATATAGTTCAATTGCAAATATGTAAACATTATTTGTTAAAGTGAAGGCTATGGTCAGATAACACAGAGTTAGATATATTAGTTCTCAACTTTTAAACATTTATATAGAAACAATTTGTTCTATCCATAAAAAAAAGTGAATAGAATACAGTTCGTCTCCAGAGATATGCACCCAAAATAAGAATTTGTTCTCTTAGAAGATATGGTTTGATTTCGAATGTGGAGTAATATAGAAGAGAGATATTACTCAGAATTATTCAAGTTAGTCACAAAAAGTTGTGTAGAACTTGATTCCACCTCAAGTGAGAAGCAATTAGCAAGCATTTGTATGTCATGGTACTTTCTAGCTGGACAAGAGGTGAGGTTACTGGATTTTAAGTTGTCATATGGATTTACCATGTTTTCTCATGTAGGTCTTAATGTTTATATTATTTTTTATTACCAATGTCTTTTCAATTTGTATTATTATACTTTAAAGAGCTATCCATGTAAAGAGATCCAATCTACAATTCTACAGAAAATTTACATCTTGACAATGGATTATGTAGCATGATCCAAGAAGTTGAGATGAATTTCTGTATTAGTGACCATTTCAAAGTGTTGATTGAAATTTATGCATAGATAATCCCAATAATTGTGCACTACGATTGTCAATAAACTTTCACAAATCTTTTGATTAATGCTTAAAATCCTAAAAAAATGGACTCATAAATGTACATTCCTCATTTATCACATGACAAAGTATATTTTTAATACCCTCATTAAAAAAATAATACATCACAATTTTGTTTCTATGAATTGGTACCTAACCTTTGCTTCATTCTCATGCAACTAATTACACATCATAGTTTGTCATATTGAGTTTCTAAGCTATGCCCATATGCATTTTAGACATTTGTGTTGGATTTATTGTCATTGATGTCAAAGTTGTATGGACAAAATCATATGAAGTCCAAGGGCCACTAATCATCATCCAAAGTAACTCATGTTCACCCCCTTCATATTGACATATTTGCAAGTCAAATTTTTATTTATGATGACTGACCCCTTTATCATTGCCACATAAGTCATATGGAAAATAAATTTAAATTAATATTTTATTAAATTATTATTTTATTCATGACCGAGTCAATCTATATATATATATATATATATATATATATATATATATAAATATAAAATCTCCAAATAATATATCTAACTAATTAACTAATTATCATCAAAGTAGCAATTACTGATTATGATGGCAGCGATTCATTACAAAGTACCAGTGATTCACAAAGGGGACAACAATAAATAAAAGTGTTAAAAGGCAACGATCAACATTAGAGAGTGGTAACAATAAGTCATGTATTTTCAAAAGGGTTATCTCTATTCATAAAGATGCATCTC
The DNA here is from genome assembly GCA_007258455.2 of Sequoia sempervirens. NCBI lineage: Eukaryota > Viridiplantae > Streptophyta > Pinopsida > Cupressales > Cupressaceae > Sequoia > Sequoia sempervirens. The sequence goes on along the minus strand of VDFB02105785.1, from coordinate 182,235,371 downwards.
TTCATAGAAGCAAGAAGATATAAAAAGGAGTAAGAAATGTGTGGAAAGAGTGGAAAATAAGAAGATATATTTTACAAACACATGCAGATTTGAAGAAAAGAATGTCATAAAAAATCATTCAAGACAGACTTTGTGGAGAATTTATATGAATATCATTTGTTGAATGAGCAATTTCAAAAGAGGAAATATTTTGGAGGTTGGTGTCTCGTATTGAAGAGGTTGGTGCCTCATTTTGGAGATATTGGTGCTTCATATTAAAAAGATTGGTGTCTCCTATTAAGTTGGTGCTCAATGGTGGGGATTGGTATTTCCAATGGGTTGGTGCCTACAAATATTTTATAAGTATTTTATTTTGGTGACTTAATTTGGATAGTAGACCAAATAATCTTATTCTCAATGGTTTTCTCTCGAAAGGGTTTACATGTAAATCTTGTGTTAATTGTTGATGTGATGTGAAATTGATATTTTTGTGATTATTAATTTGAAAAAGTAAAAGATTACCTTATATTAATTCACCCCCTCTCTGAGTATAAGCATGTGCAATTGGTAACAAAGCAGGTTTGTTCAAGTATAGTCTAATAGCTAGAAGGTAGATCTCAAGAGCACATATGGCTCATCAAGAAGGGTTCTCCTCATATAGGACTCTATTTTTCAATGGAACGAACTATGCCTTTTGGAGCATAAGGATGCACACTTTGTTAGAGTAATCATGCATTATCTAATAGACTAATTTATTCTCATGCACTTAAGCTAAACTTAGGAGTGTTTTTTATTCTTATATTAGTTGAGTTATTATTAGATCATTCTATCTCATTTCATGAGATGTTGACACTTGTCACAATCTAATCTCTTTCTCATTTAGGGTTTGTTGTTAAGCACTCAATCCTCATTGTATTATCTCTAGAGACTCTTGAGATTCATGGAAGTTTTTCTTTTTGTAACTTTTTCTTGTTGAGAAATAACAAATCTTTGTTTTGCAAATCTCTTGCATGGAAGGTGTTTTTGTTCATTGTTTGATCCTACATCTTGTCTTTTTTACAATTCTAACATGGTATTAGAGCGCGGATTTAGCAAACCCCTTCCTGATTTATGATGGTTTTCTTCAACTAGGGTTACAAGGCGTCAAATTTGGAATCTCTATTGTTTTTTTTCCAATATTTTGGAGTTGGGAAATTTTTCGATGCATTTTGGTGCAAAAAGAAGCTCACCATTGTGTTTAGAAGGTCGATTCGAATTTTGATTATAAATTCACCCATACTCCTCGCCAGAAACTTCTGAGACAATTTTTTTGTACAAGGGTCATATGGTCCTTGTATGGACGCATGTGTGATTTAATGAAAATCATAAAAAAAATAGTTTTATTAAATTGTTTATTTTATGTTTTTCCACCTCAGCAAGACATGTCCATTCCCATCCACAATTTATTGACCAATGTGTGCTAGGAAAGTTAGGAATGCCCAAAAAATATAATAAATTATTATATTCTTGGTAGTCTATCATAGATGCCCTTTGGTCAAAATATGAAAACAACACTCAACTGAATAGTTTTTCTTAGTTGTGCTCTTGCCATTATCTTTCTAAATCGAGTTTCAATTGAACCTCCAGATTCAAAAAGCTTCACCTTTCTTTGCATATGCTCATCATATTCTAGGGCATGCTTAACATGAAGACATTCTTCCTTTGATTTCCATCTTACTACTGAATTTTCCTTTCTGTCTATGATTTGTTTTTCATAAACTTTACTGATATGTTTTTCTATAGTATCAAGTTTTAGCTGTAACTTCTTGTCCCTTTTATATTTCCAACTACAAATCTTACACTTGCATTTTTTTGGAGGTTCAACTTTGTTTGCATTCTCCATTGGTTCAATGAATGGGTACTTTGACAAATAATCAATCTAAAAATTCCTTGTCTTATCCCAATTGCGCCTAGTTTTTATTTGGATTTTCTTTTCCTCTTCCTTGCACCGACATCATCTACAACACCAACATTATCATCTAGGTCAATTAACTCATTCTAACTACCTTGGGTATCCCTTGGAACATCTACGACATTGTCATCCTTATTCGACTCAATTAACTCATTTTGATCTTCCTTTGAGATATTGTCTTCTTTGTTAATATTTGGTGCAAGTGTTGATGATGTAGTTCCATCTTGATCTAATGGACTGGAAACATTGTCAAAGTATGACATTATGGTAACTCTATGTTTTGTGTATTTTGATGGCCTCTCTTCACTACCTTGAGGACTCTTACTCTTGTTCCTGCTCAACATCTCTCACAAAATAAAAGTTAGCAAAAAATATCTTCTTGTTTAAGAAGGAATTAAAGAATATATATCCATGGGTCTTAGATGTATCCCATTCCCTACTCTTGCTCAATATCATCTTTAAGATTGAAGAATCTTATAACACTATGCAAAATGATTACATACCTTTAGGTTATCACTGACTCACTATTGGGTAATGCAATAATGCCTATAGTTATAAGATTGTAACTTTCCTATGATCCAAATGGAGAGCTCATAAGTTTAGAACTAAACAAATTATGTAAAAATAAATTAGAGTTTTTATTGTATTAATATCAAGCCATATTTAGCAAATTGCATGGGATTTTTAAATGGTATAGTAAAAATTTGGCAAATCTTGTGTGATTATACAATGATACATTTAAATCTTGGATGAAACAAACCTTGAAGAAACACATACATTATAACTTTAAGATATTTATGGGCCTAGGATTAGTATGGAGTTATCATAGTATTAGCAAAATGGGTCCCCATACGTAATTATTTTTCAATGTTAGTGGTGAAATGGGTCCTCATATGCAATTATTTTTAAAATTTATTGGAAAAAGGGCCCTCACACATAGTGAACATTTAATGTTGTTGGCAAAATGTGTCCTAATACACAATATCGTGTTAATAGTATTGGTGAATATGTAAGTGATTTAATACATGCTTCCAAAATTCTAGGAAAAAATATTAATTAGACGATTGAAAATGTGTAGTTTGTTATGAAGAAATTATTAATTACATATGCCTCATAAAATAAATTGATGGCAAATTGAAATGCATTGGACCAATAATTCATAAAATCCTAGCGATTTGGCCACCCGTTGGTTGCAATATATTCACCAATTTTGAATTGGCCAATATGAACTATTTGCCAACTAGTGAAGGTTCGTGATGACACCGTCCTCTCACTTCCATGCTCTGATACCTATGATGGTAAACCCCTTCATATATCTTTTAATCACAAAGACAAAAGACACCTACAGGCTTCTTGTCTCGACAGTGACAGGAACCCGACTTACCAATAACTGCATACTTTACTTGGACAATCAGGATTCTTGATCCAAATTAGGACAACATTAATTTCTGCCTTCTAATTTCCACTCATCAGAACTTCTAATCTATTAACAACATGCACTAAATATATTTAAACTTCATAATTAATCCACATATAGATTCATTCTTGAATAGACAACATGAACTTCACAGATACCAATACTTCAAACATAACTCATAAAAGATTACACAATCCACTATTACTGGATCAACACATTTCAGATAATAATCAACAAACTTCTATTCATTCATTCACTTCACAATACAATACAATGACTTGATAGATGTTCTTATTCGACCAATGCAGATCTTTGAGCCTTACTGTTGTTGCTTCTTTTGTTCTCTGCTATCAACATTTCATTATTCTTTGGCCTGCTCCTATTTCCCCTTCCAAACTCTCTCTTTCATTCTCCCTCGATTCTTCTCAACAACCTTCTATCTTCTTTACGTGTCGCTTATTCATTCGCTGACCTTCTTCTATGCCTCGTGTCTCGTTCTTCTCTTCGAGTCTTCAATCCCTATTGGCTTGGGATTTCTTCTGTTATTTTTTTAATCGACTACCTAAATCGGCCTCTTCTTGCTACTAGCCCATGTGACCTTTGTTTCCCAAATTGGCCTTCCTCAAGCTTCAGCCTTTTCTCACTTTCCTTGTCAACCTCTGATATCGACGTCTCTGCAATACTTACTCCTCTCCTCCTCCTTATCGGCCTACAACCTTTCCCTCTTTATTTCATTGCCTCTTCCTTTCCCCAACCGCTTCCTCCCTCTTTCTTCTCGCGTCAACCCTTCATAACTGTCCACCTTCCTTGTAACGGATTGGATTTACAACTATCGTCCTATGATGATTCACACATAACTGTTGTGAATTTGAATGGCATCGATGCCCCTACATCAGTTCGCCACTAAAAAAATTCTTGTATATAATCTACGTCATGGGTGTCTTTCCTCTTTCTATCACAAGGGTAGTTGGAGGAATATAAGGAACCATTGGAGGATGAGATACAAGCAATGCACAAATGTCCGTCAGACTACACACTCTAACCTTTGACTTTCTACATGATTTAAATTTTTATTTTCGTTTTTGTTTTCTATTTGATCGCGTTAGCCACAGTTATCACTACCGTGGTCAAGTTTTAGTTTTATTCAAAAGTCCTCCCGCCCAACTAGTAGTCACAATCATAGTCTCTTGCCTACTACCAACTGTCGAATCTATTGAAAACATAAATGTGACACTCTGTAAAGTTTTTGTTAGTGATGGTAGAGAGCAAAGCCCACACACTTGATATGTGCAAAGCAAGAAAAGAAGTGCAAAACCAATCAAGGATAGCAAACTATGAGATAAAAGTTGGACAGAGGCAAAATAGAAGCTGAATTTTTTTATACCCATATAATGTTGTGCTTCTATTATTATTTTTCATTCAATACATTTGCAAATATATAGGATTTGCATATCCTATATTATAGGAGGGTTGTTCTACCTTCTATAACTACTCTATATTTGTGAGTTGTTAAAACAACTCAATACAAATAATCAACTCAATACAAATAATCATTCATACAACCTTGATATATTATCCTACACATGATATTTAGAAAGCTATAACAAACCCAACAAATAATTATTTTATGCATCCTATGATGAAATATTCCTAAGACAAACAAGTTGCCCCACGATAAGGCTTTCGTCTTATTCATCACTTTAATGGTTTGATTTTCGTGGATTGACGAAGGAAGACGCCAAGATGTCCATTTATGATATCCCTCTGTCTATCAAAGTAAAGCATAAATAAGAGAAAGGGGATACCGATTCTTGATCTGGTAGAAGTCACACTTCTACAATATGACACTTGTGTTGCTTGACAACTACAAGATCGATAATATTAGGGCATAATTGAATAATGACATTCTTAGTGCTCTTTAAGTTCGACCCCTCACCAATGTGCTACACAAGGTATGCATTTATTTTCTTTTGTAATACTTTTCTATATCAAGTTTACTCAGTAGATCTACTAATTTATTTGGCCATTAATACTTAAAATTTTATAGTTAACTCTATAAAGTGTTATTTTTGTACAAGATTCTTATTATGATACTTGAATTCCATCTCAACCTCCACAAGAAGCTTAGCAATGAAAGGATGTTGTAAATAGAATATGGGAATCACATAACAATGTTGCTCCTCACCCACATGAATGGTCATAGAACCCTCAGGGATGGCCTTCTTTCTACAAGAAGACTCCAAAGGGTGGATGAGGGTTCCATTTCCAAACTCCATCTTCTCCAAAGAAGGTCTCATGCGGTTGGGGATTCAACTGTGAGACCTCAACAAGGATAATTTCAACCTCAGGTAGTGAAACATGTGCCAGATTTGGTTTCCAAAGAGGCATGAGAGCTTTCTAGCTTTGAAAACCCATTTTCCCACTTTAATCTTCATGGCAACATAGAAATTGTGCTCTCTGTAAAATTCTCTCAATATCAGGACAAACTAGTTTCCTTGTTTATTTTGTATGTAAAATTCTCTCAATATTAGGACATACTAGATTCAGATATACTATGGCTTAGAAATCCATTTCAAATATTTTCAAGGGATAAAGATTTCAAAATGCCATACTATAGGGATTTCGACAAACCACATGATAGGAGAAGAAAATACAAGATTCAAGTTAGTTTGTTCATACAATAGGACTATTGAGATATTGGAGGTGTGGCACAATTCCAAAATAATGAGGCCTCACATGCATGATTAGGATGTATCAAATATCAAAGTTTTCTGAAAATATTACTAAAATAGGCCTGTGTGCACACTTCCTTGATAGCAAGTATTTTACTAGATTTTGCCATTCTAGCAAAGATTTGAGTGTAGTGTGCACTGTGAATGCAAATTGATATAGAGGATTGATTAGTTCTTATGCATGAAGTCTTTGTTGGAAGTTTTGGCCTGTATGTGTCTAGAGGTTTTATCCCTATTCTATTAATATTCATATATTTTTGGACTTACTTTTGGATCTATTATCATAGTTCTTTTAATTCCTAGAGCAAGGATTTAATGGGAATTCTTTTGGAAATCATAAAGGAACTTTTGTAGGTGATTTGTGGCTATTCAATAACATTTTTATTTAACATGCTTGTAGATGGATAGCCCCAAGTTAATATAGTTAATATATTTTAAGGAAAATACAAATCTAAAAATATGTCCTTTTGCACAAATCTAAAAATATGTCCTTTTGCCACTGTTATGAATTTAATGATATTATAAACGTTCTATTGTTCTTCCTATGCTTTGAGGTCCTGCAATGTGTCACCATCTTACAAATAATAATGATAAGGAGCTATATATTAAAAATTTCATGGTTGTAATATGGTTGGTATTTTGAGTTGATTCCTACATAGAGGTGTTGTAGCATGTTCTAAGTATTTAACTAATGAAAGTTTAGATTTTTCGAAGACAATATTATGTTTGTATAATTTGCAGGATTGTTTACTATTTTCACATATTATGTGCATGATTCTTTGTATTGATAAGTGTATTAATTATTAACTAGAAGTTCCTATGAAATTGAAAATTGTTATATTTCTCATACATTTGTAGGTATCTTTTCTATGTGTATTGGTTTGATAGATAGGGATATAAAGTGTTTCTATGGCTCCCTTGAACATATCTTTTCTATGTGTATTGGTTTTATATATAAGGATATAAAGTGTTTCTATCGCTCCTCTAAACATCCCTTTATTCAACATATGTGAGATCTTTTATATTTATAGTAGATGTGCAAGTATGTTTTTATATGGAAGGCTTTGTATCTTTATGGTTTGTACATTAATGCACATCAAGATGAATTGTAGATGTCAGCTTTCTTTCCTTTGGTAGTCTCAACTCTATTTCACCCATTAGAGTAGTCACCAATTTAGAAGGCCAAATAATTAAAATTTTATCAAAATATATCATATTTTTAATCTTGGTTCTTCCCCATTCTACATATCTCAACTCTTTAAATATATTACATGTTGCATAGATGGTTACCATTGCACCAAAAGATCAACCTGTTAATGCCCAATACAATTGCTAGAGTTAAGGAATCAATGGGAGGTGATTAAGCCATGTCACGAACCCAAGCGCTACATTGCACAACACAAGGAGACCAAGGGAACACACCTTGCAACAACCCCCCTAGTGCAAGTGAGGGTTTGAACCCATGACCAAGGCTCTAATACCAATTGTTGCATATACAATTGTCGTTGCACCAAAAGATTGATCTATTAGTGCCCAATACAACTGCTAGAGTTAATGAATCCATGGGAGGTGGTTAAGCCATGTCACTAACCCAAGCATTGTACTACACAACACAAGGAGACCAAGGGTGCACACCTTGTAATATTACAATCTTAAGAGGGCTATTCAAGTGTTATTCTTTGTGAGGTGTGTTTTATAGTCATGCATGAAGGGTAACATAGATTGTTGAATAATTATTTTGGAGAAACAAATGACATATATTTAGTCTCATACATGAAGTGCTATTTTCTCATAAGAGGTTAGTGTTCTTGATTGCTATCAACTATCACACTAAAACTTAGTGACAAAATTTGGAATTCTTTGGTGGATGGAACATGTTGTATACTCAAGACTTGTTGCATCTAAAACACTAACAGTAGGAACACCCCTTTGGACTAGTAGAACCTAAAGATGGAGCTAATCTTCTTTCTAAATTATTCCTTAACTATTCTTGGTTGATCATAAGTGCTAGCTCAATGTCTAAAGTTGACTTTTCCTAGCCTTAGCCCGGTTGAGATTATTTTTAGGGTTTTGACAAGCTAAATGTTTTAGATCCAACACCTTGCATAGATCTAATGATTTAAGCCTAAGACTTTTGATAGTTTTTTTTGTTTCCTTTAAAGAAAGGAGTTGGTTCTCAACTCTTGAGATTAGCATGTGTAGTTTTGTTGGTCAACATTTATGGTGTTAGGAGGGTATAGTATAATGTATATTTTTTTTCTCTTTTATTGGTTATGATGGGATTTTCCTATTTTGCGTGTAGTCCTCTTGACATCCCTAGTGATATCAATGATGTTATTAGCTATATTGAGAGGTTACTTCTAAGAAACACATTAAAATTTTGTAGGATCATTTAAGTAGTTTGGGTATATGCATGATGATATTCCATGTAATTTGTTTGTTTCGTCATTATTTGATGAATCATCATCTTGGTAATAAATATTTTCTCCTAGCTTAATTCATTCATGGAAATAGCTAAGAGATTCTTTTATATAAAGTTGTTAGCTTCATTCATTTGTAAGTGGATTTTATATTTTTAAAAATGTTAAACAAACTTGTTTTCTTGTTCTTGATTCTGAATTCCATTGATTTGTGCCTTTTTTTAAATTCTCTTGCATGTTTGACTAGAGTATTCATTACAATGGATCCCAAAAATGAAACCATTAGGAGATGCCTTCAAAGAGGAAATTTCTCTTGTTTAGAAGATGTGTTAGAAGATTTGTCCTATTAGAGTTTGATGGACTTATTTGCTTCGATTTTCTTTTGGTTTTATGGATGAGAGTTATATTTTAACCTACATGATTTATCTATGGAATTTTTTACTTTTCTTTTTGATAGGGACATGTCAATCTCATGCAACTAGGAAGATGTATGGGCTCATTACTAAATTTTAGACCAAGTGAGTATGGACATCATGAACGTGGAATAATGGTACATGATATGTGTTTCTTTTAAAATACAACATTTGATGAGGAAATAAATAATTGATTTTCGTATAAGTATCTATGAGTCACTAATGAGATAAAAGTTCATGAAATTTATTTATGGTATTTGAAAGGAAACTTTAAATGGATAAAATTCACAAAAAAATTTATTAATAGCCAAGGTTGACTATCAAATTTAGGCCCTAAGATTATGACTATCAAATGTAGGCCCAAAAATATAATTAAAAAGGTGTGTTATTTCAATGGATACGAGTAGATACTTTGGTTTTTGTTGGGTATTACTGGATTTTTTTATTATCTACAATCTTCTACAGTGTTGCAATAATTTTTGTCCATGTAGTAGTCAAATTGGTCAATTAATACTTTACTTTTATCTCATTTCTAGGTAACCTTATTGCAATCATTAGGGACCTTGGGTCATAGTTGTCGTAGAGTATATGAGACTCTATAAATACATTAAACATGCAAGAGTATTATATCATGCATAGGTTTGAGAGTCTTGTCAAATTGAAATCACAAAACTAGTGTAAATCTATAGTAGGTAAATTACTCTTTTAGCAATGTTTGTATTTGGTATTGGGTTGTGGGTTCAATATGTTTGTATTAGGTTTTGTGTTTGATATTGAGATACTAGAAGCTACTAGTATAAATAGATTGGATTTGTTTTTGGGTTCCATAAATGGAAAACAAGATGTATGGACAAGATAAAGGAAAAACAATAAATAACATGACTAATTCATATGTATGACCTACAATATGATAATCATTTATACAATCCTGAAATTCATCAAAATTAAAACCCTAAATTTTATTTCTATAAAAAATACAATACATATTAAACACAAACCCTAAACCCTACAAATCGAGAAAAATATATCAAAAATTTGATGAAACCTATTTGGAGACGATGGAAATGGCACTTTGGAGGGAGGAGGTAAAAGTAAGTGGTAGGTGGGGCTCATAAACTTGGGTACTCATTTTGAGGCACCATAAAAAATACATTGTTTCCATGTGGATAGGAAAAAAGAGCTCATAGAGCTTTTAAAAAATAAAAAAAGAAGTTTTACAAAATGCATACCCATTATGAAATAGGTACGCGTTATAATAGGCACCCATTTAGGCATAGGACCCCAAATCATATTGGGTACCCATTCATGGGAGATACATGTTTAGGCTTGGGGACTCATTCCTAAATGTGTACCGATTTTTTAATGAAACAAGCATTCTTGTCAAGATTTTTTTTAAAGCCTGACACTTCCACTAAAAGTGGACCCATTAGCTTACACTTAACTTAAAGGTGGTAATATATGTATCCGAAACTAACACCTCTCTAATGGTACTCTTAATCCAAGTCATCATGTCTTCCCTAATTCTAGTCAACATTGACCATTTTTGAACCACTTCAATCTTATTTTCTATGACAAGTTATGAGGGGTTTAAAAGGGGTTTTTATTATTCATTTTGGTTGTAAGAAGGAAATGACTTCTATTGAAGAGTTATAAGAAAATATTGTAAGTTTCATGTCTCTAATCCTATAGGTACATTTTTAGGGGGATTTTTCAATGTAATAGAGATTTCCTCTTAGCACAATTATTGTTAGTTATGAGAGTAAATGTGATTTGATATATGTGACAAAATTTCTAAAACTATTACAATCTTTGTAATGCTCATTGTGTATTTAAAAATAGATTTGTACAACTCAGTAATGGAATACTAAGTATGTTTTCTATGATACTCAAACCTTGATTAAATTTTCTTGCTTTGATCAAATATTTTGTGCTTAAATTCTTTGAAATTCCTCATAAAATGTGACTATCCATTGAAAGGCACTAATATGGGAATGCATTTTCTAAATGAAGTGATTATTTAAAAAGAATAAATTATTACACTAGTGTGAGAGCTGAAAAATGGAGGATTCTATGGAATAAGAATCACCATTTCATACTCACTTCAATGGAGCCATTCAAATTAAAAAAAAACCAGAAAACAAACTTCTAAGCTATGGAAATAACAAAATTCCAAACTATGGAAATGGTTTTAAATGAAATCAATCTCCATTGTCTCCTTATCACCAATATCTATCTTTTTTATGCATTTTCTCTTAGATTTCAGTAAAGAGGCTATGGTGAATGGGAAAATGCAGTCCAAGATGTAAAGATGATATGAATATGCAAATTCGTGAGGGTGAAAATGAGAGGTATCCTATTTAAATAGGCGTCTTTGAGGATGGAGAGGTGTTTGAGAGGGAAATGGGGATTAAAGATTTTAGCTGAAAATGCAAATTATTCCACATTCCTTGATTAAACAAAATGCATGTGAATGAAAATAATAAAAGAGGAGAGACAAATGCATAGTGAAGGGTTTATGAATAATGAAAAATGATTAAATGGATTTAAATGTGCATGAACTTGATTTAATAATGATTTAATAATGATTTAACAGAATGTGGATTATTATGATTTGATTTTAATGATTAATTATTTAGCGAAATATGAACATGTTGATGCAAATGGTTTATGTAATGCAAATGATTGCCGAAATGATATATGTCATGAATGGATGTGAACGATATACAAATGCTCATGATTTATGCAAAAATGCATTATGAATGATAATGATTGGATGAACAATTATTTAATATTTTAATGGTTTTATGGTCTAATGAAATGCAATATGAAAATGAAGTGATTTAATGTAAATATTATGATAATTAGCTTATTATGAAATGATAGTTGATGGCTATGACAATGAATTTAATATGAAAAGGATATGGATGATAATAAACGATTATGCTTTATTATGAAAATGGACATGAATGATAATGCAAACGAACATGAACATTTTGTAGGAAATAGGATGCCATTTAATTGTAAATCCTAAACATGAATTGTTTCATGTATCTCCTAAGTTCTTGGAATGTGTTCAACAACACTAAGATTAGGATGAGATTAATATTTGATGAAATAATCATGATTATTGACATTTGTAATGAATTCTAAATGTTAGGATCATGTGAGGGCATCCATTGTGAGTTCCTAAATAATAGGGGCACATGGGGTACCCACATGGTAAGGTGACACTCACCTTGAGTTGAATTAACTATTCAGAGTAAGAGATAACACTTATGAATGCATGTAAAGATCCTAGGAGTTAGGGTTTGATGTTTGCATGCATGGAGTTCAATTCAATTCAGAATTAGTTCAGTTTAGTTCAATTCAGTTATGGTTCAGTTGTCTTCAGTTAGTTTTAGTTGAATACTAGTTGACTTTAGTTAACTTGGAATGCATGGCTAATAACTTGAGTTGCATGACAGATAACAGGGACTACCTCCAGTTAACAAGAGAAGGCCATTCTTGCATGAATGGTGTTGAGTAATGTTTCAGTTAACAAGAAATGACTTGGAGCCAACTTGGGTGCCCAAGTTGATTTCTTGGAATTACCCCCTTTGTATGTTGAGATATTTTTGAAGGCTCGGTTAAGTGGGACCTCTTATGGGTGCCTACTTTGAGGATGCAAGCTAGAAGATAATTATAGAATAGAGGTTCAGTTGCCACTTCAGTTTGGGATGCCCAAATGCATGAAGATGACCATTTGACATTATTCTTCACAGAATAAACCTATTTTCATGAGATATGCGTACCTTTTAGGGATATGGCTTGAGCATTGTAATTGTAACTCATGTTGAGTTTACAAAGCTGATTAAAGCCTATTTATCTCAAGCAAGTTGAATAGAGTTATTATCAGTTTTATTGCAGGTTGTGAAGAAGATTGGTGAAGGCAAGAAGAATCATTCTCAAGCAAGGATTGAAGCTATTGTATTTCAGAGATTGAATAATAGAATAATTCTTGGTGGAGTTTTTTCTCGAAAGGGTTTCTCCACGGTACATCTTATGTAATCTTTCTAATATCCTATCTACTTCTATCAACTTTTGTCTACATTCTACAACAACAAAATGGATTAATCAAGATAATCACCCACAAAGAATAAGTAACAAAGAAAAATCATATTTAGATCAACAATAATAAAGTTTTACAGAGTATTAAGCTAAGAAAACACCTCATTTTTCAACATTTGGTATTAGAGCTTAGGTTGGGTAGAGTATTAGGAAACCTTTCTCTTAAAGTTTGAAGGATTTATTGGCTTAGTGGGAGCTTTTATTATTTTAGTTATTTTCTGATTTTGGAATTAAGTTTTGTTACAATGAATTCTTGGTTAGATATTGAAAGGTTCAATGGTTCTAACTATGAAATGTGGAAATTAAAAATGGAAGATCTTCTTGAAGAAAGAGATCAATGGTTAGCAGTTAATAGTTGGAAAAAGACACAACTATTTCAGATGAAGATTGGGCTAAGTTAGATAAGAAGGAAAGAGGAACAATTAGATAATGTCTTGTTGATGTTATTCTCTTAAATGTTTTAGAGGAAAATACTGCATATAAATTGTGGAAGAGAATAGGGGATATTTATCAAACAAAGAGTCTAACAAATAAGTTGTATCTGAAAAGGAAGTTGTATTCATTAAAAATGAAAGATGGTGATTCTGTAGCACAAAATTTAAATGCTTTTAATTTAATTCCCAATTAGTTAGCATTTGTAGATGTAAAGCTAGAAGATGAGGATAAATGCATTTTATTGCTTTGCTCTTTACCAGATTCTTGGTAAAATCTAATTGTTGCAATTAGTGGTAATGGTGTAGATTCAAACATGGAAAACATCATTCCTACTCTCTTATCAGAGGAGATGAGGAGGAAGTCTAAAATTGGCTCCCAAGATTCCTTGTTTGTAAGAGGTAGGCCTAAAGAGAAAGAATCTAAGGCAGACGAGAAAGGAAAGGGTAAGTCCAAAGGATGGTCAAAAACCCCTAGTAAGAGTAAGGTAAAGTGTTGGAATTATGGAAAACCTAGACATATTAATAAGGATTGTAAGAGCAAGAAAAAGAGTTCTAATGCTTCTACAAAAAAATCCACCGATGACAGTAGTGGTGCATTAGTCATTTATTCTAATATTGTTGTTGATAAATCTTGACTTATTGATCCAAGTTGCTCTTATCATATGAATCCTAACAAGGAGTGGTTCTCTAAGTATATTGCATATGTCTTCTTTGGAGACAACAACACAAAAAAGGTTGTTGGCAAAGGAGAGGTAAAATTGTGTTTCAGTGATGGTAGGGTTAGGAACCTTAATGATGTTTTAGATATTCCGAGACTTGCTAGAAATCTACTTTCTATCTCTAAGTTCAATGATTCTGGAATGCATGTGACATTTGACAAAGATGGTTGCAGATTGGTGAAAGGGAATATGGTGGTTGCTAAAGGATCTCAGATTGGGACTTTGTTTAAGTTGAATACCTCCAATGTAAATATTTTATCCAATGTAACTAAAGCTGAAAATACATGTATGCTCAGGAACCATAGATTGGGCCATATAGGTGAAAAAGGTCTTAGGACCATTCTTAATAAAAATTTGGTTGATGGTATTCCTAATTATGATATTGGAAAAAATGACTTTTGTGAGCACTGTGTGTTTGGAAAGTAATCTAGATCTAAATTTCCTAGTGGTACAAATAAAGCTAAGATACTATTAGAGGTTATTCACTTAGATGTAATGGGCCCTGTGGATATTGACTCTATTGGAAAATCTAGATACTATGTCACATTTATTGATGATGTATCAAGATACACTTGGATATATTTTATGTATAGTAAATCTGATGTGTTCAATAAGTTTAAGGAATTTAAGGCTTTGGTTGAGAAACAATCAGATCATAAGATAAAAGTTTTGAGATTAGATAATGGTGGTGAGTATTTTTTCTAGGGAATTTGATGATTATTGTAAGCAAGCAGGAATGGTGAGACAAAAAACTACTCCATATACACCTCAACAAAATGAAGGAGCAAAAAGGATGAACCAAACCTTAATGGAAAGAGCTAGGAGTATGTTAAGTAGTGCCAAGCTAGAACAGTCCCTATGGGTTGAAGTGATATGTACTTCTTGTTATTTAATCAATAGATCTCCTAGTTCATCTATTTAAGATAAAATTCCTTATGAGATGTGGTTAGGTAAGAAACCTAGTGTTGCACATTTAAGGATCTTTGGTTGTGAGGCTTTTGTTCACATGCCTCAAGAAAATTGATCTAAATTGGATCCTAAAGTACAAAAATGTATATTCATAGGTTATGGTGAAAATGTAAAAGGATACAAGCTTTGGAATCCACTAACTCGAAAAGTTTCTTTATCTAGAGATGTTATTTTTAGGGAATTTAGAGCTTATTTAGGAGAAGAACAACCAAATGAGAAGGATACTTCTCAAACAGTGCATTTTGAGATAAATACTGAGAAGCAACAAGATGCACATGTTGAAGAACAATTGGATGGATTGGAAGAGGAGAGTTCAAAGAGTTCTAAAATAGAGGCTCAAGATGAGCATATTGAGGAACAAGTAGAAACCCCTTTGAGGAGATCCACAAGAAAATACCTCGTTGATAGGTATAGCCCACCTAATTTTTGTTGTATTTTTTCTTTAATGAGTACTAATGATGAACCTGGTTCTTACAGGGAAGCTTTGTCCTCATATGAGAACAAGTTTTGGTCACAAGCTATGCATGAGGAAATGGAATCCTTGGATACTTGTGACACATGGGATCTTGAGAGTTGGCCCAAGGATAGAAGGGCCATTGGTTGTAAATGGATCTTTAAAAAAAAGATTGGTGCATATGGTAATCTCGAAAGGTACAAGGCTAGATTAGTAGCCAAGGGATACTCCCAGAGAGAGGGAGTTGAATTTAATGAAATCTTCTCTTCTATTGCTAAAATTACTTCTATTAGATTATTTTTGTTAATTGTTGCTACTTATGATTTTGAAATTGAGCAAATGGATGTGAAAACTACATTTTTTTCATGGGAATCTTGATGAGGATATTTATATGAAGCAACCTAATGGTTTAGTTGTAAAAGGAAAAGAAGAATTGGTTTGAAGGTTAAAGACATCTTTATATGGATTGAAAAAGTCACCCACAAGGTGGTACCAGAAGTTTGATGCTTTCACATTGAAAATTGGTTATGTTAGGAGTGAGGAAGATTATTGTGTTTACATAAAAGTTATTGATGATCAGCTTTTAATTATTTTTTTGTATGTTGATGACATGTTGTTTATTGGTAACAACAAGGTAATGGTCAAAGAATTGAAAGAACAACTCTCGTGCACATTTGAGATGAAAGATCTAGGGACTGCAAAATATATCCTTGGTATGGAGATCAATAGAGATAGAGGTAACATAAAGCTTTACTTAAGTAAGAGAAATTATGTTGATACCATTTTGAAAAGGTTTAACATGTAGGATAATAAACCAGTTAATATTCCTTTACTAGTTGGCACAAAGTTAAGTTTGGATATGAGTCCTAAATCTGATTTAGATTATGAGGAAATGTCTGAAATTCCATATGCTAGTGCAATTGGTAGTTTAATGTATGCAATGGTCTATACAAGACCATATATAACACAAGTAGTGGGAGTTCTTAGTAGGTTTATGTCTAACCCTGGTAAAGAACATTGGATTTATGTTAAGAGGTTGTTTAGATATTTATGAGGTACTTTAGATTACTGTTTAGTTTATCATGGTTCTAATAATATTGATATTATGAATAGATAATTAGACATACAGGGTTTTGTTGATTTAGATTGGGCAAGAGATTTGAACAGTCGGAGGTCAACAAGTGGTTATGTGTACACTTTGTTTGGAGCTACGGTTAGTTGGATGAGTAAGAGGCAGCCCACGGTTGCTTTGTCCACCACATAAACAGAGTACATGGCTGCCACACATGCCTCTAAAGAGGTAGTTTGGTTACAAAGACTTGGGAAAAGTATTAGTTTTTGTGTGAAACCCAATCCTAATACCTACAAAACAATAAGAACAAACACATTAGATGGTGAAATGCAAGCAAGAACAAGGATTCCCCATGAAATCCATTCACAAAGTTCAAATTAGGAAAAAATTAATGAAGAACGAAATGAAATAACAATAAAAGAGATTGAATCCTAATTAAACTAGCAAACTCATGATCCCATGGGGGAATTGGTGCCAATTTGATGTGAAAATTGGCCCTTTCCCAACTCCTATGATCCAAGCTTGATGAATATTGATGAATGATCCACTTTGTTGATGCTTGATGAGTGCTCCAATAGAAAAATCTGCATAACCTAGCTAAGATTCAATGATAATGGATGATGATTGCTAATGATTTGAGCATGGTAACTTTACTCAAATTGTGGATGATCAAATGAGAAGATGTTAGATTAAACTAAATAAGGTTTTAATTTATTTAATTTAATAGATAGACTTTAGAGATTTAATCAAATAAATTAATTATTTAATTAAATTGGATAATTAGATCAAAATGATTAATTTAATTATTGAGAAGAGGTGACTTAATTAGATAACTAGTTTATTTAATTAAGAGAGGAATATTGATGAATTTAATTAGATAGGGGTATTTGATTAAATGGTTAGACCGAAGGATGATTTAGGACGGAACGATGTTAGTAGTTAGAATCAGATGCGCAATGTCAATCGGTACATTTTATGTGTCTATAGTTTTAATTGCAAGCAAGTTAGGCTTGAATGTGATAATCAAAGTGCTATTATTTTAGCAAAAAATCCTATGTATCATGCTTGTACTAAACATGTAGATGTTCAGTATCACTTTGTGCAAGAAATGGTTGAAAGTGGAAAGGTATTAATTGAAAAAGTTGATACTTTGATTAATGCTGCAGATTATCTTACGAAGCCAGTTCCTATAGATAAGTTCTCGTGGTGTAGGAAGGCCATTTTACTTGAGTCCTATACTTGATTTAAATTATTATTCCTTGTTTAGAATAATTGCAATGTATAATGTCAAGTGGGAGAATGTTGGAAATAGGATGCCATTTAATTGCAAATCCTAAACATTAATTATTGCATATATCTCCTAAGTTCTTGGAATGTGTTTAACAACACTAAGATTAGGATGATATTAATATTTGATGAAATAATCATGATTATTGACATTTGTAATTAATTTTAAATGTTAGGAGCATGTGAGGGCGTCCATTGTGAGTTCCTATAAAATAGGGGCACATGGGGCACCCACATGGTAAGGTGACACTCACCTTGAGTTCAGTTAACTATTCATAGTAAGAGATAACACTTCTGAATGCATGTAAAGATCCTAGGAGTTAGGGTTTGATGTTTGCATGCATGACGTTCAGTTCAATTTAGTTCAGTTCAAAGTCAGTTTAGTTTAGTTTAGTTCAGTTTAATTATGCTTTAGTTGTCCTCAGTTAGTTTTAGTTGAATGCTAGTTGAATTCAGTTAACTTGGAATGTATGGCTAATAACTTGAGTTGCATGATAAATAACAGGGACTACCTCCAGTTAACAAGAGAAGGCCATTCTTGCATGAATTGTGTTGAGTAATGTTTTAGTTAACAAGAAATGACTTGGAACCAACTTGGGCGCCCAAGTTGCTTTCTTGGAATTACCCCCTTTGCATGTTGAGATATTTCTAAAGGCTCAGTTAAGTGGGACCTCTTATGGGCGCCTACTTTGAGGATGAAAGCTAGAATATATTTACATAATAGAGGTTTAGTTGCCACTTCAGTTTGGGATGCCCAAAGGCATGAAGATGACCATTTGACATTTTTCTTCATGAAATAAACCTATTTGCATGAGATAGGCGTACCTTTTAGGGATAGGGCTTGAGCATTGTAATTGTAACTCATGTTGAGTTTACAAAGATGATTAAATCCTATTTATCTCAAGCAAGTTGAATAGAGTTATTATCAGTTTTATTGCAGGTTGTGAAGAAGATTAGTGAAGGCAAGAAGAAGCATTCTTGAGCAAGAATTGGAGCTATTGTATTTCAAAGATTGAATAATAGAATAATTCTTGGAGTTTTTTCTTGAAAGGGTTTCTCCACAACACATCTTGTGTAATCTTTCTAATATCCTATCTACTTCTTCTATCAACTAATGTCTACATTCTACAACAGTAAAATGGATTAATCAAGATAATCACTCACAAAGAATAAGTAACAAAGGAAAAGCTTATTCAAATCAGCAATATTAAAGTTTTACAAAGTATTAAGCTAAGAAAACAACTCATTTTTCAACACATTTATGAAACGAATCATGAACGGAAATAAACGGGAATGATCATTCATGCAAATGGTTACTGAACGAGCACGATTGCATGAATAGAAGAAAGTATTGAATGAATTGATTAAGTAAAAAATAATATCTATTTAATCAATAGATGAATATCATGATGATTATGAGGAAAAATTCAAGTGTCTACATTTTGCCCCTCTTTGAGACAATGCAGCTTGTCATGTTGTTTCAAAGAAAAAGATTGATCAATTGATGCATGCCCCAGAGATATCCTGGTAAGGATTATGATAAGAATGATATACCCCCTCGAGAGATTGATCAAACAGATTGTATGAAGATTAATCTCTCGATAGATGTCTAGAAAATTATTAGATACTTGATAAAGAGGTAATGTACATTTGATGGAATGCATAGTTGATAGGTGTAACTAAACAATTGATGGAAATGATCAATGCAATTGGTTGATGAGATGATTAAGTTGATTGAGCTAATTAAGTTGATTGATATTGGTGCTTATGCAAGACAAGTTGATGCAATGTTTGATTGATTGATGAAGGGGACATGCAATTTCGAGAAGCAAGGTTATTGATTTGAGATTTGATTCAAGGGACATATATCGGTTGGATAAAGCAATTGATTGATTTCTCTGTGACAAGAAAGATGAAGAAAAAGAAATGCAAGAAATTGAAGATGGGACAAAATGAAGGTAAAGAAATGCAAGAAATTGAAGATGGGACAAAATGAAGGTGATGAAGCCTCTTGTTCCTTTTAGGTGCATTTATCATCATCAAGCTTATTATGTTGTAAATTAGTATAAGCGTCTAGACAATATGAACATCTAGATGACCTAAATATTATTTGCAGTTTTATTTAGCAGTGAAGTATAAGTATCTAGGTATAAAAACCTTAAATGAACTGAATACTTATTGTATAGAAGACACTATCAGACAAGGAATGCTCTCATCCACACTAGACTCATAGGTCTTTGATGGTTGTAGACAACCATGTCTTAAGATGAGTTATCCTATGAATAAGAAATAATCCATAGACATCAAACAAGTGAACATGCCCCATCTTCACCTCTCTAGTTGAAGACATCCTCGAGAAGCTAAAAGACATGCCACCAAAGATAAAATTCATAAATCAATCAAAGATCAATCAAGCAAACATGCATCATGCTTCGCTATAGAATGGATTTTTGTTATAGTTTATGCATTTGGTTGGATTTGAAAGATGGGTTGATATGTTTGCTTGATTGTCAATCCTAGCGCAATTTGATTTTGTTGAAGTGCAAAGTAGTGTGATGATTTGAAAGTGTCAATGTTTAGGTATTTTTGGAGTTATGTGATTTTTTTTTGGATTTTTCAGGATATTTTATGATTTTTTTGGATTTTTTTAGGACATTTTGTGATTTTTTGGGATTTTTTTTAGGACATTTTATGATTTTTTTTGGATTTTTAGGACATTTTTATGATTTTTTGGGATTTTTTCAAGACATTTTATGATTTTTTTGGATTTTTTTAGGACATTTTATGATTTTATTTGGGATTTTTTTAAGCCATTTTATGATTTTTTTTGGATTTTTCTAGGATATTTTATGACGGAAAGAGATAAATCACAAGCAAGCAAACATACAAAGAGGGTAGTTTCTCTAACCACGAGACATTTAGTATCCTAACCCATAGCTAAGGTTGAGGAGATGCCCCAATGAGGGATAGGACCAACCTAGTACACATGGCAAAGCGAGAAAGTGAGGGGACTATCAAAAAATTCACAAGCCATGGTGAGTGTGAAAAGGTCGTTTTGAAGTGGAGAGATAATGAAAATGGGATGAAAAGATCAAGTAGAGCTCCAAAGGAAAGAGGAGCATAGCCTCTACACATTATGTTCATTTCTCAGTTTTCACCACGCTATTTTCTCAAGGCACCACCGAAGTGGTTTTCACCATTGAATGAATTGATTTCTCTTTACTTTTTTCATCATTCTTTTAGGGATTTTTTCCATTTTTTTGTATTTTTTAGGACTTTTTTCAAAAAAAATTGTATTTTTTTAGGACTTTGAAAAGATTGTACCCTCTAAAGTATTTAGGTATAAAACCTATGAATGTGCATACTATTGATGGAATCACTGAGAAATTCACCTTATGGAGTTGATAAATGGTATGCCCCAGATCCATACACAACAGTGATAACATGTGGACCCAACTAGTTAGGCTCAAATTTGCCCTTCTTTTCTCTGTCTTGTTGGTTGCGAGCATTTTCATGAAGGACAAGATCCCCAAATTTAAATGTACGTGGTATCACTTTCTGGTTATAACTTTGGCACATCCACTGATGGTATGCTCTAAGATGATTGAAACCAGTTTGTCGTTGTTCATCCAATAGTTCCAATTTTTGCAAATGGGAAACTCGGTATTCTTCATCATTGATTTGATTGCACAAGGAGACGTGCAATGAGGGAAGCTCAACCTCAATGGGAAAGATGGATTCAAATCCATAGACAAGGGCATATGGGGTAGCACATGTGGGAGTGTAGACACTTGTGCGATAAGACCATAGTGCAGGATTCAGTTGAATATGTCAATCTCGACTAGCTTCATTGACTGTCTTTTTAATAATTTTGAGAATAGTTTTGTTAGAGGCCTCAACCTAGCCATTGCCTTGAGGATAGTAAGGTGTGGAGAAATGATGTTGTATATGGAATTTCTCACAGAGTTCACGGACATCCTAATTTTTGAATGGACAACCATTATCTGTGATGATGGATAAAGGAATGTCATAATGACAAATGATATAATTCAGTATGAAAGTGGCTATTTGTTTTCCAGTGATATGAGTGAGGGGAACAACTTCAATCCATTTCTTGAAATAGTTTGTGGTAGCAAGAATGAACTTATGACCATTGGATGAAGGTGGATGTATCTTGCCCACTAGATCGAGTCCCCACTAATAAAAGGCCATGGTGTAACAAGAGACTGCAATTCCTATGTAGGAGAATGTATCAAGTTTGCATTTTTTTGACACTGCTTGTATTTTTTAACAAATTGATAATTTTCCATTGTAGGCCAATAAAAACCCATACGCAAGAGTTTCTTAGCTAAGGTAGGACCGCTAGAATGTGCCCCACATATACCTTTTTGTACTTCTCATAAAGCAGTTTTGACCTCATCATGCTCAAGACATCTAAGTAAAGTACCATCGAGACCTCGATGGTAAAGTATTGACTAAGATTACATAGTGGGAAGCTTGACAAATAAAGGTTTTATGAGATTTATTAGATAGGTTTGATGGCAAGGTGTTATCCTAAAGATAGGTATAAATATCCCCATACCATTGGGAATTAGGACCAACAATAAGACATATCATTTTAGAGTGGTATATTGTAAGTAGGTTCCAAAATAGGCTCTACCAAGAACTCATAATAGGCAACATTGCATGGAATTTCCACAAGTGAGCCAATTGTTTCCATTGCATCAACAACTTTGTTACTAACTTGAGGAATCTACTCAAAAGAAATTGATGTGAAATAGGCCTTGAAATCATCCACCATTCTTTTGGAAGGCATCAATTTTTCATCTTTTGTTTTATAGTCACCATTGACTTGTCTGATCACTAGCTGAGAGTCACCAAGAACATGCAACTCAAGGATTTTCCATTGAATAGCTAGACAGAGCCCTGAAAGTAATGCCTCATATTCTGCAATATTGTTGGTACATGGAAATTGTATCTTATAAAATTTAGGTATACAACCCACTCGTGGAGTAAAAAAGATAATGCCAATACCCAAACCAGCTTGTGTGAAGGAGCCGTCAAAATATAAAGTCCAAAGATGTGTAGATTCCATGTTGACGATTGATTCATCCAAGAAATTTGTAATAAGAGGATGATTATTTGTCATAGGATCATCGGCGAGTTGATCTGATATAGCTTGTCCTTTGATTGCTTTTCTTTCTACGTACTCAATATCAAACTCGCTAAGAATCATCACCCATTTAACTAATCGTCCTATGAGTGCTGCTTTGTTCAAGAGGTAATTAAGAGAATCAATTTTTGCAATGAGCTTTTCCTTGTGTGTAAGCATGTAATTTTGCAGCTTCTGTGATGCAAAACCTACAACAAGGCACACTCTTTCAATAAGACTATAATTGAGCTCATATCCCACTAGAGTATGACTAATGTAATAGATTGCACATTCCTTTCCTTTAGAATCATGTTGTGCCAAAAGTGCCCCCAATGATGTGGTGGTTGTGGATATATGTAGAAGTAAAGGCTTGCCATTTGTAGGAGGTACTAATAGTGTTAGAGTAAAGGTTTTAACTTAATCATGTTAATTAAGTTACCTTTATTCCTCTCTTAAGATTTCACTTTAGATGCATATTGTGAAATTTAATAATTATATTAATTATTAAATGTCTACCTATTAGGGTTAATTTTTAGGTTTCGCTTGATCTCCTTTTAAGGATTGATCTTTGTAAATAATCTATTCTATTGTTCTGATAATATATCTCTGATATTTCAGAGCTTCAAACCCTCTCTTACTTTTTTCTCCATTCTCTTCCCTGTGAGAGGTATCCCTTTGCATGCAAGTGTTCTTGGACTCTGAAGTTGATTTTGACAACTTCTACATGGTATCAGAGTAGACCTACTATAGCCTGTTCTTGTTTTGAAGATTTTGGAGCTATGAGGGTTTGATAAGGCTTTCACATGTTTTTGGGTTGTTTTGTTGTGGATCTGGCCTACTCCATTCTTTGGGTTCATTTTGGGCCCAAACAGACCTTGCCGTTGGATTCGTAATGCCTAAAAACCCATATTTTCATATAAAACACGTCCAGTTTGGCCACAGTCGACCAAAAAGGCAAAACAAATTTGCCCCAGAGCCATACGGCCCCAAAGCACGTAGAACAAGGTGAAAATTTGAAAAAAAAAAATTGCACTTAAAAAAGTGCAACCCGTTGAAAAGGGCCGCGCCACCCATTGGCCACCCAATGACCACTGCAGAGCCACCACAAGCCGAGCAGCCTCCCACCCACCGCTGGCTTACCACCGGCCTGCTGCTGGCCCTCTTCTCTGCCGGCTCACCTCTCCTGCACTGCCAGTACACCGCCCACCACCCGTGCACCGCCAACCCACTGTCCAAGCACTGCTCCGCCAGTCCTCTCGTCACTCACTAGACTAGGGGCATATTTTTTAAGCCCCTAAGAGCTCTAAAGGATATATTTATTTATTTTGACAACCTTCGGTCAATCAGCTATAACTTGGGCGTTTCAGCTCAATTTTTCGAACGAAAATAGGCATTGGAAAGCTGGATCTAAGCCCGTCGTGGTGGTGTAGAATGGTTTTCAAAATTTTCTAGTTTGGTTGCATTTTTTTGCACTCTAGGGGACATAACTTGGTCAATTTTGCTCCATTTTTTGAAAACGAATAGGTGTTGGAAATATCTTCATGCGATCTATCCAGATCTGTAGTTTATTTCATTAGAAAATTCACCAGGTACATAGAGCATTGTCTTAATCATATTTTTCTTTTTCTAGCTTTTTAGCTGAAAAATCTCTACTGGGGTTTGGTTTCTTGCATTGTGGGGCGAGTTTTTTTTCTTGCTTTTTATCATTTACTTCAAAAAACTAGAAACTCTTCACATTAAACATTCATTAAACCTTTCCAAACATGGCCAAAAACACTCCTACTATTGAACTTCTCACACCTCATAACTATCACACTTGGAAGGCATTCATGACATGTCTTCTCAGATCAAAGGGGCTGTGGTCATGTTTAGACATAATTCAACCAATTTTGACACGACCATTTGAGGTTATGAAACATAGAAATAAGATGGATGAGGCTATGGGTTTGAGTTCCTTACATGTTTCAGATAGCTTGTTGTTTCATGTTGATGGGTGTAACAGTCCTCTTGAAATGTGGACCAAGTTCAATGATTTATTTGGTACCTGTTATCTCCTAGAAATACACCCTATGCAAAGTTATGAAAACTGAGCTTTCCAGAGAAACATGGGATCATTTCAAGGCTGTGGGTCACCTGAAGTTGAAATGAACCTCCAGAGAAGGCCGACTTCCTTTGCTGGTAGTATCACCTAACTACTGATCTTGTAAGGAAAAGGGAGAAGGAATACAACAATTGAAAAACTACTCCTATGGTGATACACCAAAATGACGGGAGCAATGGGACACTCAAGTTACGCTTGAATACTAATGATGGACATGGGACTGCACAACAAGATTCTGTAGATTATGCATACGAACAAGTTTGACATGTACATACTTTCAAGAAAGAAAAAATAGATTTTCACAAATTAAAAGATCATGTGCAATTGAATAAACAAAGTTTGTAACCTACATGATACTACTTTTGCAAAGAAAGGCGTGCTAATATGAAACCAAGCTATAAGGAAAAGAAATATTTCACTAAGTAGCTTGATGAATCACTTAAAAATGCACAATACTTCACAAGAACTAGAAGGCCAAAAATGAACCATCAATGGTAACCAAGGAAAATTTTATATAACATGCTCCAAAACGAGTTACAAAAGTTTGCTAATCTGAGAAAGGACTACAAAAAGTCATATACTTTCAAAAAGCATCCCCATAACTCTTTTACAAAGAGGCAAAAATTCCTTATATACAAAAGTGTGTCGGCCCCTAAGGCTTACAAAATATCCATCTTCAGAAAGATCTCCCCTAGATATTTTGAATGAAGTTAAATCTGCATTCAATGTGTATCCTTGATGTCCATATCAGTGTGAAAGATTTCCCTTAGGAGAATCTTTTAGATCTTTTGCAACTCATTTACTTCTGGTCCTCGTTTCCATGTTCAAACCTTCTTGTCGAGCTACCTTGAATGCTTTTGAGCTCAGAGCAGATCCACATCTTTTTCACTTTGTTGATCTTCTTTGCAGGGGGGAGTCAAATAGTCAAACGACTCATGGTGCATCCCTAGCTCCCCCTGATTGGTTGAACTCGAGCCACGTAGAATTCTAGACGGTCAAAGGTCCTTAGGACAAAAATTGCATGTCGGTGAGACACTAATCGTGTCTCCCCAATGCGATTATGCTCTTCAACTGCTATAGGCATAGCCTACAACAATCGACAAGAGTTCATATCGAGCTTCAAAAGTCACACCAATGTCAAAGATGGTCGTCTAAACTATCATTGTCGGCGAGAGGTCACAACAAGTGTAAGCCATTCAGCCAAGAGTCTTGGCGAGCCTCAAGAGTTATATCGCTATCATATACACCATCAGCAAGACAAAAATTCCTCGGCAAGACAACATATCGAGCGTAACACCTTTCCCTAATGCCGACAGTTGCCAGGAGTCTTACCAAAACATACATAGCCATCAACAAGACAATTGCTTGTCGGGAAGAGGTCACAACGAGCCTTCAGGAGTCATACCAATATCCCTTTCATCGCTTAGCCATCCACATTCAGAAAGAGCTCCCTCAGTCGGCAAGAGGTCATACCGATCTTTGTGAGTTATACCGTTGTGCTCCTCCATCAACAGGACATCCATGTGTCGGTGAGACCTCTTACCAAAGGAAAAAAATATACCGAAGGCACCCTTCTGTCGGCAAGACCCCATCATTTGGCCAGAGGTTATATTGATGTCAAACTCTCTCAGCAAGCTCGCTTCATCTCAGCAAGACCTTCATTAGTCGCCAAGACATCTCCCTGACACCAACTTGCAAACAACCTTCGGCGTGACCTTGCCCTGTCGGTGAGACATTACGCCAAGCTCAAATCCTATCACTGAGAGTTTCGTTAGTCATTGAGACATCATGGCGAATAAAAAAACTTATACCAAAGGTACCATCCTTTCAGTGAGACATCACTCGGTCGCTGGGACTTCATGGCAAAGCCCTTCCTTTCTCCTGGAGACACCTCTTTTTCATCAAGACTTCCGTCCTTCACTAAGACATCTCCCCGGGACCTGTTCATTCCTTTCAACGATGCTAGCCTTGTGCACAAGGGTTGGCGCGACTTCAGCAGTCGGGGAGACATAAAAAACCCACAGCGAATGAAAATTTTGGCTGACCGTTGGACCCCAAATGGATATAACATGCTACCAGTTGGCAAGACATCCGAAAGGTCCCAACAACTTTCTTCCTGAGGAGTTTCATGTGCCAAATCTAACTGAGGCAAGGCTTTCTAATGGATATCCTTGTCAAATAAGGACCTTCCCAATGAAAACCGAACACCTACACGATGGGCTCAACCCTTATGGGAGCCACATTTAATCCACGTGCGAATTTGAAACATAATTTCCCACGATTGAGCCCGTAGGTTAAAATTGGGTAACATTACCATCAATCATTTCCGTGGAATCTAGATTGAGGCAGAGTTGACTTCACTTGTGCTTCATTCTTTTCCCACTATTGAGGACTTTCTGATGAAATTCAAACAACAGAGATCTCTTCTAGAGGGTTGTGGTAAGAACAATATAGATGAGGAGTGTATTTACCTAATTCTTTCTATGCTTTGAGGTCCTTTTTAGATCTTCTCTTTGACATTTTATTCCACCATGGATGCATTGGGAAACTGCTTTACCATGCCTACATTTAAGGTGTTTTGTGATTGGTTGACACGAGAGAAGGCCAAGATATCATAGTTGGATGCTCTCACGCGATCACAACACCAAGCATTGGTAGCACAGTCATCTTAGGGGAAGTAGAAGTAGAAGCAGAAACAAAAACCAAAGACCACAGAGCATTGGAAGGATTCCAGTTCACAACACACCTCTGATTCACCTTCTCCTAAGGGGGAATCATCGAAGAAAGACATACCTAAGTGTGCTTATTGTACTAAGCTAGGACATGATGAGTCCAAGTGTTATGAGAAGAAGATAGATGGATATGCCAAATAGGTTTCAAATTTGAAAGCTCTTCTTGAGAGGAATAATATTCATCACTCTTCTTCATCTACATCAAGTGGGTCTTCTTCTTCACCTTCATTCCAGACAGATGGACAGTCCCCGCATAAGAGTCATGCATTATGTGCAACCACTAGTTCACATTCATCTAGATGGCTACTGGATTCGGGTGCTTCACACCATATGGCATCTTCTTAGGACATGTTCTCATCTTTCGAGGTTGCGTCCTCACCACACATATTGATGGGAAATAATACTTATATGAGTGTATGTGGGAAAGGTTCTATCGACATTGATGATGGTACATTCAATGATGTACTATGTGTACCATCTTTGTCCACTAAACTTCTCTCCATCTATTAGATTGCTCACATGGGACAAGGAAGACAATTGAGTTCACACTTGATTCAATGCACATTCGAGACATTCAGACTGGTAACATTGTTGCAACAGGGACAGTTGATCATTGTTCCCATTTGTTGCATGTGGGAAAGGTTCTATCAACATTGATGACAATACATTCAATGATGTACTATGTGTACAATCTTTGTCCACTAACCTTCTATCCATCTATCAGATTGCTCACATGGGAAAAGGAAGATAGTTGAGTTCACACCCGATTCAATGCACATCCGAGACATTCAGACTAGAAACATTGTTGCAACATGGACAGTTGATCATTCTTCCCATTTGTATGCATTCACACACTTTGGTCCACCATCTACATTATCTGAGTTTTCCTCCCTTTCTACGAGAGAGCATGCAGTATCTGAGGTGAAGTTTGGTCACTTGAACTTATGTGTTCTTCCATCTATTCATGAGACTAGTGGTTAGACTTCTACACCTCTACCTCCTATTGAGATCACATCTATTCTATAGGATTCCTCTTTAGCTGTGACTGACATTGTAGCTCCACTCATCGAGCCATCAAGTGTAGTTGTTGAGGCCATATCAGAGCATATTCCTTTCCTCATAGATGACAGTTTCAGCACACCTGTTATCCTATCTGCATTGGAGATTCCATTTCAAGATCATCTTGAGTTGTTTGATTCACCATTCTATTATTCAGACACTCATACTGTAGTTTAGTTCTTCAGTGAACATCATCTAGGATTTCCATTTTCACCGCACATCCAGGGATTTCCTCTTCCTCGACCGTTGGATCTATTCCTTCCTCCGAGGAGACATATTAGTTTGATCATTGGCACTGGGGTTTTCTCATTCTGGGGGGGATTTGGAGTCTCTTCTCTCTCCTATGGGGGGAACATATTTTGTACTTGTGTGATAGAAGCAGTTCTTGGGGGGTCATGTTGAGTCCTCCTTCTATCTCTCTTCTTCTTTCACTCTCTTCTTTCATCTCTTTTTGGAGTAGAGTTTTTCCCATGAGGTTTTCTCTATTTCTCTGTTTTACAGAGATATGGTTGTATTCAGGTACCTAATCAGGCCTAGTTGTCGGGACCCAATTTTACTTTCATGCATTGTAGTTACTTTTTCTTTCTTGCACATGTTTGTAGCTGCACTTTTTGCTCATCTTAAGGGGGGTGTTAGAGTAAAGGTTTTAACTTAATCATGTTAATTAAGTTACCTTTATTCCTCTCTTAAGATTTCACTTTAGATGCATATTGTGAGATTTAATAATTATATTAATTATTAAATGTTTACCTATTAGGGTTAATTTTTAGGTTTTGCTTGATATCCTTTTAAGGATTGATCTTTGTAAATAATCTATTATATTGTTCTGATAATATATCTTTGATATTACAAAGCTTCAAACCCTCTCTTTCTTTCTTCTCCATTCTCTTCCCTGTGACAGGTATCCCTTTGCATGCAGGTGTTCTTGGACTCTGAAGTTGATTTTGACAACTTCTACAAATACTGGTGGTGCCATCAGATATTCTTTGATTTTTTGAAAAGCTTGTTCACACTTATCATCCCATCTAAATGAAAAATTATTGTGTAACAAATACTGAAAGGGTTGAAATTTATCTCTGAGTTGTTCTATAAAATGATAGATAGACTAAAGTTTTCCTTGTAATGATCTCAGCTGATTGATATTATTAGGTGGAGGTATTTTAAGTATAGCCTTTATTTTTGCAGGATCAACTTCAATTCCTTTAGATGAGACAATGTATCTAGGGAGTTTCCTAAAGGTTACTTCGACGACACATTTCTTTGGATTCAGCTGGACCTTGTATTGTTCTAATCTTGTAAAAATTTTATCCATGATCTCTAGATGTCCAACTTTCATGTAATATTTTCCCGAAAAATCATCTACATAGTCTTCCAAATAGGTATGCATCATGTCATGAAAGATAGTGACCATTGCACGTTGGTAGGTAGCTTCGACGTTCTTCAACCCAAAGGGCATGACATTCCAACAAAAGGTTCCCCAAGGAATGGTGAATGATGTCTTAATTTGATCATCATGAGCAATTTTAATTTGATTGTACCATGAGAAACCATCCATTAGGGATAACATTTCATGCCCTACTATCAAATCCACTATCATGTCAATATTTGGAAGTGGGAAGTCATCCTTAGGACAAGCTTTGTTTAAATATCTAAAGCTTGTGCAAACTTGGATGCCCCCATCAGGTTTTGAAACTGGTACTAAATTTAAAATTCAATCGGTATAGTCAATAGGTCTTATAAATCCCATGTCTAGCAACTTTGGTAATTCAACTTTTACCAATAGAGCAATGTGCAGGTGCATTTTTCTCAACTTTTGTTTAACAATTTTTTCCCCTGGTGGAAAAGAAAAGTGATGCATTACTAGATTTGAATCAAATCCTAGCATATTTTCATAGGACCACACAAATTTAACTTGTCTTTCCTTATAAAATTGTATATGCTCCATTCTCTCTTCAAATGTTAATGACTTTGCTAGATGAATTATCTTTGGATTTTCTTCTGTGCCTAGATTTGTTGGTTTTGTCTTCTCTACCAACATCGATGATTTTTCATGATAGAGTGCTATAGGAAGTGTGTCAATATTTCCATCCTCAGGCTCCTCGGAGAGGTTTTCACCCTTGGACATGTTCTTTATTTTTACTTTTTTTTTTGGTCTAATAGCACCGTAGAGTGATTTTCACTAGAAGACCTATTCATATTTTCAATAATTACGCCAAAGGCGTATCCTATTTGGAAATGGCTGGCCATTTTTTACCTACGAACAGTTCACAAGTAACTATAAGCATTGCAATACAGTTATATCGATCTGAGCCGTTCAATGCTTTTTGTCAATTTTTGTCAATTTTATTTAATACAACTACCAAGCCGTATTTTTACGCCGAAGGTGATTCTGGGGGAGATTCATCGAGTTTATTTTTCCAATCAACGGTGCAAACTATCAGTGAGGGCATGCAAGATGGTTCAGGAAATCCTGACCATTCCTCGAGCATTAACTATGATAGCTTTCATAGCACAGGAAGCTAGCTCAATGTACGACAGAGAAGACATGTGACAGTTAGTAGATCAGGCTTTGAATTGGAAAGCAAAGTATATTTATTATGGGATTCTCCTTACATCGACCTTCAATGCTGATAACTGCTCCTTCCTGCAATCTCATCGACTCTTTCCCACCTGCGTAGTCTCTTTTTCCAGCGCATTCTTTTGTATAGATATTATCTGCAAAACTCACCGGCATTGAAATAAGAGGAACTAGCATATCTACTTCATATGTTGAAGACTTTCCTTTTCTTGACGCTACTGTTGCGGCTTTTTATGGTACGGGATCCAAATAAGAGGTGAGAAAATATAGTTGTTTCTCTTTTTTGGTTAAATCAAGAAGTCACAAATATTAGATTTTCCAAAATTTCTCTTGGTGCGAACTTTATTTTTCTGGTTTCTGGCAAAGTAACTAAATAACAACAATATGCTAGTAACGGAAAAAAGCTAAACTATATATGTTATCAACGAACTCGTACTTTTTCTTTCAGGCTTTTTTTTTCTTTTGTTTTATGTTTGATTGGTTTTGTTTTCGGTCTACAAGTGCAATGTCGCCCATTTCATGATTTTCAAGCACAGTGTTGTTGTGGCATGGCTTGTTTTCTTTGGTTTGGCATCGATAAGACATCTTTTCGATTTGCAAGAAAGTTGTAGGGTTTTTTATGTATAAATCTTAGTGAGGCTCTTGTTGCAGGTGAGCTGACAAATCTTTTAGTGCCGTTATTTTTTATTATCATATATGTACTATGATAACACTGTTGCCAAAGTAAATGATGGGTGCTTGTGCTACACTATCATCTATATTCATCTTGGTACAAAATGAAAACCCGTGTAATGCAATGGTTGAAGGTTTTATTTAAAATGCATTGCTTGTGGTGTTGACTTGCTGAAACATGTTAATTTGCTTAGCTGCAGCAAGCACGGGATTGTGACATATGAGGGTTTGATTTTTTAATGACAATATTACTATTTACCCTTTTCCCTACTCATTGCAACTAGTCTATTCAAATGTCTTCATATTTTCATTCAAAATATTGATTTATTATTTATCAGAGAACATACCCAGGTATTAAGAAGCAAGAGTGAGAATAACACAACTGCCAAAACCAGCAAATTGTGAATGTTGCCTCTGATTTTCAGAGGCTCATTAGTTTTCATAGTTTCTCTTTGAAAATACTAAGTAAATATCAGTTGTCTTTCTGATAAGCTCAACAGAGAACCAATTCTATTCTATCAAAGCAACCCAATATTTTTTCTTGTTTCATCTAAAATTGGTAGATTAAACATGTCTGATCACATGGGAACTTGTTGTCAGACCATCCATCCTTAGATGCTCTTTGCTTCATGAAGAAGAACTATGATTTTTGAACCAAAATCTTCTAAAACTTGAACCTAACCCATCTCTATTTAAAGCAAGTTTGATTACCATAAAATTTCCGCTTATATTGTCTCTGCAATTTTTTCTATGTCTATTCCATTAAAACTCACTCAAGACTTACAACTGGCTCATTTACTATCATCTTAGTCTGTTGATTAACTCTCTGAGTCTCAACAATTCGTCAACTAGAAACTCTCATCAATCAATCCACCATAAAAGGAAGCCTTTAATTTTTACTTCACTCTTTCTCTTCACTCATCCTTTGCCACCCTGTTCTACTTCCCACGTCTGCCTTGTAGCTCAGCCTTTTTAAAATTGTGGGATGAGCTGATCCATTGAAACAATCATATGGATATCTTTATTTTCATATTTTTATTTAAAATTTTACACATTGCTCACTTCAAATCTTGTTGACTGTAAATAGATTGAAGCAGCAGCTGTAGCTTGGAATGGCTAGGGTTTTATTTCTATTGATTCCAAGGTTTGCTTTTTGGTTTGAATTTGTTTAGGGTTCCTATTTCTGGGTAACCTTGGGCATAGATGTTGTGACCCAGGTTATTGCTTACATCGTAGGTGGGTGATCCCATAATAGTGGTTTACAATTTTTGGCCAAACTGGACACTAAAATTATTATTTTTAATTAAATCTTCACATTCGGGCACCTATAGCGGCTAAATTGTGAGGAATTTGAAGATGGTGCAAACTAAAGTCTCATCAAATTTTGTCTGTAGATTCTAAAAATATTTTTTTCAAATTTTTTGGAATCAAATTGCACTTCTTTTTCCATCTCCCATGAAAATTGATTTTTTTCAGAAAACAACATTTTTAAAAAGTGGCCCACACCATATAATACATAACTTTTTTTCCATGAAGGATAAAATTCTAATTCTTTCAAATTTATATTTGTAACTCTGATATCTAGTGCTTCCACTTGGTTAGATAGTTTTTTATTGAATAGTTTTTCCTTAATCAAGTTTCAAAGTAAAATGAATTACAATTCAGACACAGTGTGACCGTATAACACTAACTTTTTTTGTATATGTCAAAATTTAATTTAATTTTTTTTGTTGGATCAAGGACTTCAATATCTGGTGCACTCATAGTTTTCAATTTTTTTTTTTTTATAATCTTCTATTTTTCCACATGTGAAGAACAAAGAAATTCATTTTTGATGAAAAACCTATGTTTAATAAAACTTAAAAAACAAATACATAACAAAACCAAAACATATTAAAATTATATTCATTGGATAGCTTGTTCTGAGGAATACAATAATCATTTGAAATAAATTTTAAATGAATTCATTTGATCCCCAAAAGCTAAATTAAAACTGATTTTTTATCAGCATTTTGATAGGTGTAAAGGAGACGCATTTATAGGTATGGTTTAAAACTAGTGAGGTTCTATCCAAGGGGGTTTGATCTAAGGTGATTTGATCAAACCCTCTTCAATTGGAGTCCTTAAAATGGAAATTTTTAAGGCTTAAATCATTATATTTTCTAAAAATATGTGATTTCAGCTAAAATTCGTTCCTCTCAGGAATTGTAAACCACTATTATGACAGCACCCAGGTACAAGTTACAACTTGTACCCAACTTAGACCTTGGGGTGGTTGGATACAACAAGTCATTCAATTTGAATTTTAACATGCCTCTTGGGGATTTGAACTCAGAGCAGCACCATAGAAGTGATTCACCACTTAAGATGTGTTCCAGAAGTTAATCCTTTTGTATTTTTGTATACTGTAAAAATTTCAGTTAAAGCCATTTTGCTTGAAGCTTGGTTCTTGTATGGTTATAACGTTAGAAAAATTTCATTGCAAACATTTTTTGCATAGACCACATACAAGTGGTGTTATATTAGAGTTTAGATTATTAAGGAGTTAATTGTATAAAATTGACCATATGAAGAAAAGAAGAAATGGCAGATTCTAATGTAGAATTGAGTAATTTATTTTAACAAAGAATTGCATTGTACCAATTGACCTCATGTACTGCACAAATGTATGCAAAAATATAGTCCAAAATATTTCCTAATTGACCTTCCATGCCAAACCTAATTATATTCTTGTTTCAGAGGTTTCACCAATTGACCTCATGTACTACACAAATTTATGCAAAAATATAGACCAAAATATTGCCTTATTGACCCTCCACTCCCTCCACTCCTCTTCGGTGTACCCATTGCACACTAAGGTGCGATTGCTAGTTTTACTGAAAGGATTGACACTCCCCCCAAAGTAAGCCACACTATTGATTTCTATGGTGAATCCTGCTTTATGATCCTCAAGAAGTGTATCTTCTCATGCTCCTAGAAAGTTTATGATTGCCTCATCATTTTCAAATACATCTAGTTGTGGTGGTCCCTTTTGATCGAAATCAATGAGTTTGGGGTGAACTAGGGGTAAAGGATCATGATTTGAGTCAATATTTTAAATGGATTCAAGGGTACAAATATTATGATTAGGTTTAGGGGTAGGGACACTATCATAGTCATAAATTTCAATGAAGTCATCGATGATACTTTCCTCATTTTTCTGTGTATCATTAGATGAGTCTACTTCCTTACTTTAAGTACACATGGTACTCAAGGTCTTATCTTTATGCACGTCATATCCTAAACCAGGGACTTTTTGCGTATGAGTAGGTTGTATTGGTTCCAAGATACCCTATTTTTGTAAGCCAAGAGGAGTTTTACCATCATATCCCATTTGTTTCATAAGATCAAATCCTTTACCATATTGTTCAACTAGTATCTTTATTTCAGTCTATTATTTTTTTGTATCTTCATCTTTGTATAACCATTTCAGGAGATCAACTTCTTTTGTTTCATTATAAAGGGCTCCCTATTTTTTGAAAGTATTTGATTTACAAATAATTGTAGTATCTGCATTTGATGTGGTCATAGTCATCTATGGTTTGCCATAGGTGTGGGGAGATAAAGGCAGCTTTCCAATGCAAAGGGCACGATTCAAGTTATATTCTCCTACTCCATGTTCTTTTACTTATACTTTGATTTCAATTTCATTGGATTTTGAGGAGGATGCTTTTAGGGATTCAGGATCAACATATGCTTGGGAAGGAAATGATTCACAATTACTTAGGATTGTGATTTCATTTTTAGGACTTAGGTTATGGAAATACATAAAAGGGTTTGGATCTCCTCGTATTGTGATTTCAACACCATTATGTGGAAATTTAATGCACTGATGGTATATAGAAGGTACTGCTTGCATTACATGAATCCAAGGTCTTCCAAGGAGAATATTATAGGTCAGAGGGAGATCAAGGACATGGTAAACCACATCCTTTACCAAAGGTCCAACACTAATTAACTGATCCTTTAGACAAGCGTTCCTCTTCATCAGATGCCTTTATGGTAATAGTTTTACTTGGATCAACTACATTTTCAAAGAAGCCTAATTTTGTGATCAATTCTTGAGTACAAATATTAAGACCTACTCCTCTTTCTATCAAAACTCGCTTGATCTTAACATTATGGATGAGGACATCGATGTGTAAAGTGGTGTTATGTGGTTGTTGAAGGGATGAATCATCATTTTCAATAAAAGTGAGAGTATGAGGAGAGGTGATGTGTCCCACCATAGCTTGGAATTGATCTACATGTAGGTCTGTAGGCACTGTAGCAATAACAAGTTGTTTATCTAGGATAGCTTTATGCTCAAGAGATGGGCATACCAACTCAAGTTTAGAAATTTGTGCGGGCGTGTTTGCTAAATTTTCTATGAGGTTATATTGCGAAGCTGGTGTAACAGGTTTTGCATTAGGACCTCTAAGGGTAAGTGTGCCTTTCGGGTAGTAACCTTGCAATCAAGTTCTTTTCCTTTTATAATGAAAGTGTTTACATGATTATCAACCTAACTGATGTTATGTATGGTATAGTCATACTTTGCAGTAGGATAGTTTACACCATCACTAGATTCAAGAGTCTTTCCTTTATCCTATTCATGCCTAGGGAAAGGGTTATTAAACATGTTGCGTTCAAAGTTACCAGAAGGAGTGTGTCTGTCAACTGCTATCTTATTGTCATAAATAAGGTCTTGTATTAAATGTCAAAGTTTTTTTCAGCTATCAGTCTTATGTCCTTTGTGTCTATGATAGTCACAAAAGTGATCCTCATTCCACCATGGGGGTTTGACTTGTGGCTTATATTCCTTCATTTTAGGTAGCATTATAATATTGTTTTCAAGAAGCTCTTTTAACACAAATTCAAGTGATTGTCCCAATGGTGTAAAATTTCGTTTAGGGAAACTTCTCTGTTATTATTTTCCTTTATCTAAAGATGGACCTTTGAGATTGTAGATAGGTAGTGATGTTTTAGTTGTTTTTGCATCAAAAACTCCATCATTGACTGCATTCTTGTTCTTTACCCAAACATGTATCTTGTTGTTTGAATTTGATTTTTGATCTTTTTCATTATTAAGTTTTATAGTTCCATCATCAATACGAGTTTGTTCAATTCAAAATCCCATTTCTATGGCTTCATCAAAAGAGTCCAAGCATTTAAGGCGAAGTTCCCTTCTAGTTTATTTGTTCAAATTTTGACAAAAGAGATCAACCAATTCTTTGTCCAAAATGGTATAAGGTAATCATTTTGTCAAATTTCTCCATCTTTGTAAAAATGACACAAAAGATTCGCCTTGTTTTTGTTTGGTGTTGAAAAGGTTTTCCCTGGTCACTTTAAGGTTGCAATTGAAACTATAATTGGAGACAAATTTATCAGCCAATTCTTGAAAGGATTTGATGGTAGGGGGTAATCATGAAAACCATTCCATATCTTCTCCTCCTAGACTGCAAGGGAATAATATCATAAGGTAAATTTCATCAGCTGCAAATTTCATGGTAGTGGCACAAAATTGTCTTAAGTGGTCCATATGATCTCCTTTTCCATTATATTTTTCAAGTTTTGGCATATGTCCTAGTGGTTAGGAAAAGGTGGAATTGGTATGCTTGGATCGAAGGGATAAGGAAATGTGTATTCAATGGAGAACTTGTAAGACAATGTTTTACTATTCTTGAGAGTATCCAATTCTTGTCTTAATGTTCTAAGCTCATCCAAAATAGGATCATTTGTAGGTGCAGGTTTTGATGTCTTTGAAGATCTCTTGTAACCAAGTTTTAGATAAAAGGTTCTATGATCCTTGATCCTACCATCGTTGTTTGTTTTTGGATGCTTAGATTCACTAGATTTATGTTGGTCATTCATTGTGAGTAATGATATGTCAAAATCAGGAGGCATTTTGATTCCTTCATTAGCAAGGGCCTTGAAATATTGTTGTGGGTTGCGTTTGACTACCTCTGTAAGAATTTTAGTGAATCTATTATCATTAAGAGCTTCATTTATAGTGGATTGAGTTGTTTCTTCACTATCAATTTCACTTGTTTCACTAGTTGCAACACTAATGTGATCTTCCCCATCAAAGTCTTTTCCCCAAGGGTTCCCTTC
Source organism: Sequoia sempervirens (assembly GCA_007258455.2). Classification (NCBI taxonomy): domain Eukaryota; kingdom Viridiplantae; phylum Streptophyta; class Pinopsida; order Cupressales; family Cupressaceae; genus Sequoia; species Sequoia sempervirens. The sequence goes on along the minus strand of VDFB02105785.1, from coordinate 182,196,994 downwards.
TTCTTGAAACATTTTCTCTCTTATTCTAGGGGTCATAGGTGATTGTTCTAATTTTCAACCCAAGATAATATATGAGGCCTAAGACCAGGACACAATGAATCTAAGATGGGATATGAAAATGGTATGGTATGCTATACAAGCTAAAAATGCAAGAGCTCAAAGGAAACTCTAGGTCCAAAGTTGGTTATGATGTAAAGGCTTTACTTGTGTTATGATGGATAGACACAAGGACCAATGATCAAGAGAGGGTATGTAGGAGATGATGAAATCCAAAAGGGATTTCCCTAATCAAGGATAATGATATGTTCCCTAACTCAAGGACGATGAACCTTAAGTGATGCAGATGATAGATAGCTAGTAGTTTGATTTCAAGACCTAGGAAGAGTAGCCTAAGTGAAAGATAAAGGTTTGTTTGAGAAATAATAGATATGCAAGGGTGGAGGATAGGAGAGGGCTAGGTGGAATGAAAGGACTAGGTGGAATGCAAGGATTGAAAGATCAAAACTGAAGGATGATGGCCCCAAGAAATCTAAGCGATTTGTTCAATTTGGATGTTTTTTGGTGTTTGACCTTTTGGGGTTTGCAAAGTTTGAGATGTTGAAAATTACTAGGTGTGATGTTTGTTTGAGGTCTATTTTTAAACACACACACAAGACATAATAGACAAAAGGTTTGATTTTAACAATACAAGCACAAATCCTAAGGTTGGCAAGGACTATATTCATTGGATTCCACGTGGGTTTCCCCAGCCACACTTACTCCTAGCGGGTGACTTAGAATTTTGGCCACACTGGCTTCCCTCCATGACAATCACTTCTTAGGTCAACCAAGCTTCGAGCCCTCATGAATCTCCCAAGACAAACTCTTCACCTCTATTAAGAACTATAATAATGTGGATGCCTTGGCAACCACCATTGTTGCACCAACAAATAGAAGGGTTTTTTTCCACTACACAAATGGTTTCTAGTCAGGGCACCCATTCTGGTGGCAACACATGAGGTAAGATTAGCTCTGATAAGGAGGTTTCCTAGCCTACAAAGGTTACGCTGTGCAAGTTTTTATGCACCACGCGGGTACTCAGGGAATCACTTGTCTGTGTGACACATCCACACCAGTAATGTTGAGACTTTCCCACAACATTCAAATTTATATACCAATTGAGAGTAGCTTGGATTTAGCTCATCACCAGTTGGGTTGTTCCATTGGGGTGAGTACTTTTTCCCACCAAGGCAGGCCCTCTAAAAGATTTAACACATACAAAGGTGATAGGTTTGGTTTCTAATGACCCAGTTTGCACAAGGTGAGAGCATACTCCCTACCATATCAAGTATAGAAAATAGTGTTCATTCACCCCCTAGTTAAATCTATATGGTGGAAGACAATTGTTCGTTTTAAAGCACCAATTGAAATGTGTTATAATCTAAAAGACAATCGGTTTCAAAATCAAGTCTTTGATGAATGTCCTACATCAAATTTCGTTAGTAGTTTTGATTTCAGTCTTCAAAAAAATGTCCTACACAAGCCACAAAAACATTGAATTAGACCCCTAAAACCCTAAAACCCTAAACCCTAAACCCTAAACCCTAAACCCTAAACCCCCTAAGGAAAATCAAAACATAACTAAAATAAAAATTTATAAATTAAAATCTAAAAATTTATACTAAGATTAAAATTAAATCTAAAATTAATCTAAATTAAAACTAATTAAAAGATAATCTCAACTAAAATTTAATCTAAGATTTAAAGTTAGTCTAAATTAATTAAAAAAATAATCTACATTAAAAGCTAATTTAAATTAAAAACTAATCTAAAAACTAAATTAAATCTAAAACTTAAAATCTAAAGTCTATATTAAGAAAAAAACAAAGAGAATTGCACTAAGGCTAAATAAAAAATTAATCTAAAACTAATTTAAAGATTAACCTAAAACTAATGAAAAGTTTAATCTAAAACTAATTCAAAATTAATTCAAAACTAATTTAAAAAATTAAAAACTAAAACTAAATTAAAAAATCTAAATTAAAACTAAATTGAGACTAAAATTTAACCCTAAATTTAAAACTAAATTAAAATTTACTAACCAAATTTAAATTAGTAAACCTAATTGAAAAATAAAAATAAAACCTAAACCTAAAGCAAATCGGCAGCCATGTTTGAAGCACAGATAGGGCGCATGAATTGTTTGACAGAGCAGGGTAGAGATAGAGCAGATGAACCATTTGACAAAGCGCCTCAAACAGGTGTGGTCTCATGGAACGCCAAGCTGGAAGGCTATGCACAAAATGAATTTGATGAAAATCCATCAAAATTTTTCAAGCAAATGCATTGGCGTGTGTAAATGCAAATACATTGGCGCGATTGGAAGTGGCGCTGCTGGTGTTTAAATAAGCATCCTCAAAATCTTTCCTAGTTAAAATCAAAACATAGTATAAATCACAATATAGCATGAACAGGGCCAACAAAGTGCCAAAATTTTACAGGTTCTTTGTATTTGCAGACACTAAGACATTTCAAATAAATCAGAAATTCTAACTGGAAGAGTATGCAAAAGCCACATCATCTTCCCGGATACCATGCACACATTAACCTAACCCTCCCGCTCCATTTAGATCTTTGATATCGTCGCTGGATATGCCTTTAGAGAGGGCATAGAAATTGGGTTCACAACTTCTGAATATGGAGCCGATTCAAGGAAAATCACCAGATTAACTTAAATTTTGAGCAAATCTTTTCAAATAAGGACTACGCATATTTAAAAATGAATAGCAGATATATATAAATTTTATGCTAAAGACTTTGAAGAGACGCATATATTAAGAAAATATTTGAGGAAAATTGACTCAATTTGATCGTAAATTTCAACACAAATTTGAGAAAATCGAAGCTTAAAAACTTAAGTAGACATTCCTGATATAAATATTGACATGATTTGAGTAGAAGAGTGAAGATATTTGCACAAATTTTAGATCTTTCCTCAAATTTGCAATTTTTATGCCCAAAATTATGAGAAGAATGCCTCAAATCTGCACGAAACTTAGCATGGATTATATACAACTCACAAACAAACAAATGCAGGCAAGAATAACATGCAGGACTTTAGATGAATCTACAAAACTATTTAAAGCATCCATGCAAATAGATATCATCATTCAAAAGGTGTTGGAAATCAATAGTCTTTCTTTTCTATGTTCACATCAGGTTCATCATAATGTGAGAGTTGACAAATGGAGGATGCTATGGAATAAGAATCGCCATTTCATACTCACTTCAATGGAGCCATTCAAATTAAAAATAAAACCAAAAAACAAACTTCTATGATACTCAAACCTTGATTAAATTATCTTGCTTTGATCAAATATTTTTTGCTTAATTTTTTTGAAATTCCTCCTTGTAAAATGTGACTCTATCCATTGAAAGGAACTAATATGGGAATGCATTAGCTCAATGAAATGATTATTTAAAAAGAATAAATTCTTACACTAGTGTGAGAACTAAAAACTGGAGGATTCTATGGAATAAGAATCACTATTTCATACTCACTTCAATGGAGCCATTCAAATTAAAAACAAAACCAGAAAACAAACTTCTAAACTATGGAAATGCTTTTAAATGAAATCAATCTCCATTGTCTCCTTGTCACCAAGATCTTTCTTTTTTATATGCATTTTCTCTTAGGTTTTAGTAAAGAGGCTATGGTGAATGGGAAAATGCAATCCAAGATGTAAAGATGATATGAATATGCAAATTTGTGAGGGTGAAAATGAGAGAGGAATCCCATTTAAATAGCTGTCTTTAGGATGGAGAGGTGTTTGAGAGGGAAATGTGTGATTAAATATTTTAGCTGAAAATGCAAATTTATCCCACATTCCTTGATTAAACAAAATGCATGTGAGTGAAAATATTAAAAGAGGAGAGACAAATGCATGGTGAAGGGTTTATGAATAATGAAAAATGATTAAATGGATATAAATGTGCATGAACTTGATTTAATAATGATTTAATATGGATTTAATGGAATATGGATTATTGTGATTTGATTTTATTGATTTAATTATTTAGCGAAATATGAACATGTTGATGCAAATGGTTTATGTAATGCAGATGATTTTCAAGAATGATTTATGTCATGAATGGATGCGAACGATATACAAATACTCATGATTTATGCCAAAATACATTATGAATGATTATGATTGGATGAACAAATATTTAATATTTTAATAGTTTGATGGTTTAATGAAATACAATATGAAAATGAAGTGATTTAATGTAAACGTTATGATAATTAGTTTATTATGAAATGATAGTTGATGAATATGATAACATATTTATAATGAAAAGGATACGGACGGTAATGGACAATTATGATTTATTATAAAAATGGATGTGAACGATAATGTAAATGGATATGAACGTTTATGAAACGAATCATGAACGGAAATGAATGGGAATGATCGTTTATGCAAATGGTTAGTGAACGAGCATGATTGCATGAATAGAAGAAAGTACCGGATGAATTGATTAAGTAAATAATAATATATATTTAATCAATAGATGAATATCGTGACAATTATGAGGAAAAATTCAAGTGTCTACAACTAGTAATTCTAGTTTAATCACAACTTTCAAGTATCCCATGGTTCTGTAATAAGCAAGGTACAAAATCGTATAAATTATGTTTTTCACTTTACCTTGTGGCCTATGTTGCCTCCACCTTGCACTCATTGTATTAGTGATGAATTAGCTATATCTAGAGGTATTATGATAGCTAGTTTTTCTTGGCTCAGTGACAATATTTGGAGTCAATTCAATAGGATGGGTTTATCTATCACCATTTTTTGTTGTCCATTTTGTTTATAAAATCTCTAGGAACACCCTCTTGAGTCTAAGTTAATCTCAAAGAGTAGGAAAGAAAACACACTCTTGTAAATTTGATCTTCAACCCTCCATGGTTTGTGGATGAGAAAGTTTTACTTTCATGATGACAACCCTGGCCTTGAAAGTGAAAACATGTTCTAGGAATTGGAGTAGTGATTTTGGGACCTAACACACTCTCGAATATGTTTCTACCAAATAGTTTGTAAAAATACTTAATCTAACAAAAAATAGGGGGGAAACACCAAAACTATGTTATATTTTATCTCCTTAATGTTAACCATTTAAAAAAATATTTAGTATTTAAAAAATTAAATTTAGAGTACTACAATTCTTATTCTTATTATATCTTTAAATTTTGAGTGCACATTTTGAATACTCATCAAAGTTTAGGTTTAGTTGATTCCAAGAAAAAAAAATGATCATTTTTAATCCCCTTTTGGTCCCCCATTTTTAGGAACTTACCCTACCCATTATTAGGTTAGAAGATAATACTTTGTATAGCTAAGTTATTCAAGCATGATGTTAAGGTTTATTTTTATATTCTATTGTTAGAGCCAAAATTTTGAGCATGATGTGTTAGCTTATCCTTTTCTCTCTTCTCTTCTATATAAAGGAGGCTCTATGTATCTTTTTAGAGGACATGCATTTGTGTAATGGTTAATTGATCAATGAACTCTAATCATTGCAAGTTATTATCTTAAATATTCTTAGTCTTATCTTTGTTTATATTTATCTATTTATGTGTCCAAACATGTTTTTTTAATTATTTTTCCATGATCCTTTGTTATGCTTAAATTGATTTGATTTTTGTAATCTCTCTCCCTTTTCACCCCCTACACACCAATTTCAAGCTTAGCTTGGGATAGATAGGGAGCTAGCTCTCAAATCCTAGAGATTGTCTTATAGGGTCCACTCATATTATTTTTTATATTGATTAAAATAGGATTAAACTAGGGTTTGACTCTTTTACATAGTAGCAACCAAGATGTAAGAGAAACAAATCTCATGAGATATGAAATAGAAAAAATAAAAATGAAAGAGAACTGGTCATAAAACGACCAAAAAACACACAACATAAGAATACAAATAGGACACAAAATCTTACCACTACCAACCAAATTTTGTAAGTTGCTAGTTGTCTACCACTCCATAGATAAGAAATCAACCTTGTCTTCAAAAGTGACCTTCTTGAGTTATCCAATTTGGGTTCTTGGGTCTCAAACATTTTTTATAGTTTTTGGTCTAGTTCTTTTGGTAGGGCCCTCTTGAGAAGTATCTCCTTTCATTTTGTGAACTTTATCCTGTAGCATATAAAGATAGGTGACAATGTTTTAAATCTCCCACATGTATTGTTTGTTGCAATCCTTTCTATATTCTTAGTCCTACATGGTGCATTGAATCTTGAAAATGGCCTTTAAATCAAGCCAATACGTGTATTGCATGGATATGTGTGCCATTGATTTTTCCTCTTATTGTATTATCTTATTCATTTTTTATCTTCTTATACTTATATCTTCCCAAGGTCTCTCTAGAAATGGTAAGGATTGATACAAACCAATATTTGACTTCCCTCTTTATAAGTTGACAATTCTTTCAAACTTCAATAAATTTTCTCATTTCCTTTATATTTATGACTAAAAATAGTTGTCACTCACTAATTCCATAGACTTATATACTCTAAAATGACATGCTAATCTACAATTATGATTCTCCTTGATCAATTCTCCCTCATTGAGCTTCTAGGAATTCACAACTATTTACCCTTAAAGAAAATCTCATTTTGAATAAAATAATTGTCACTTCTATCTATATTTACTATTTCATTGCATTCTCTCCATGCTTCCATATAATTAATACTAGCTTCATATAAATGTTTCAACTCTTCAAATCCAACTACCTCTATTATCACCTCTATCTGTAGTGTAGGAAAAAGTATCCCTTTTTCACACTTAATTTGGGAATGAATAATTAAAAATAAAATGAGCTTAATTATGCCTTAATTTATTGTTGTAATATGTATTTTACATATTCACATTAATTTTAGGCCCTTATTAATTAAAATGGACTTAATTATGCCTTATTTTTGGGGTTATAAAGTGTACCTTTACACTTTCACATTAATCTAGGGCTTCATTAATTAATTGAGATTAATTTTCCTTAATTGGCCCAGGTTAAATTAAAATCCAAGCCTAATCAATTGCAATTTTTGAGGGATAAAACCCGACATTCATAAATTCCATAACATATGTTTAACATTGAGCAATGGGTGTCCTAGGTAAGTGACCTAGGACCCATTCACCCTATGGTGAATGGGTCCTCACTTACACCTAGGACCTAAATTCAAACTATGTTTTTGAAGATTTTTCAATGGTTTCAAGTGTATATTCACATGTTGGCTTGTGATATTTGAATTTCAGGAATTAATATTAAGATATGTATAAATAAGAGGTCATTTCACTAAGTTTCATCTAAGATTTTCACCTATATTTTCAAGTGTTCAAATCCTAGAGCAAAGTTTATGATCAAGAGAGCATCCAAGAGAATTATCAAGGTATTCAAGATTATATTTGTAGATTATTATTGTAGCAATCAAGATTCTAGTGTCATTTCAAAGATTTATTGCATCATGCATGTTGTTTGAGCTAATATGGTGATGTAGAGTTCAAGATCTATTCAAGTATTCAAAGGAATTGTTTCAAATCAAGTTTCATGATCAAGATCCACATCCATTGAAGCCAATTCATGCAAGTTGTAGGTTTGCATTCCAAGGTTTAATCAAGGTTTGGTGAGTTGTGACATTGCTTGTTCATTCACCATTCCTTCATGCTATTTTGTTTCATTTCAAGGTTTAATTACCAAAATAGGTTTTGACCAAGACAAACCCCATTTCACCTAACAAACAACATTTTTCTCTCTTTGATGTGTGATTGTAGATTTTAAGTGGAAGATCCTTTAAAGAAAAAAATTGAAGAAAGTTGTAAGGAAAGTTGTCATTTCACAAAATCTCTTCTACAAGATTTATTTCTGTTTGTTTGACAATAAAAATTGAGAATCTGGGAGTGTAGACACAACACTAGAACCCAAAAAAGGTTTTTTGCATAGCCCTAGCCAGGACCCATTCACCACCGGGTGAATGAGTCCTTAACTTGATATCCAAAAAGTTACTTTTCGTGAATGGTACACATCATTCCCCCCTTTACAGATCCACCTTTTGGTTATTTTTTTTGTCAATTTTGAATATAGTCTTCTATTTTCATTTTATAGCTTGCATTTTGGAGTTTATTTTATGGTTTTAACCTTTCTCCCCAAAGTGTTATTTGAGTCACACCCTTGTCCTTGCATAAAGGAAAAATTTGTTGATTCATACCTTGATTTGACTCACCTTTTTGGTTGTTAGTCATCTCATTGTTTGGATCTCATTTCTTGAGTGAAATATTGGAAAATAAGGTTATTTATTATCATTTTGGTGAACCCCCCCTTTTTATATACACAACCCCATTTTTTTTCATTTCACTATCAACAAATTTGGTCTCCTACTTATTACATCAATTACCTTAAATTTTAATTTCTACTTCTATGCTTCAATCCAGAAGTATAGTTCAACACCTATCATGCATTTGCTATACTATTATTATGGTGATGTTCTATTTTTAACAATACGGTGATTGTGCTTTATTAAGTTTTATCCATGGTATTTTTTTGGGTAGTACAATAATTAAAAAAGTGCACTCATTTCATTTTGTATGTAACCCTCTAGATTAGTTGAGTGGATGAATAAGGGGGAGAGTAATCAAATTATCATTCAATAGGGTTTGGAGCATATAATCTAGTGTTTCACATGATTTTATAAATCTCCTACTTGTTTGATGCTTAAAAGAAATAACATTAGAACTTGTAGTATAAATATGATTAGTGTTAGGTTTAGATTATTTCTTATGATTACCCTTTTCAAATTGGAAGGGTAAGAAGGTATAGAATATATATATATATATATATATATATATATATATATATGAGTACCCACATTTCAAACCATTAGAAATAAGTAATTTGAGTTTGGCATCTTTGACATGAGCATGAAAATCCATGAAAGAAGCATAATTGTATAAAAAGCACTATCACATATAGTGCATAGTAACACCTTATAAAAAATCCATTGCAAGTTTTAATTAGGAAGTTGATTTACATTTTAGCAAAAAATAATTTAAATCAAATGACAATCATCAATATGCTCATTAGAGCCTTGGGAACACTCTAATAAATTTGAAACAATAGGTTTGAAGTCTATAATCTTGTGGAAATGGCCAAATAAAGTTGTGGCTAATTGATCAAAATAATGAATGGGTCCAAGAGGCAATGAGTAGAACCATTGAATAACATAGACATGAAGAGTGAGAAAATAACTTAGCCAAAATTTTATAATCATAAGCATAGTTTAGGCATGTCGTATTAAAGAAATATGAGTAATTGTGTCATCTTTACCATGATACTGTTGGATGTTGTGGTTGTGTTGCTGATATATGGTTTTCATTGATGTCAACACTATTAGCATTTGTTCACTTGAAGTTGTATATGTCGAGGATATTGAGAAAATTGTAATAAATAACTTGCAAGTTGTCAAGTGGTGAAGTGAAGTTTAGTGTGTCGGTGAATTTTGTACATTGATTATTAGAGGTTGTGGACTAAAGGGTTTGTTGCAGAGTGTATCTAGTTTATCCACATCAAATTTCAAAGATCTGCCTAAAGATTTGATCAAGTTATGAAGATTCTTGTAGTTTTTCTAGTTCTTCAATCGGTATTCCTAATTGAAGATGAAGTTATTTCAGTTAGTTCAGTTGTTGTGGATACTTCTCTACTGTTTCATGTTGTTTGTGGATGCTTCTAGATCATGCTCTATATTTGTTGCTTATCCATATTGATTGTTGAGCTTGTGGCTGGTGAATTTCTCTTGCATGTTCATGTTTTTCATGTTCTTGGCCGACATGGTGGTTGAAGCATGTTGTGCATCTTCGAGGCATAATTAATTGAAGTTTTTTCAAGTTGAAGACATTGTTTTGGGTTGACACTAAGTTGTGGCCTACTTTGGTTGATTCACATTGCTAATCTTTGATGTTTTGGTCCAATAGTTCATATTCATTTTTATTATTTTCATTGAGGCTGACTTGAATGGATGAAATTTCATGTTGCGATCTATAAGAGCAATTGTTTTTTCGAATCAAAGTGTGCAAGTGGATGCCAAATGTATGTATGTGTGAATATCATTCGAAGGCAGAGCAGAGTGTGAAGAAGAGTGAGGAAGTGTGCAGAAGAGTGAAGAATTGTGCTTAACCGAAACTATAACCAGGCATTAGCTGATGCTATTTTCTTAGTTCAAAATATGGATGGCTTTAATCTGAATCTCTTTGTAAGACAATGTGTCTTCCATTGTAATTGAGCAGTAAGCTCTAGGCAGTGTGCCTAAATGCAAGTGAATTCCCCATATTTTATTCTTTATACTTTTAATAGGGTATAATCTTGTCGACTGAACTCCACCATGGTTTTTCCCCTAATAGGGTTTTCACATAGAAAATATTGGTGTTATGTGTGTTTCTGATGTGTTGTTAATTCATGCTTTCATTGATATTGATCAAATCTTAAAATAAGGACTAATTAAGTTAATAAGCTTGAAATTTGGTGACAACTAATTCACCCCCCCTCTCAGTTGTTTGCCCTTGTTTTGCCAACAATTGGTATCAGATCTAAGTTTCTTGGAAGAATTTTAACAACTTAAGGTGATCCAGGATGACAAGTTAGAAGAAGGATAGTCCAAGATTTGATAGAACAAATTATTCTCTATGGAAAGCTTGAATGGAGTGTCACTTGAGATGCATTGGTGAACCCTACTGGAACATTACAGGTAATAGGTATGTTATTCCACCAAATGGTCCTAACACTAGTGTTGAGATTAGAGATGTTGAGTATAATATTTGGGCTAAGGAAGCTCTGTTGAGTGCTTTGACTAATTCTAAAATGGAAAATGTTATGGATCTAAAGAATGCATATGAAATCTAGAAAAAGTTGGAAATCTTGTATGAAGGTGATGCTAATGTGAAGATTGCTAAGTTGCAAAGTTCGAAAGGGAAATATGAAAGGTTGGGTGATGATGATTATATTAATACTTTCATGTAAAGAGTGAATGAACTTGTGTGTGGTATTAGATGTGCTAGCGGATAGATAGATGAATATGAGATTGTTGCTAAAGTGCTTAGATCCCTACTTGATTCTTACAAAGTCAAAGCTAATCCTATTGAAGAGCTCTGGATTGTAACAAACATAACCAGAGGTACATTTTTTGGTAAGTTGATTGCTTTTGAATTGAGTGAATTTGGTGATTCCCTTCATAAGGTTGAATCTACATTTAAGGCTACTACTTCCAAAAGAGATAGATAGAGATATGATCTAGGTGAAAGTTCATCTAGAAAGACATTCAAGTATGAGGATGAAATCAAATAGATTGAAGAAGAAGAAGAAAGAGAGTTGGACGAGTTGGAAGCACTTATTTTCAAGAGAGTATCGAAAGGAAAAGGTAAGTATGAAGGAAAATTTCCTCTTAAATGTTTTTCTTGCAACAAGATAGGTCATTTTGCATCAAGGTGTCCGAAAAGACCTCCTAAACCAAGAAATAACAAGCCTAGATTTTGGAAGAAGTGTTACTATGTTGCTAATGAAGGTGTGACAAATGAAGAATCTAATAAAGAAGATGATTGGGTGTTTATTGCTATCAAGGAGAATAATGTTGAATCTACTAGTTGTTCAAATGTGGAGAAAGTCCTAGCTGCTTGAGTTGAAGAGAAAGATGAATGGGTAATTGACAATGGATGTTCACATCATATGACAAGAGATAAAAGAAAGTTTATGAGCTTGGAAAAGTATGATGGTGGTGTTGTGAGATTTGGTGATAATACAACAGGTGTAATCCATGGGAGAGGATGCATTTCCCTTGATGGTAAGTATAATACTGACGATGTTCAGTATGTTGAAGGCTTGAAGAATAATCTTTTGAGTGTTGGTCAGATGCTTGATAAGGGATATGATCTTCAGTTTGTGGATGGAAAGTGAAAAATTATGAGCTTTGGAAATGAAATTGCATCAAGTACAAATACAAAAGGTAACAACTTTCACTTGAGTTTTGCTAGTAAGAGTTGCTTGAATGCTCAAGTTGATGATATTTGGTTGTGGCATAGGAGAATGTATCATCTTAAATTTGATAATATTGTTAAGATAAGTCCCACAAAGGTTGTGAGAGATATACCTAAGTTGGTGATCAAAACTACTAATGCAATGTGCAAGGAATGTCAGTTAGGAAAGAAAACTAGGATTTCATTTCGAAGCAAAAAAAATTGTTCAAATGAACCATTGGAGCTTGTGCATACTGATCAGTGTGGTCCCTCTAAGGTTAGAAGTCTAGAAGGTTATAGGTATTTCATGTTGTTCATTGATGATTACTCTAGAATGGTATGGGTTACTTTCTTAAGGGAGAAATCTTTAAAGTTCTTAAAAAGTTTAAGATATTTAAGGCTATGGTTGAGATAGAGATGGGTTTGAAGCTCAAGTTTCTGAGATTAGATAGAGGTGGTGAATTCTCTTCTAGCGAATTTAATTCTTTTTGTGAAGAGCATGGAATAAAGAGACAATTATCTACACTTCAAACCCCTCAATAGAATGGAGTTGTGGAAAGGAAGAACATAACAGTTGAAGATGTTTCTAGAACAATGATGATAGAAGGAAATGTCCCTCATGTCTACTGGAGAGAAGTTGTGAGTACAGTTGTGTACACACTCAATTGGGTACAAATCAAAGGTGATACTGGTAAGACCCCTTTTGAGCTATGGACTGGTCAAAAGCTTACTATTAAATACTTCAAGATCTTTGGAAGAAAATGTTATATCAAGAGAGATGATGGCATAGGAAAGTTTGATGCTATAAGTGATGAAGGTATCTTTTTGGGTTATTCTACTAAAAGCAAGGTCTACTAGTGTTACAATAAGAGATTGAAGAAGATGGTTGAAACTGAAAATTTCAAGGTTATGAAGACTTAGGCACACCCTCCAGAACCTATGGATATGATTCTGATGAACAAGATGGCAGTACAAAACAAGGAAAGCAATTCCAAAATACAAATCAAGTGCAAATCAACCTAGTGAACTAGGAGAATGAAGAAGAAGGAGAAAATAGGGGAAGTACAAAAGAGAGAGCACAAGAGTCTAAAACAAAAGAACAACCTAAGAAGACTCTGAGGTATATAAGATTGAATCATTTAGAAGATCAAATTATAGGTGATATGAACAAAGGTGTCCAGACTAGGAGAAGGATTGCAAAAGAGTATTGCTTGATTTCAAAAATTGAGCCTGCTAATGTGAGTGAAGCATATAAAGATGAATATTGGGTTGAAGAAATGAAAGAAGAGTTAAAACAGATTGAAAATAATGATACATGGATTCTTGTTCCCATACCTAAGGATAAGAATTTCATTAGAACTAAATGGGTCTTTAGAAACAAATTAAATGAGCAAGGTGAAGTGGTCAAAAAAAAAAGACTAATATGTAAAGGATATTCTTAGATGGATGGAATTGATTTTGAAGAGACCTTTTCCCTTTTTTTTTTTTGGGAATCGGGTGCAGCATGGCGTCCGCTATAACCCCCCACCACTAGTAAACTTTTTACCGTGACCAGCAGTGCTGGCGGGACACACCAATCGGTACCACGAGAGCGCCGAAGAGTCGAACCCATGGTGGGCGCCCTGCGATAGGGAACACCTTAACCAACTGGGCTCAGATCGGTGCCCCGAGACCTTTTCCCTTGTTGCTAGAATTGAAGTTGTAAGATTATTTCTTGCTTAAGTTGCTCACAAGAACTACAAATTTTATCAGATGGATGTTAAGTCAACTTTTCTAAATGGTGAATTGGAAGAAGAGGTGTATGTTGAACAACTTGATGGATTTCAGTTGACTGATAGAGCATGGTATGCTGGATTGGACAAGTATTTGTTGAAGCTTGGATTTAACAAAGGTACTATTGACAATAATGTGTATTTCAAGATTGATCATGATAAGGAGTTGATAGTTGAAGTCTTTGTTGATGATATTATCTTTGGAGGAGATGATAGCTTGTGCATGAAGTTTGTTAATGAGATGCAGAATGAATTTGAGATGTTAATGATTGGTGAGATGAAATTATTTTTGAGATTGCAAATTACTCGATTAGATAAAGGGATTTTTATATGTCAATAAAAGTATGTGAAGGAATTGCTAAAGAAGTTTAGTATGGAAGATTCAAAGTCAGTTGGTACACCCATGGTGACTGGATGCAAGTTGACAACAAAAGATGATTAATTGAAAGAAAATTAGACAAGATACAAATCAATGATTGGTGGATTGTTGTATTTAACTCAAACCAAACCTGATATCATGAATGATGTATGTATTATTGCTAGATTTCAAGCTGATCCAAAGGAATCTCATGTGATTATTGTGAAGAGAATTTTTAGATAATTGAAAGGAATAGTTGACCTTGGCCTATGGTATCCTAAAGATGATGATCTTACCTTAAGTTCCTTTACTGATGTTGATTGGGCTGGAGATGTGAATGACAGGAAAAGTACAAGTGGTGGAGCATTTTTCTTGGGTAAGAAACTAATTTCATAGCTAAGTAAGAAACATAATGCAATTTCCTTATCTACCGCAAAGGCAGAGTATACTGCTACTACTAATAATTATACTCAAGTCTTGTGGATGAAGCAAATGTTGAAGGATATCAGAGTGGTGTATGATGAACCAATAGCTATATTTTGTGATAACTCAAGTGCTATTAACATTTCCAAGAATCCGATGTTACATTCAAAGACAAAGCATATTTCTATTTTCACTTTTTGAGAGAGAAGGTAAGTGAAAAAGAAGTCAGACTGGAATATGTGCCTACTAAAGAGAAGATTGCAAACATCATCACCAAGTTGTTGCTAATGGATACTTTTGATTATCTTAGAGGAAAGTTAGGGGTGATGACCCCTCCTAATCAGAACTAAGGATGCAATGTGTGCATCAGTCTATGTACTTCAAAATTATATCTTGTTTCAGACTGATGTTATGGTGGCTACTACTCAGGGGGAGTACTCAGATGTTCAAATGCTTAGATATGTAGTTCAGATCTTGTATGGAAGAGATCTTTGTCATTGATCTCAAAGGGGGAGAAGATCATGTGAAAAAAAATTTGGTGTTTAAGAGCCTTGTGGGGGAGAAGATCATAAGGAAGAGTTGAGAAGATGAGTTAGAACCTAAGGGAGAGTAAGTGTCAAAAGTTAGTGGGAGATTGTTGTTTGTTGTGTTGATGGTGTTTTTCACATCATGTGTTGCCATCAATTCCAAAGGGGGAGATTGTTGGATGTTGTGGTTGTGTTTTTGATATGTGGTTTTCATTGATGTCAACAGTATTAGCATTTGTTCACTTGAAGTTGTATATGTCGAGGATATTGAGAAAATTGTAATAAATAACTTGTAGGTTGTCAAGTGGTGAAGTGAATTTTAGTGTGTCAGTGAATTTTGTACATTGATGACCAAAGATTGTGGACTAAAGGGTTTGTTGCTGAGTGTATCTAGTTTATCCACGTCAAATTTTAGAGATCCACGTGAAGATTTGATCGAGTTATGAAGATTCTTGTTATGACAGTTTTTCTGGTTCTTCAATCGGTATTCCTGATTGAAGATGATGTTATTTCAATTAGTTTAGTTGTTGTAGATGCTTCTCTACTATTTCATGTTGTTTGTGGATCCTTCTAGATCATGCTCTATCTTTTTTTCTTATTTGCATTGACTGTTGAGCTTGTGGTTGGTAAATTTCTCTTATGTGTTCATGTTTTTCATGTTCTTGGTCGACATGGTGGTTGTAGCATGTTGTGGATCTTTGAGGTGTAATTAATTGAAGTTTTTTCAAGTTGAAGATGTTGTTTTGGGTCAACACTAAGTTGTGGCCAACTTTGGTTAATTCACATTGCTAATCTTTGATGTTTTGGGTCGACAGTTCATATTAATTTTTATTATTTTCATTGAGGCTGACTTGAATGGATGAAATTTAATGTTGCGGATATATAAGAGCGATTTTTTGTTTGAATTGAAGTGTGCAAGTGGATTTCAAATGTATGTATGTGCGAATATCATTCGAAGGTAGAGCAAAGTGTGAAGAAGAGTGAAGAATTGTGCTTAACCAAAATTGTAACTAGGCATTAGCAGATGCTATTTTCTCAGTTCAAAATATGGATGGCTTTAATATGAATCTCTTTGTAAGATAGTGTGTATTCCATTTTAATTGAGAAGTGAGCTCTAGGTAGTGTGCTTGAATGCAAGTGCATTCCCCATATTTTATTCTTTATACTTTTAATAGGGTCTAATCTTGTGGACTGACCTCCACCATGGTTTTTCCCCTAACAAGGTTTCCACATAAAAAATATTGGTGTTATGTTTGTTTCTTATGTGTTGTTAATTCGTGCTTTCATTGATATTGATCGAATCTGAGAATAAGGACTAATTAAGTTAATAAGTGTATAATCATAAAATTGCACCCCTCATAATTTTGCATACGTTCTTGCACTCGCTTTAGTGTCCACTCCCTTAACATCTTGAGTAAGGTCATTTTAGCCCTTGCATTAGCCTCTTTCCCTTCTCAGGATGCTCCATCACCCCTTTTCAATAGCTACCCTTGCATGTCAACTTTGCATCAGACTTTTTCACTTTCCCATTTTTGTCATTTTGTAGCATGACGTGTCCAGACACTAGCGCATCACATAGGCATCCGCGTGTCACGCTAGTGTCCTGCGACGTGTCAATGCTTAGACTACTATTTTTTAGCATGTTTTCCACTTGTCAGCTAATTTTTTCAGTGGAAACGGCTTGGGATTCCTTGTAACTTCCCGGGAAGCTTCTTTTCTTCTTTTCAATCCATTATTTCCATCCATTTTTGCATCTTCCAACTTCTTACAAGTCTTGATGCCACTCCTCTTGCTTCATTCTAACTTTTAGCCTCACTCCATCACTTGATTACATAGATTCATACAACTTGTTGTAGCAGTTTCAAGCTCTCCAAGATCCCCTTATAACACCCTTTGTAGCTTCATCTCCCTCATGTCATGCTTTTGAGCATCTTGGAGTTCCATATTCCCTACTATTTGCATACATACTTGGTGATACAGGTTCTCTTCCTCGAGCGAGGTTTGATTTTATCACCTCTTTTGTGATACAGGTTCTCCTCCTCCAGCAGGGTTTTCTTTTATCACATGCTTAATTGGTGGTGCGGGTTCTACTCCTGAGCAGGTTTTGCTTTCACCACATGCTTTTTTCATTTCTCTCTTTCTCTCAATATTATTGGTTGTTCGTGGAGGTGGGAACACCAAAATGGGGGTTTGACTAAGGCAAACCCATATACAACCCCAACATTATCTCCAAATATCATGCTTGTAGGTTTTGAAGACATTCGTTTGGTGGAGACTTCATCACTCACATGATTGTAAGTATTTCTTCCCTTTCTTCTTCTTATCCTTATTAGTTCTACTTCACTCTATTAAATTATGTTACTTTCCTACATTTTAAGATTTCTTATCAATTCGAGTAGAAGTAGTCACCTTAGCCATTTTTTGAGATAAAATTGTTTTCTAGTATGTACGAGACGCTAGCGCACTACATTGTTGTCTATTTTTTGTGCTAACATCCTTTGTCCGAGAGCTTATCATTTTTTCTAGAAAATCTCTATGACCTGCTCTTTCAGATTCTGAAACTCTTGCCCCTGTTCTTGGGGTAGATTAGGGCAGTTCACCCCGTGAAGCTCTCTGAATGAAGAGAACTTGTGAGTAGCGAATCCCCCTCTTCTACATTTTTGTGAACCTGATGTGAAGAACAATTTTCTTTGAAAAACTAGGAATTTATTTACCCCTACTTGGCTTTGCTCAAATTCCACTCTAAAGACCTCCTAAAACACGAATTACTAAAACATACAAAATACCGAAAAAATAGTAATGAATTTAATATCTTCTTTTATTAGCTTCATATCTAGTTTTGTTCAAAATGTTAATGATATTCCATTTCATGCATGTGATGGTGACTTGGCTATGTCTATGTCAGTTGGTGTCTTTGATCCTTCTCACGAAATTCCTCTTACTTCAGAGGATATTTTCTTGCAAGAAGATGAAATCATTGATACCTTTCTTAATGTTACATTACCTTCTCTTCATTCCAATGCACTCTCTTCTAGAGAGTGCATTTGTGAATGATGAATCTACCCTTCATTCCAATGCACTCTTTTCTAGGGACGTTGCATTTGTGAATGATAAGTCCTATCTCTATTCCAATGCACTATCTTCTAGAGATGATGCATTTGTGGATGATAAACCTACTCTTCATTCCAATGGACTCTCTTCTAGAGATGATGCATTTGTGAATGATAAATCTGCTTCCATAGTTGATCCTGTTTTGATTGATGTTGAGAATATGTATTCAAATAATCGTTCTACTAGCTATGATGATTCTGTAAATGTAATCTATGTCTCTACTACCCCTCAAAGGCCTAAGAGACCGGTTATTTATGTAACTCTAGCTAGTCCTTCTCCTAAAAGGATTTTTTCTATCGATGGTCTCCCATTTGATAGTGAATCTATTGACCTTTCTATAACTCCCTCTTATAGAATGGTAGCCCATACTTATGATAATAGTATGAGTAAACAATCAAGCCTTCCTCAAGGAACTAAACCTGCAACTAAAGTACCTAGTGGTAATAATCTTATCGAGCAACCCCGGGTTCCTCCAAACAAGATCTCACTGTGGGACTTTCTTTAGTCCACTTTGGTTTATCAAGGTATGCATCAAGAAGCCTTGCGAAATATCCTCTTGCCTTCTTCTGCTAGGCCGGTGGATGTTGATGCATTGATGGAATATATTCACACGAATTCGGTGAATATCACATTCTATTTGTAGGAACTCCTGCCTCTAGAAGTATAGAAGCAAGCAAACCCTTTGATGATTATAGTCAACATTAATAAGATTGGTATTAGACATACTCTCGTTGACACCAGTTCGGTGCTCAACATATTTAGCATTGATCTATTGCTTAAGATTAATATTGACTCATTTTCTATTAATACTTCTTTTATTATCATTTGTGGGTTTGATAATGTTGACTGACAAGCTCTAGGTACAATAGTATTACCTTTGCAGCTTGGACCCATTATTTTATGTACCCTTATATATGTTATGTCAAAAAAGTTACCTTACAACCTTCTCCTCAGTAGACCGTGGATTCATGCTATGGGTGCAATCCCATCTACCTCAAGCATAAGTCTATTAAGTTCATTGCTAACAATAAAGTAGTCACAGTCAAGGTTGACCCTGAGGCTATGCACTTATGTGAAATGGCAGTTGTTGGGTAGGCTTCGGTTGTACCTACTCTTATTCCTTCAATATCTTCCAATGTGTCGATGTTTACTCCAACAATACCTACCACAAAATATTCTCTTGAGATAAATGTCCCTAAAGAAGATCCTTCTAAAGCAAGGATTCCTAAGTGTGCTCCTTCTACTTTCCCTCAAAAGAACGCATGTCTTGGTGATGATTGGGGTTCTTTAGACTTTACAAATTCCTTCGTTTAGGAATATAAAGTCAACCCGATCCACTTAGATCTTCTGAAAACACCATCCATGCCTGCTATCAAAGATGATTATTCTTTTGTATCATGGGATCGTATGGGTAATAGTTGTAATGTTCTTAGTATGGATCCTCCTTCTGAGGAAGAGGATTACACTTCTACTAAAGAAGTTAATATTGATAGTCCAGTTAAAGAGGATGATGGCGATCCCATAGAGGAGTGTGATACCCGTTGTTGGGACAATGCTCTTTATGAGGATCCTCCTTCTTTTCAAAATCTACAAACACATTATGGCCCTGGCTTTAAACTTGTTTCTAAATATGGCTATGATCGTAAAGGTTGTGGGCGTAATGAACAAGGCATTCAAGTCCCTATAGAATTTAAACCTCGTAAGCATAATTTGGGACTTGGTTGCTCGAAGGAACAATCTAAACGAAAGCCATGGCTGAGTGACAAGAATTCTTCTCAACCTTGTTTTGTTGAAAAGATTATTCCTCCATTGTATTCTATCTTTGTGCCTTCTTGTGAGAAGTCAGTATCTTGTTGCAGCTTCTAAAATCCTACTCAATTACTCTTCCTTCTCCTACACACAAGAAATCTCATGAACATGATAAAGAAAAGCATTCTTTCTATGCATACCATCGAGTTCTTGGACATTCTACTAGTGAATGCAGGGCCTTGAAAGATAAAATACAACTTTGTGATTCAGGTTCCATCAAACTCCCATTTGATTGAAACACCTATCTTTATTTCACATGACAAGTGATATCAAGTTTTTCCTCTATCCTGCATGTTCCAAGTATCTTTCATGGCTCTCCTCCCCTGTATGCTGGGGGCAACGATAACTTATTTTGGAGATGTGTGTCCTCCTTAAGGACCCCTCTCTTCGCTATGTCTTTCAAATGAAGCGTCCCTTGAGTGGACCCAATCTTCTTTTGAAGGGTTCCCGAGGGATCCCCTTTGAAAGATTTTCTCTCTCAAACAAATCCTTTGTGTCTAGCTTGGAGGCATCCTGACTAGACCTTGCTTCTCAAACAGCGCATCCCTTTAGTGGAACCCTCTTCTTTTGAAGGGTTCCTGAGGGACCCCTTTGAAAGTCTTCCAAATTGATGATGGTTTGTGTGGCTATCTACTTACTTGCTCTATAGGACCAAGAACCTGTAGAGCTCTTTTACATCCTTATTTGGTGACACAAGTTTTCCTCCTTGAGCAGGGATTGCTTTTATCACCTATCTTTGGTGATATAGGTTTTCCTCCTTGAGTGGAGATTTCTTTTATCACCTATCTTTGGTGATATAGGTTTTCCTTCTTGAGCGGGGATTGCTTTTATCACCTATCTTTAGTGATACATGTTTTCCTCCTTGAGCGGGGATTTCTTTTATCACCTATCTTTAGTGATACGGGTTTTCCTCCTTGAGCGGGGATTGCTTTTATCACCTATCTTTTGTGATATGGGTTTTCCTCCTTGAGCGGGGATTACTTTCATCACTCTTGCTTTCATTTCATTTTTATCTCTCTCTTCTCAACTTGCATATACTGGATTGGAGATCTACATCTTCTTCATCCTAATTATATTCCCTTCCTCTCTTCATCTTAGAATTCTTCTATATGTTATTCAGGGATGACACATAATACTGAGGAAACCTTCTACATTGAGGTCTCTTTACTTTTCTGACTTGAATCCTTTAGATTTTTATGTTCTAACAATATTGTCTAGTGCAGGTTCTTCTTCTCTAACGTATTGGCTTTGTAGATATCCAGATTGGGGGCATGTGTCTTTGGTTTGAAGGGTTATTTGCTTCCTCTACAGTATCCTTTTGGCATATGATTTTATTTATGTTTAGTAGATTTCCTTTAGCATGCATATTAATGTAGATTCATATGCTCACTAAAGTGGGGGGAAAATTTATAATTGTAAAATTGTAGCCCTCACAATTTTGCATATGTTCTTGTGCTCGCTTTAGTATCCACTCCCTTAGCATCTTGAGTAGGGTCATTTTAGCCCTTGCATCAGCCTCTTTCCCTTCTTAGGATGCTCCAGCACGCCTTTTCAACAGCTGCCCTTGCATGTCAACTTTGCATCAGACATTGTCACTTTCCCATTTTTTTCATTTTGTAGTGTGACGTGTCTAGACACTAGCGGGCTGTACGGACGTCCACACATCGTGCTAGCATCCTGTGACATGTCAATGCTCAGAAAACCATTTCTGATCATGTTTTCCACTTGTTAGCTAAGTTTGTTGATGGAAATGGCTTAGGATTCACTGCAACCGCCCGGGAAGCTTCTTTTCTTCCTTTTAATCCATTATTTCCATGCATTTTACATCTTCCAACTTCTTCCAATTCTTGTTGCCACTCCTCTTGCTTCAATCTAGATTTTAGCCTCAATCCATCACTTTCTTACATAGCTTGATATAGCTTGTTGTAGTAGCTTCAAGCTCTCTCAAGCTCCCCTTATAACACCCTTTGTAACTTCATCTCCCTCTTGTCATGCTTGTGAGCATCTTGCGGTTCCATATCCCCTACTATTTGCATACTTGGTGATATGGGTTCTCCTCCTCGAGCAGGGTTTGCTTTTATCACACACTTACTTGGTGGTGCGGGTTCTACTCCTAAGCGGGTTTTTCTTTCACCATGTGCTTTATTCATTTCTCTCTTTCTCTCTATCTTCTTGGTTGTTCATAGAGGTGGGAACACCAAAATAGGGGTTTGACTAATGCAAACCCCTATACAACCCCAACATTCTCTCCAGATATCGTGCTTGCAGGTTTTGAAAACATTTGTTTGGTGGAGACTTCATCACTCACGCGGTTGTAAGTATTTCTTCCCTTTTGTCTTCTTATCCTTATTAGTTCTTCACTCTATTTCAATTTTTTAACTTTCTCTCATTTTAAGATTTCTTAGCAATTTGAGTAGAAGTAGTCACCTTAGCCATTTTCTAAGATAAACTCACTTTCTGGTACGTATGAGATGCCAAAATGTCGTGCTATCATCCATTTTCTGCGTTGACATCCTTTAGTTGAGAGCTTGTCATTTTGTCCAAAAAATATCTGTGACCTACTCTTTCAAATTTTGAAACTATTTCCCTTGTTCCTGAGGTAGATTAGGGAAATTCGCCCTATGAGGCTCTCTAAATGAAGAGAACTCGTGAGTAGAAAATCCCCCTCTTCTACAATAAGTTTGAAATTTGGTGACAACTGATTCACCCCCCCTCGCAGTTGGTTGTGCTTGTTTTTCCAACATATACAACTCAAATTAAGGTGCCAAAAAAATTTGGGAATGAATATGTAACAATTTCAAATACAAGATGTATGTTATGTGTTGAAGTATAAGTAATAGTATCTTGGTTAGTGGGAATAAAATTAACTTTCTTATCAACACTACCTAATTTCCACACTATTGCATCTAGAGTAGAGGTGAGGATGGTGATAGTAGTAGTAGCATGGGTGACAATGGAAGGACCATGAAGACAATGAGAGATAGGAGGTGATGATACAACATAGATGAATTATAAGAAACACTTTAAGGTGAGGAAGGTGAAACACTAACACAATGGGAGGAGGGAATAGCACTAGTAGTAGAACACTAGTAGGAACACAAGAAGGAATGAAACTAGTGGTATTAGAGATAAGTGGTTCACTTGTAGACAAGAGGTGGAAATGGTACTGGAGAAACATAAGAGGTGGGGGCCACACTAGAAGTGACAAAAAGAGATGTAGGCATTATGCAAGGATCTACCTCAAGATGAGAGGATGAAGGGAAAATGAAAAAGAAAGATTGAGTGGGTTACAAAGAGAAGATGCACCTTGTAAAAAAGAAGAGGTAATCAAAATACCAATGTCATGAAGAATCTATGTATGCAAAGGAGTTTTGAGAAACTAATTATAAATAGATGTAGATAATTATGTTGAAGAAGTGGCATTAACAAGCTCTTCAACAAGTAATTATCTACTAAGAAAAAGATTTTACTTATCCACATGTATACCGTGATTAAGATTCAAATAAACTCTCTTTAAAAATAAATTAATATTCTAATTATATTTTAAAATAAACAAACTTTAAAAAGAAATATAAATAACAATAAAATGGATATAAATCTTTAAATTTTAAAAGTAAAAATTGAAAAATTAAAAATAAAATAAAATAATCAAACTAAATATACTTTAAAAACCAATGCAATATAACTATTCTATTCCCTTTTAAAGAGAATGGAGTATGTCACCGTTAAGTGAAAAAGAGAAAAAGACTCTTCTCTAGATGTTCAATAGAAACTTTTTCACTCCTACAATACATATTATTCCCTTCATATGGAGCTAGATTCTCTAGTCAATTTATTCCCTTTTGGCTAAAGTTTTTTCCCATCACTTTATATAATTCCTTGGTACCGTTAGATGGAAATTTTTACTCAAACATTTCTTAGCAATCATGTTATGGTAGAAAACATGACTAGGTAGAATATTTTTTTCATAATTTATTCTTTTTATAGTCTGGTAAGATATGTTCCACCTGCCTCGACATTGAGTTCCATTATGATCAAGACCGTGGAAATCAAAACATACTCAAAGGTTCTTAACAACTTTAATAGTTGTTCCAAGGGACATATTTAACAAGCCAACTACATTTTCTAAATCTTCACTTTGATGGTAGAAAGATACTTATTTTTCATACCGTATTGTCCTCATTTTCCAAGTCAATTTTGAACTTGCATATAAAATTTATTATTTGAACCTCATCACAATCACTCATTTCTGCATAGTTACTTTATAGAACATGAGTTGCAACATCTTTAGGATTCAATCAAAGAAAATAATGTGGCTAGAAATACTTAGTCTATATTCATAATTGATCTACAGGTAACAAGAAAACACAATTGTGTAACCACCATAGGTTTAACTGGCATCTCAATAAGAGGAGATTTTAAATTTTTCATGATTAAAATTTGGGGTAGCAAAATGAAATCAAGAAACTTAAGAAGAAGGATTTGAAGAAAAAATTACAACTTCAAGAGGATTGTGAATCTAAGGCGAAAACATCACAAAGTCTTTAGGAGTTAGAGAAAATGCTCATCAATCTAAAAATTCAAATTGGAGAGGCAAAAAAAATTGAGGAAGAGGTAAGAATTTAATTAAAGGAAAAAGAAGAAAATTGTGAGAGGCTTAAGTCAACAATTATTTCCTTAAGGAAAAAATTAGAGAAAATGATTGCTAAGCTAAACAAGAGCCTCAAATTTGAGAAGAGTACCAAGATCTTCGATCTTGGATATAAAGAAAATCAAATGGCCAACAAAGAAGATCACCAAGAGCCACCAAATAAGGAAAATGAGGAAAAGACAAATTTTTTTGTTGATGCTCTTAAAATTCCTATCAACAAAAAGAAAGAGAATCAAGTATCACAAAAAACAAGCACTCTTCCAAAAGATAACAAGGAAATTTTTAAAAAGCCCTTTCCTCCAAGGCAGGTGCACATGACTAGGTTTTAACATTCTTTCTTCAATTATTGATTTTTGTGTAATCACTTTGGTCATAAAGCAATAGATTGTAGGGCACATGCAAGAAATAATTTTGTTTAGAACAAAAATATAATCCCTATGTGTTCTCAAATAGGAACCATAATAATTTTCTCCTTTAATGGACTTTAATGTTATATGCTTTAAGTACAACAAATTTGGGCACACAAAACACTTTTCTAGGAGTGAATTTGTGGATCCTCCTAAATAGAACAAGAAGAATGTTATGACTAAACAAATGGACGAAAATTCAAAAGTATGGAAAAAGAAACAAAAGCAAGAAAATGAGAGATCTAACTCTTCATGCTCAAAATGATGGAGATTAGTGGTACATTGACAATGGTTGCTCAAGCCACATGACTGGAGACAGGAGAAAATTCCTCAACTTGAAGGAAGTGAATGGAGGGACAGTAAAATTTTGGGACAATGTAATGACAAAGATAATAGGGAAAGATGCTTTTAGCCTTGATAATGGACATGGATAACTTTAAGAAACCCTTCACTATGAAAAGGTGTAAAAACTTGAATATTTTATTATTCCCAAAAAAGTATAATTTTATTGGTGATTTTTTCTTTTTTGGGAAAACTAAAAATTTAATTGGCGAATCTTCTATAAATTTGTTTTGAAGTGTGTTGATGACAATGACTTAGGATACAGTTGATAGGTATAAAGCTAAACTTGTCGATCCTTTTCAACCAAAATGGGAGGTTTCACATTGGGTATAGAAATCCATCATAATGTGATTGAAAGTCATTTTTTGTCAGATGGTGTACTCCAATTGATGTTACAGATCCCTTTATCATTAGTAGCATTAATCTGTATGCTTCCCTTCACTAAATACTTTATCACATACTTTTTGTTTACTCACTAAGGCAGCGGCTATAGGGAGATTGATCTAGGTGAATCTTGAGAACTAAAAATTCAACTATTCTAGATGCCCTTGAAGTCCACACCATGTCAAAGTGCTCGAGAAACTAGACTCAATGAAACTTGAACAGGAGAAAAAGGAGTTCATACATCTGAGTTGTGGCCAGTCAAAGTTTGGTCAAACAAGGACCTGAGACCCATCAAAAAGGCAAAAACATTGACCAACTCGAAATCAAGCAAAAAATGGCATCAAATTGATCCTAACGCCACTTGTTTTGTCAAAATTTGAGTCTATGCGTCCAAGATATTGCAAGTCAAAGTTTGTAGTTGACTAAGTGTACCAAGTGGTATGGTTGATAAGATCAACATGACATTAGCATGTTGACGCAGCAGGGTAAGAAGACATGGACCAATTAGAATGTGACATGTCATTCTGTACAGCTGAGGTGGCATATGGCGTGTCATTCCATACATGATGTGGCATCAAGTTGGCAGATGATGTGGCATCCAGTTGGAAAATGACGTGGCATCTAGTTGGAAGATGACGTCGTGCCTAATTAGCAGATGACATGGCAAATGGAGTTGGCGGCTAATGTGGTAGTTGAGTCAGCATATTGAGAAAATCATGTTTTGACACATGGTGTTTTTCATCAAATTAGGGTGTGCCACATGGTACAATCAGCGAGTGCCACGTGGCAACCTGTATAGGTCTTCGACAAGCGACGATGGTTTGTGTGATTACCAAAAA
Source organism: Sequoia sempervirens (assembly GCA_007258455.2). Taxonomy (NCBI): domain Eukaryota; kingdom Viridiplantae; phylum Streptophyta; class Pinopsida; order Cupressales; family Cupressaceae; genus Sequoia; species Sequoia sempervirens. The sequence goes on along the minus strand of VDFB02105785.1, from coordinate 182,170,336 downwards.
TGATGGTTTGGGGTTTGACCCTGGGACCTACCGATCCCCACTCTCCCCAACGGCCATTGCACCATGTGTTTCACCTCATTATACACCTATTGTCGCTTTGTTTTGGGAATTAAAACTTTGAAATTGGTTTATAAAAAATGATAGCGAGGAGGTTTGAACTAGTAACCTCCCTGCTACCAAAATGAACCCCTACCGCTACACCATTTTGGTGTTTGTTAATATTATAAGCGATGGGTTGATTTTGTTAAAGTATTAAGCTTGAAATCTTTAACTAAATAACCAAATGGTTAGTTAAATCTAAAATGAAATAAAGACAAAACCCAACCAACTTAAATAGCCTGAGGTGGATACAAATAAAGGGCTTGGCAACAAATTTAAATGGTTTTTAAGGGAATTATTATTGTTTTCATGTAAAAATAGGGAAATTGTTTAAAATCCTTCCTTACAAGGGGTGATAGGCCAAAATTTTTGGTTGCAACCAAATAGGCCAAATTTTTGTATATCAAGGGGATGAGAATGCAAAGGTGAGGCATTCAGGGAATCAAACAAGCATTGATCTAGCTCATTCATATCAAGCATCCATTAAGAAGACGTCAAGGATCCAAATCAAGATCCAAGTGATGAAATTTTCTAGAGCAATCTGAGAGGAAGGTTGGGACTTTGAAACTCTATACAGATAATGTATGAAGGTTGTGCTTGAAGGAGAATTGTGCGAAGACTAGTTTGAAGACTTCTCTCTTACAAGGTTGAAGAAGATTCCTTCATATCCAACGTCAGGTATAATAAAAATGTTTTAATACTTGGATTAGGTCTAGAATGGTGAATTAAGAACTAGGACTACACCTGTTGTTATTGTTGGAAGCACTTGTTCAGTGTGGATTCAGGAAGTGCTTGTAGGGCTTTGAAACTTCCTGTGTAGTGACAACCTTATGTACGCAATTAGAAGACCAGATGTTGTAAGCAATTTGTAGGTTCAACATTAATGGAAAATTGATCACGCTTATTGAGCAGATTCAAAGATGTAGCCCAGAGAGGTGAACTCTGTAATCAAATGTGTCTCTAATCTTATGTTTTTCTTTTGATGATGGTTTATGTTTTTATTCCACATTTTGAACTAAGTTAGATTAAGTAAGTGAAAAAGCACTAATTAGTGAGCTCAGTAAATTGATGGATTGAGTTTGCATATTGGATTCAAACCATTAAGTAAAGATATTGGCATGGATTTGGAATTGAGTAAGTTAAGCAACTAATTTTGAATCTGATAAATGAAGAACTTAGTTAAGTAAGCACACTCACTAGATTTTTTCAAATCAAGTGGTATCATAGTGGTTTCTGAGCTCAAGCTTTGTTAAGTTACCAGTTTATGCAAGTTTATCAGTTTGATCAGTTCGATAGTTTGTTGGTTTGCAAGTTTAATAGGTGAACATCTAAGAGATTTGAGAAAGATGGCATCTGAGCAAGGGGAAGCTTCTAAGGTGACAATGTTTGCATCCATGATGGATGACCTCTTTTCCATGAAGAGTATGATCAAAGCACTCCACTAGGATAAGTCCAAGAGGATTCAAGAGCTCAAGGAAGCCAATCAGTGCCTCTAGATGGAAAATTTTGAGTTAATGAGTCGTCTTGAAGACTTGGAAGATGAGAAGAGGATGTTACACCTGATGTTGCACAGTGTTGTGGAGGAGCAGATTGGATAAATTTATGCTATAAAGAGTCTTCCTAGAATTGAAGATCCTGACATTTGTACTTTTTTTCCACACTCAAAGGATTCCTCATATGTACCCCTCACACAACTGAACAATTTGGAGGCTTCATTTGCAACAATTCAAAAGGAGCCATTGGCCAACAATCAAGAAGTTGATCAAGAGATAAAGAAGGTAATAAATGAAGTAATTTCAATTCCTTCCTTTAACCATGATCATGCTTTTGCAGTATTTGAAAATCATACCAAGGGTATAGGTATGAATTTGTTGACGAAGATGGGCTACATTGGGAAAGGCCTTGGAATTCATGGTCAAGGAATAGCCAATCCCATAAAGGCAGTAGAATGAACTCATTATATAGGACTAGGTTATGATAGTGAATAAATTGGAGAATGTTCCAAAACCAAGTTTGTGAGAGGTCAAGCTAAAGGTGAACCCCACTATGGTGACTATAGTTTCTACAAATCATCTCCTAAAAGGGATGCACCTAATGGAGGAAAGTCTAAGGAAGATCACCTTCAATAGCTAGGCACAAAACTTGACAAAGGAAAAGTTGGTTCTCCTAAGTAGAGCAGTGCTCAAGCTATTCAAGGGAAATCCAAAGGTGATGAACACTTTAAATCTATTACTGATTTTGAAAGTAGTAACTCATTTGTACCAGGCTTATGGAATATGTGACCATGCACATTTTTTCATGCACCTAACCATTGTGTGGAAAGGTGTAGCAAGAAGCAGAGGATTTGTAGGAAGTTAGTCATCCAAACTAAGGAGACAATGAGGTATGCAACACATATTCAACGTTCCTCTTTGAAGAATGAAATGATAATGCAGGAAAAAGCCCAAAATTATTGTACTCACTACATAATTAGTGGGCAGGGTTGAGAAATGCTAGAAGCTATAGCTAGAGCTTTGACACTCACTGAGGTCTACAAAAGAAACAATTCAACAAGAGGTTGCAGAGGTAAAGGCATCACCTGTGTTTTTCATACCTGAGGCAGTCTGTGAAGAACCTCAACGGAAACAGGACTAGTTGGAAGAGGAAAGTTTCTTTATTTAGCTCCGTAAGCGATGGGAAAAATTGATAGCTAAATGAGTGTATCAACTTTTTTTATGTTACCTTTTGGATTGTGGTAATATGTTTGTTGATGTAAAACCAGAGTATTTTTGAGTGTAAGACTCTAAATGATGTTGTTTTGCAATTGTTTGTATGAAGTTGTAATCCTTTAAGGTTGAGATTTTGTAAGGCTTGTGGAGCCATATCTTGTAATCCGAAGGAGAATACTTGGAAACTTCATTATGCAGGTTGAAGATATTGTTGTGGTGCTCCAATGTTTGACACAAATTATTGAGGTGTGAGTATGCCAATAAGCTTCTATTGAAGAAGAAGAGCATTTTGTAAATGGTGGATACACCATCTACACATAGGACTCAGAGTTGTCGAGATTGGTCAAGAGTGACTTGTATGCTCAACTTCAGAACTTAGTCAGAAGGTGATTGGAAAGGCCCACAAGGGGTAGTGATTTTAAATGGACTTGTAGCTACAACAAGCTTGGATAGAGCTGAATGGTGAAGCCTTGAATCAACCATTCCAAAGAACAAAGGTGAAGGAATGTATCAAGCTAAGGTAAAATTTTCCATTGTTCAAGAAATTTTTGAGCAAGGAGGAGCATCAGTATTATGCTAGAATCTTCCTTGGTAGTGTTGAGGCCCTGTTGATTTGCATCATGCAGAGTGGGATATGTTTCAAAGGAATAGTACACCCTTGGAGACCAAAAGTTCTTCAGTGGGGAGGTCTGATCTAGGTGGATCTTGAGAACCTAAAAATTTAACTATTCTAGATGCCCTCAAAGTTAGCACCATGTTGAAGTGCTTGAGAAACTAGACTGAATGAAAATAGAACATGAGAAAAAGGGATTTCATACATCCAAGTTATGGCCAGTCAAATTTCGGTCAAACAAGTACCTCAAGCTTGTCAGAAAGGCAAAAAAATTGACCAACTCAAAATCAAGCAAAAATGGTGTCAAATCGAAGAGCTCATCAAATCAATCCCAACGCCACTCGTTTCGTCAAAATCCGAGTCTGTACGTTCAAGATATTGCAAGTCAAAGTTTGCAATTGACTAAGTATACCAGGTGGTACAGCTGATGATGTCAGCATGCTAACACTATAGGCTCAAAGACGTGGACCAATCAGAATGTGACACATGTCATTCTATACAACTGAGGTGGTATATGACGTGTCAATCCATACCATGATGTGACATCCAGTTGGTAGATGTCCTGGCACCCAGTTAGCAGATGATGTGGCAAATGGAGTTGGCAGCTAATGTGGCAGTCGAGTCAACATATTGAGCAAACCACATTTTGACATGTGGTGTTTTTCGTCGAATCCATGTGTGGCACGTGGCAACCCGTATAGGTCTTCAACAGGCGGCAATGGTTTGTGTGATTACCAAAAATGATGGTTTGGGGTTTGACCTCAGGACCTACGGGTCCCCACTCTCCCCAGTGGTTGTTGCACTGTGGGTTTTACCTCATTATACAACTGTTGCCGCTTTGTTTTAAAAATTAAAACTTTGAAATTGGTTTATAAAAAATGATAGCGGGGAAGTTTGAACCGGTAACCTCTCCACTACCAAAATCAACACAAACCGCTACACCATTTTGGCATTTTGTTAATATCATAAGTGGTGGGTTGATTTTGTTAAATTATTAAGCCCAAAATCTTTAACTAAATAACCAAATGGTTATTAGTTAAATATAAAATGAAATAAAGACAAAACCCAACCAAACTAAATAGCCCAAGTTGGATAGAAATAAAGGTCTTGGTAACAAATTTAAATGGTTTTTAAGGGAATTATTATTGTTTTTATGTAAAAATAGGGAAATTGTTTAAACTCCTTCCTTAAAAGGGGTGATAGGACAAAAATTTTGGTTGCAACCAAATTGGCCAAATTTTTGTATATAAAGTGGATGAGAATGCAAAGGTGAGGCATTTGGGGAATCAAACAAGCATTGATCTAGTTGATTCAGATCAAGCTTCCATTCAAAAGATGTCAAGGGTCCAAATCAAGATCCAAGTGACAAAATTTTGCAGAGCAATCTAAGAGGAAGATTGGGACTCTAAAACTCCATACAGATGATGTCCAAAGGCTATGCTTGAAGGAGAATTGTGTGAAGACCAGTTTGAAGACTTATCTCTTGCAAGGTTGAAGAAGATTCCTCCATATCTAGGATCAAGTATAATCAGAATGTTTTAATACTTGGCTTAGGTTTGGAATGGTGAATTAAGAACTAGGATTGTGCCTATTGTTATTGTTGGAAGCAATTGTTCAGTGTGGATTCAGGAAGTGCTTGTAGGGCTTTGAAACTTCATGTGCAGTGATAACTTTATGTACGCAGTCAAAAGACTAGATGTTGTAAGCAATTTGTTGGTTTAACATTAATGGAAAATTGATCATGCTTTTTGAGCAGATCCAGAGACGTAGCCAGAGAGGTGAACTCTGTAATCAAACGTCTCTATGATCTTATGGTTTTCTTTTGATGATGGTTTATGTTTTTATTCTATATTTTGAACTAAGTTAAATTGAGTAAGTGAAAAGGCACTAATCAGTGAGCTCAGTAAATTGATGAATTGAGTTTGCATATTGCATTCAAACCATTAATTAAAGATCTTGGCATGGATTTGGAATTATGTAAGTTAAGAAATTGATTTTGAATCTGATAAATGAATAAATTAGTTGAGTAAGCACACTCGCTAGAGTTTTTCATATCATAGATTGGTTTTGGTTCTCTAATTTAAAAAAAAAAATTGATGTGATAAGGCTTCTTCAATTTTTCCTGCAAACTTTGCCCATTTTTCCTCATTGGCATCATTGACAGACAATACAATTTGAGCAGAACATTGAGGTAAGTCACTTTCCATGGTGTTCTTATATTTTTCTATCGGTGTAACCTTTGCACCCCTTCTAGTTAATTTTAAATTTGGTAAAAGGAAGTCAATATTGCACTTATGATTCTAAACCATTTTTTGTTAGTAACTATACTCTTAAATTAAAAAGCAATATAATTGAAAGTTAAATCATGTCCATTAAGAAACACAAACATAAATATTAATTAATTACATACTAAATACCAATTCTTAACAAAAATATATACTATTTAAACACTAAAACTATTATGGTAGAAACAAAATTAAAATAAACCCATGGATGCCCTCTTCCCTCTACACTATTATTAGCCTCGAGCTCAAATTAAATCACAATTGTTGGGATAGTTGTAAATGATAAATATGGGGAAAAAAATGTTCATTAAATGTATTTATCATCTTTATTGATGTGTATACTAGTAAAGCTTGGTCCTATATGAAGAAACCCTCAAGATTAAATGCTCTTCAACACATCCAGCTATTGCAATTTACAACGATATGTACTCATCTCATTTTCCTCTATTCATATCTTCCATTAAATACAATGTCATTTGTATTGTTTTAGAGATGCATAGTTTGCTCAGATAGATGTTTGTCTTGTCTCCCTTTAACAATCAAACCACATTCTCCATCATTCACATTCCCACCATTCTAACCACTTTCTTCATCGTCATCATCTCCTTTCATAGCCCCTCTCAATGCCATTTTAGATTTCCTAACAAATGAATGTGGTTTTTCTTCTTCTCAAGTGACAACTATCATGAGAAAATACCCACAACTGTTAAGGAACAAATCCAAGCAAACTGCTAGAGAAGCCATTCATCTCCTGAAAGATTTTGGATTCACTAAAAACAAGCTTAAGTGTACCAGTCTTAGAAGCCCAACTATTATTTCAAAGAGAGTGGATAGGAAATTGAAACCCAAGATGGAATTTCTGAAAGAAATGGGCTTGGCTACTCAAGAAACAACATATATTGTACTTCACCAACCTTGTGTGCCTGACTTGAGCTTAAAAATCTATCTCGCCCCTAGAATCCTCCATCTTGAAACCCTATTTGGCTCAAAGGTCAATCTATGCAAGGCTCTCATAAGGGCACCTCAGCTATTGATGAGTGATTTCAAGAAGCAAGTGATAACTAGAGTGAAGTACTTAAAGAATAGTTTGGAAATTCTAGAAGATTTTGTACTATTTACACAAGCCCTCAGTGTGGTTCTAAGCCTCAGTTTTGAAACCCTGGAAAATAAAATTAAACATATGGCGAGTCTTGGTCTAGCAGAGGAGGAAATAATTCAAATTCTTAAGAGACATCCTAGAGCACTTGATAACTCAACTAAGAAAATAAAGGAAAACATTGATTTCTTGATACACATTGTAGGTCTTGAGCCCAAGAATGTCGTTTTCAATCTTGTGCTTATTGATATAAGCGTAGAGAAAAGGATCAAACCCTGCTATGAAGTCTTTCAATCTCTAAGGACAAATCCACACGCCAAGGTTCTACCTGGTCTCGTTAGGTTTTTTAAACTAAGTGAGCAAGAATTCCTTAAATATTTTGTCCAATATAGTAAAGTCCAATCCAGTGATCATACAATATAACTACTAGTTTTGAATTTTTTTGTATTCAACTGTATATGTTTATTTAGATCAACATTTTGAATCACATTCAAATAGGAGAATACAAGGAACTGCATTGGACAAGGAAGCAACAATAGGAAGACAAAAGACAAGATTTGAAAGCATGGGAATTTTCTTTGAAAATAGTAGAGCTCAATCTCCTTCTTTCTGTGATGATTTTATGAGAACTAAACATTTAAGTTTCATATTTATTCAATCAAAGGATCTTTAGAGAAGATATTAAGTGTTATTCAAAGCTGCCCATTTTATCTCTATGTAAGTATATGTTAACAATTGTCCTTGAGTATAAGGATTCAGTAGTAGCGTTTGTGAATGTGCATGATGTTTAAAGCATCTTATTTTTAAATTCCCAGAAACCAAGGTAAGTTGATTGCCTTGAGTGCATAATGGCATTATGGTTGGGTTTCCCTTGTCTTTGTTGGCTATGTTGTAGGATTGAATATTTGTTCAAAGAATGGTTGGATTGGTTGCCCATTCAATTGGGCCACTCTAGGGTCTGCATCAATTCTTTTTATATAGTTGAAAGGAAAGTCATACATCTATATCTATGTGTTAAAATTATACTTACAAATTGGCTCATGTTTGGATCATTGTGCTCTAGATTACAGTTTAGATTTCAATTAACAAGTAAGATTTCAAATATGGAGTAATATAGAAGAGAAATATTACTCAAAATGTTATTTATTCAAATGTAATAGAATTATACTATTGGGTATAATTGGTTGATTGTGTGCTTTGCAAATTATGCTTCATCTCATTGTTGTCGGGACTTTGTTTTTTTATGGATTATTTCACAAATTATTCAAGTTAATCATGAAAAGTTGTGTAGAATATTTTAAATACCCTCATTAAAAATTTAACACATCACAATTTTGATTCTATGAATTGGTACCTAACCTTTGCTTCATTCTCATGCACCTAATTTCACATCATAGTTTTCCATATTGAGTTTCTAATCTACAACCATATACATTTTAGACATTTGTGTTGGATTCATTGTCACTGATCTCAAAGTTGTATGGGAAAAATTGTATGAAGGCCAAAGGCCACTAATCATTATCCAAAGTAACTCATGCAAACCCCCTTCGTATTGATATATTTGCGAGTCAAATTTCTATTTATGATGGTTGAATCCATTTATCCTTGGCATGTAAGTCATATGGAAAATAAATTTAATTTAATATTTTATTCATGTTCAACTACCTTAGTTGCCTAAGTCATATGAAAAATAAATTTAAATTAATATTTTGTTCATGGCCCACCACCTTAGCCACCCAAGTCAAGACATATATGTGTGTGTGTGTGTGTGTGTATGTATGTATGTATATATATATATATATATGCATATATATATATGTATATATATGTATATATATATGTATATATATGTATATATATATATATTATATATATGTGTGTGTGTATGTATATATATACATATACATATACATATACATATACATATCCCTCTCCCTCTTCCTCTTTATCTCGCCATCTCTTCCTCTCTATCTCTCCCTCTCTATCTCCCTATCTCTCTCTATTTTAATCTCTCCCTCTATCTCCCTCTCTTTATCCATCTATCTGTCTCCCACTCCCTTTTCCTAGACCTATATATCTATATCTATCCCTCTCTCTACCTCTCTCTCTATATATATATCACTTTCTATCTCTATCTTTCTATATCTCCCTCTCTCATTCTATCCCTCTCTCTCCCTCTCTCTATATTTATCTCTTTCATCTCTTTCATCCCTATCTACCCCTCTCTCCTCTTTCTCTTTATCTCTCTTTCTCTATATATATATAGATTCTCTCTCTTTATTTCTCTCCATATTCATCTCCTTCTCCATCTCCATCTCCATTTCTATCTATATCTCCTTAACCCACTCGTCTCTCTCTTCCCCTTTCTATCTCCGCCCCCTCTCTCTCCCTATTGCAAACATAACATGAGTCTATGGTAATGGATCTTGATTATCGTATTGATTCAGAGAAGTCATGTTTGGATCCTTTTGATTTGAAGCTATCACTTCTCCATTGAAACCTTTGTTGAACAAACAAAATCATTTGCTAAATGACCTACCAATTGACCTCATGTAGTGCACAAAATGAATGCAAAAAATAGACCATTTTTTTCCCTAATTGACCATCTACACCTCTTCGGCATAGCCATTGCACACCAAGGTGCAATTGATAGTAATAATTGCAAGTAACACCAAACTAAAAAAGTTCAAAATGAAGTAAAACCTATTAAAAAACTAAAAAACCAATTCATATTTTTTTTTTTTTAGGATTGAAAAAAATTATATTTATTAAAAACATTATTATTTATCTATATATTAAAATAGTTAATAATATTATTAAAATTTTTATATAATTTAGATAATAATTATTTTAAAATCTAAAACTACATGTAATATTTTAAAAATATAAATATATAAGTTTATATAGTAATTATTAAAATAAATTTTAGTTTTAATTTTTTTTAAATTGAACATATAATTTATTATATATTATAGTATAATAATTATTAAAAATAAAAATAATACCTAAAACATTATAATATATAATTAAATATGTATACATTATATTTAAATTATTTATATATATTATAATTAAAAGAAATCTAAAAATCTAAGTTTAAAAAGTTAAAACAAGTGTTTATCCTATAGTGTGAGATTTGAGCATGAAATAAGTCTCACACCTCAAATTATGGTTGAGTCATTAAAAAACAAGTTTTAGATGTCATTAATGGTAAACTAGTTGCCATTTAATGGTAAAAGCCTCCAAAATATCAGGCGAGCCTCCATAATTCGACTTATCACATAAAAGCCAGATAAATATTGATTTTCCAATTGGATGGGAGCATTTTATTTCCATTTGCAATGTTTTTTGTCAATTTGTTGACAACCCTCTCTTTTCATTTGCATTGCTTTATGTTTTAAATTGTATGCAAATATTTAAATAATACTTAATTTATTTAAGGAAAAAATATAGATTTGTCTAAGTTTATTTCATTCCATTATTAGCCCTTATTATTAATTATTTAATCCAACCACACACAACTAGAATTTGCAACACATGGCATTCATACACACCCATGCACAAACATGTACTCTTAACATATTAGCATACATATAGTTTTCTATCAACATAACCCTTGAACCTCTTGAGGTGCAAGTGCCAATGTATCTTTTATTTTATAACAAGTTGAATTTGGAGAATGAACTTTATTTTATTTTCTTAAACTCTACTTTAATTATGTTTTATTATAAATAAATTAAAAAAAGTTTAAGAAAACAAAAAAAGAGTTCACTCTTTAACTCTAATTTGTTGTAAATGTTAGAATATTTGTATTCTATTTTAAACATATTTAACTCACATTAAACGTAACTTTTCTCATAAAGATGCAATATTTTTAAAATAAAACATATTTTCTCAAAAATAAAGCATATTCTCCCAAATAGAAAACATCTTTGAAAAAGATGAAATAAAGTATAATTTTCTACTTTTTAAAATTTGAAATATTTAATTATTAATGGAGCTCAATGAAGGGGAAATAATTTTATGATGCTCTTACACATTTTCAATGTCGTAATATGTAACCCCATATTGAAAGAGGTGACATGCCTATTATTAACCCACCTTTTAGTTGCAAGAGAGGATCTCCAATATTCTTATCAATTGGGATGTCCCAAGTCACATGAGATTTTTTTTAAATGCTTGAAAATGAAATAATAATATCCTTATTTTTTAATACAAATAAAATTTATTTTGGTTGATGTTAATTGTTAAAGCATTGAAATTCTCATGTATCTTACTGAACATCTTTATGTCATTCCTACATGCTTACATTACACATGACATATATATTATTATATAATCTCACACTCACATGTTCATCTTTAGTATGAAACTTGCCCTCATAGTTGAAGGTAAAACTAGGGAAATCTTTTATTTTTCCATCAAATAAAATTTCACACTACATCTTTCAAGTTACGTACTCTAGGGCCAACATATTGACATATGTGACTATCACACCTTTCTTTTTTCTCCCTACATTGAAACCACAATAATTTTATGAATATAATTTCATAGGAGCATAAGTGATTTCATCATGAATCTTATACCATTGGTTAAAGTGTTTCCATCATGGGTCCCCCACCATATAATGTTTGAAGTTATTCCATAATGGATCCTAAACCATATAATGGTTATAATGATTTCTTCATAGGTCTTACATCAAACAATAGTTAAAGTGATTCTAAAATGGATATTACATTAACACTATTATAAAGGTTGAAGTGAATCCTTCATATGGGCCCTATAAATTTTACATGGTTTATGGGAGCCAACTTGGTGGCACTCCCACATGGTGTCCACTAATACTCTCAAATTCATGTTCAACATAATGTTGCCTTGCACTTGTTTCATTTTATGCTCAATTTTAAGCAAATTGTCAATGGCTACTTTTCATACTACAAGTGTAATTGTTGCATAATATACTTATGACTTTATGCATGTAAATTTGGAAATGTGCTTCTATTAACAACATGAAGAAAGACAAGGAATTCTCCAAACATATGGCCTTTTTAGATATGCTTGCTCAATTTAATACTTGTTTTCATTGTAACTTTAGCATGCATGATCCATGTACTTCATATGCATGTTAACATAGGGGAAAAATGTAAAGGAGAAAAATGAATACTTCCTCTTTTCCCACTCATTGTAAAACAATCACTTTGGTCTTGTCATAATGTCATGTCCTTTTTTCCAAAAATAACACCTACTAAAAATAGCAAGTTTCCACTATCCAAAAATAATAAGCCAGTGGTTGTTGAATACATTAAAAAATATTATTTATTTAGTATTTATATTGCCCTAGTGAAACATTTATCTTTTGGACAAACAAATATTAATTATTTCGTGGTGCCAACATAGGTAGGTTGTGATTGTTGGAAAAAAAACACTTTAACCTCATGTAAGTGCCTCAAAAAATGCATTTTGAGTTGTCAAAAGATGCCTTGTAAGTGGTATAATAAGAAAGGTTAAGTTTGGAGGTGTTATAATGCATTTTATGACTTTTGTAAGTGCCTAAATTTGGGGAGGAATATTTGGACGTGAATCCAATGTTTGGTAGAAGCTTCATGAAGAAGGCAACAAATATAAAATGCAATTTCTTGCTTTTTGGATTACATCTTGTCATTTTTCATAGGCTCGTGCTATTTTCTTTAGAGGCTACAAAACCTATGGAGAAGGAGACTGAATAACAAGAGTTTGTGAGTTTCCAAGAAGGCTAAGGATGAGAGTTTGAGGCTCTTCTAGGTGCAAGCTCATACAAAGTTTACCTTTGTGTTGAACAAAGAAGTTTGTGGTGCTTTGGTGTGTTGTTTTGCAGGGGTTTTTGTGAGTTTTTGGTATGATTAGCTAAAGGTTTTCTATTACAACTTGTTTGTTGTTGTAATGCAACAATTTTACTATTATAAATGCATTCATAATCTATATTGGGTCGTTTTTGGTCTTGGGTGTGAGTTCAAAAAGTGTTTTATAGTAGTTTAGTTGAGTTTGGTGTGCATTTTGAGCCCTATTTTGGGTGCCGATTTTATTTGTAAAAGGGAAGATCTGTAGACTATCAAAAAACATCAATGTTACTGGATGTTATGCTGCCAAAATTTATGTAGAATCCTCTATTTGAATGCAACAAAGCTTCTATGAGTTTTGGATTAATTTGGAGCACTTTTTGTTGTACCTGGTTTCATCATTTCTTTTCAAAAGATTGCAAATTAATTTTGGGTTGTTTTCCTTAATGAAAATCTCGTAAAATTATTCAAATTTGATATAAAAATAGCAAGGGACATTTCACATAAATACACCATCTTGGTATTCAAATTGATCTCTTTTGTGCAAACACTAACCCCAATCCTAAAACCAACCCTCTTATAGCGTACCTCAACCACGAAAGCTTTGAATTAGTCATCATTGCAGTCATTCCTACATCTTAGACTAGATCAAAATTGTGGATCTATCTCATGGATGGAATCAAACCTATAATCTTGTCCTCCTAATTCAAATTATTTTGACTACCTTCTTAAGTTGACCCTTTCAAAAAAAAAACATTGTTGTTCATCCACTTGCAAGCCAAATAATCAAATTGAACACTTATGATTTTGTATTTAATGACAAGCCCTGCGACATTAGTTAATAATAAAATGCTCATCAAAATTAACAATCAAATCATTACAAAGCATTTTTTTCAACATTTTACATCTCAAATTCAATAATTGACATCATCTAAGTTCTTGCAAATTTTGTCTTCCATGTCATCAAACTTATGCAATCAGCAATAGGGGCTTGATTGACATTAAGGAACTCAATAAGATTTTCATTGACTAATAACAAGCTTCTCAAAGTGTTTCTTATCATTACAAAGTCCCATAAACAAACATATTTAAAAATGTCAATATGACAACATAAGATATATTCATAGCTAGAAAGACAAAATTGTACATAATCTCATTTGAACACAAAGCAAAGTCCAAAAACATACCTATAACAATACTTACAAATAAAAAATTAGAACAAATATCTATCACCAACAACTATAATTAACAAATAAAACTAATCATCCCAAACCTTCTCATCTACTCCATCATTTATCAGTCCCAACTCAAAATATGATTAATTTTATCTGATTTACTATTTGGTTAAGCTTTAAGTAATTGTAGGTGTTGTGGTCTAAATCTGACTTTCCATTCAGTCACAAACCTTCTCAACTACTCCATCATTTATCAGTCCCAACTCAAAATATGATTAATTATATCTCATTTACTATTTGATTAAGCTTAAATAAATGTAGCTGTTGTGGTCTAAATCTGACTTTCCATTCCAGTCACCACCACATTTTTTTTCAAAATAGGTAGTCTTTGAACTCCTCAACCTACTCCATTGTAGTCGTTCCCACTCCCTTTCCTCTACTCTTCTCAAAAGACGTAATGGATGACCTTGCAAGTTCCCTAAAATAGAATTCTCATCATTCCCAAAGGAAAGTTTCCATTTTTAATTGGAAATAATAATTGTCAAGCCAAAAATGCAAAAATTGTCAAGCCAAATCCCACGTCAAGGATACGTATGCACAATGTCATATGCCAACCAGCCAAGAAAGAGAAATGCGGGAAAGCAAACCAAAGAAACAACTCCACGCCAGTCAAGCCGCCCACCTAACAGGTTTTTCACGCGTGTTCTTTTATTGACTGTGCCATCCTTGTGCCACAAGCCTTTTTCCATCTATAAATTCAATATCCAACAATGAAATCTTCGGAGACATTTGCTATCTCCGCTCTGGATCGTCCCACAGTGTTAGTTCCTGTTGAAAAGAGAGAGAAATCTTTAGGGCTAAGTGGGTTCGATCTGCAGATCTGTAATAAGAGAAAAAGAATCCATCTTGTATTTTGTTTTCATATAGTTTCTGTGTGAATAGAGCTTTTCCATGGCGTGCCAGTTGGCCTTTGGAATGCCAGCGGTTACATGCAGCACTTCGTACCTGTCAGGTGAGCAGGGGCTGAGGAGGAGGGGTGCTGCTGGTGTTGCCCGAGCTTGCATGGCTGACAGTATGGTGAACACTGATCATCATTCTATTCTTGGGGTGAGGAGAAATGCTTCGAAGAACGAGGTCAAGAGTGCGTATAGAAATCTTGCCAGGCGATATCATCCTGATGTTTGTAAGGAAAGGGGAAGTGAACAGAGATTCAAGCAGATCAATAGAGCTTATGAGGTGAATATGTTTGTTGTGTGGTGTGGATGCTGTGGTGATTGTGGTTTTTATTTGTAAATTTCTTTGAATTTTTCTGGGAATGGAAACATGGATATGTGAATCGGCGACAGATATACAGATGTCAATGTTATGGTGTTTACATCTACAGCACATACTTACCCTTTTCAGTAGCGTAGAAAAGTGCATTCAAATGGCTTTGCTGATTTGGTTTCAATTGATGGGTTATAAATCAATATGATCTATTTTGGGTATAACATTTATGGGTTGAAGATATGAAATTTGAAATGCTTCTGGCTTTGACCGTGCACATTTTTTTCCATTTACGTTTTTCAATCACTCTGATCCATCATTAGGATTATGGATAGAATGAAAAAGAAAGGGAAGACAAATAAATCACGCAGTCAAATCCAGAAACATTCCGAACATTCATGGATTATTGATATGTTTTGTGCAACTGTGGATTTTTTAATTTTTAAACGAGTATCATGTAGTTTTGGGTTTTCTTTAATCAAATTGGTTTAGATCTTGAGCTCCAATGATGAGGACAAATGCCCATCCAGGTTTATTAGGACATATGGGTCTTACGCCTTACTGGATATATTCTCCTTTCTTGCATAGGTAGTCTCTATATCCAAAGGATTGCACCCAACCATGAGAGCAATCACCCCAGCCTTGCCGTTGATAAAAGCTTAATAGTCCTGATTTAACTTGGACAGCAGGTAACTTCACAAATCTGGAGGTCACACCAACTGTCAGTCAAATATAGAAAGCCTGTTAGCCTTACCTACCCACAAAAGGGTTTGTCCTACTCTATAGATCTTTCAGAAATAGTCCCCATAACCTGAGCATTGCGCCTATAATGACAATCGGATTGCCCTCAGCTCAAAAGCCTTATTGGCTCGGCTTCAGATACCTTGCAAGGGATTTCCCTCAGCTAATTGCCTAATTGCGTCTGCTCCAGATACCTTGCAGGAGGTTTTGCACGCAACTGATAACTTGGACAACCTGGGTAGTACATCTTGCCAAGAGAAGACACCCCATCCTTGCTTATCTTGAAAGCTAAATAGTCTCTCACCTGCGTTATTGATAAACAATCTGTCCTACCCAATTGATCTTGGAGAAATAATCTCCAAAACCTGGGAGTCCTACTAATGGCAAGAGGGGTTGTCCCGTCTTTGAGAAGCTTAAATCCCAATAATCTTGCCTCTGGATATTGACAGAGGGTTTTAGCAAGAGGTTTCGCTTTGTCCTGTTACCGGTAAAATCCCGAACAGCCTTGACGGTTCACCTCTGCATATTCGGTAAGAGAGTTTGTCCCACCTAATTGGTCTTTGTAGAATAAGTAATCCTCACAGTCCACGTATCGAGATTATAAAAACTGTAATTTTTGAAAATTTCACTGTATAGATTCAACTTACTGAAAAAAAAAAATGAATAAATGTGATTACATTGACTTAGTAAAAATGCAATTTTTTATTTATTTATTTTTAATTTGTAGATGGTGCACATTAAATATATGATTATAACATGTGTAACTCAGTCAATGTTAATTATAAATCTAAATTATTGTGTGGGACAATTTTTTTTAATAAAACTTAAATAGTTTCTTCTGTAAAACCTTGTGATGAGTTTCCACACTATTCTTTTGGTCTTCATCAAGAGTTTGTTTTTTATTTTTCTTGGGTTTCCTGCTCAGCCCAAAAATACAATTGCATTAACATATTTGGTTTTACCTTATTTGAATTGTAACACATCTTGGTAAGAGGAATCAACGCTTTTATGCCAATGATAAAATAAACCCAATACTGAACTTCAAAATTTTGCCATTTAAACAATGTTCTTTTGAGAATCATGATAGCTATGGTGCAGACTCAATTATTGATCTAGAACACGTAGCAAGTTTTTGAAATGATATGGGTGGCCTTTGAAATATTTATGTTCAAATTATTTTTTATTTTATTTCTCTGCATAATTTTGCATCTTATATTTCTTTTGAATTTATTTTTTATGGACGAGTTTATATTGTTCACGAGTTTGTTTGCTATTTAGTACAAGAGCATGTTTGTCATTTAATACGAGAGCATGAGTCTATGTTGATACTTCTTCAATTAAGAACAAGAACTGTGGGGTATTCATTTTGCCAAAGTCTTTCAGGACAGAATCTAAATCTCATCCCTTATATCATACCTCCAGAGATTTGGACTTTGGTAGATGACAAGAACTGTGGGGTATCCATTTTGCCAAAGTCTTTCAGGACAGAATCTAAATCTCATCCCTTATATCATACCTCCAGAGATTTGGACTTTGGTAGATGACAATCAAGAAACATATCATCATCCTCATTAATTGTAAACCTTTTTTTTCCAACTTTGATGAATACTCTGCCATCTGAAACTTGACTAAATTCTGTGGTTTGCCCCATAGCTATATTACTAGTTATCTAGGGCTTGATCTTTTGGAATATATTGAGTTCATCTTTTGCATTCTTTGTCTGAGGAGCGTATCCTGAACCAATTTGAGATTCTTCGAAAACAATAACTCTGCAATTAAAAAGTTGTTTTGATCTTGGGCTGTGAAATCCTTGCTTGCTTGTCTCCTTTATTTCTTCAGTTTGAAGGGTTACTCTTGTTCCTAAAACTCAAGTTTTGTTGCCTTCAAAGTAGCAGTTGTTTTAGAAGTCCTTAAATAGCTATTGTTGATCGCTGTGCTTTTGACTCCTCCCATAAATTTGCTCATCTGTAGGCATTAAGAGATTTTATTTATTTCACTGTTAAGTTTTGCTACAAGCCTGATATTAAGAACATCCTAACTTTTGCATATGTGCATTTGGCCATAAATGAAAACCCCTAATGTGATTTCAAATATGGATACAATGAATAAGATGACTTTGGAAATCAGGGATTTGTTTATAATTTTATGGAAAAAAATGTCCTCATATATCTTGCACTTGAGTGTAGGGAGAATTTGTGTGGTTTGGGCAATCAGCCATTAGTATTTTATGAATTATCTTCTTTGACAACTCCCCACCTCGTGTTAAGAATGAATGGAATTTTAATACCAGGAATCCGGATTGTGCCAGCATTTTTGAACTTGTAAAATTTTATATAAACATGCAATAAATACTTGTCACTGCTATCAACTGTTTTTCCACTTGATTTCCCTGTAAAATTGCTTGATCTCATAGAATTGAAATTTTAACATTTTTTACTCTCATGTTTATCCAGAGCATTATCAACGATTACAGTTGCTTCCAATCTGAAGTGGGCATTGACTGCAGCATAGAAGACTTGTTCAAGACAGTAGCATCTGAAGCAGTTCCTGACATATTCTGTACCCAGGAATGGTTCGAAGGCCTTGACTTCAACAACCCATCTTATTACACGGCTTCATTCAACCATGGGAGTATGGATGAGGAGGTTTTCAATGCAGGAGGCCAACACATGAAATCAGATGAGGTTGCTCCTTGGATGGAATACTAGCTTAGATTGTGAAGAATTTTATTAATACAGCTCTGTTTAGAGCTGTGATTTTTTCTTGTCAAGAAAGCTGTGTTCAAACTTCGTTTGAAGAGTACATGGTCCAAAACAGTTGCCGGTTTTAACTTCTTTTCTGGTTGTAATGCCAGGCGCAAGCATGGCTTGACGACCACTATAAGAACGTTTGTAGGATGGTGTGTGTATAGCATTGGACTATATAAAATGTTTTCCAAGGACTGCTTGGAGTTGTAGAAAGTGCCTTAATATTTCGTGGAACATTCTCCCACCTTTTCAATGATACATTTTATAATTGAACAGACAAATTAATAATACAATTTATTATTATCTTTGTATACATAGATTTCTTGAAGTTCTCTTTTAAACATCTTTCAGATCAAATGTATTATTATATATTAATCTGCCTGTAGGAGCTATCAAAATATATAGGCTTCAATTTGACTAAGCTGTGCTTCTCGAGTCAGTCTTGGTTTCCTTTCTATAAACTACTTTTTTTTTACTTTTCATCTTTGGACTCTTCACAAGTGCAAGTGGAAAGTTTTTTTTTTTTCTATCTTTTCCATTGGATGGAACTGATGTAGAAAGTCTATTCCACCAATGCAAAATACTCCTCGGATGCTCCTACTTGGCTGTTCCTTTTTAAGGAGACCATCATTAAAGCTCTTAAAGAGGATTTACAAACAATACATTTAGGTCCACTGGACCTCACCTACCACGCGACTCCGCTGGAAGCTTGTTTTTTAAGTTAAAGTATTTCTTACAAGTGGAAAGATGGTATCTTATGCTGACCTCATTAGCTTAAGCATCATTCGTCATATATGGCTTGAGGTTGAGCCTTGGCCAAGTGAGAGTATGTTCACAACAGTTATGAGTTGAGATGAATGACCCTTTTTTTTTCGGGGGGAGGGAGGGAGGAAGGTGGTGGTTAAAATTAGATTCTTTGCCTTCCTTCCTCCTAAGAGGTAGAGAGTAAAGAACATTTCATTTAAAATGCCCTATTTATTATAAGAACTTAAAAGAGATATTACTACCTCTAGAGGGACTCAAGCAACACTCTTTTTACTTTCTTTAAATATCCAAAATAATAGTGTATGATTGTTAATCTAATGGAGGGAGTCACCTTTCAGCACAAATCTTTGTAGGGGGGTTTTATTAATCTTAGAGCCCTTAGATTGCTCATCTCCTCATTCCAAGCCATCTAGGAGACTAGCAACTCTAAACACCCTTGGACACCATTACTTCACACATAGACACAGAAAGACATGTAAGTCCATTTCTCACTACTTTTGCCCCAACATGTTCCCTCTTAACAATGTAGTTTTGCTTCTTCTCAATGGTACAATTCAATTTATCTTCAACTAACATATTTCTACCCCTCTAGCCTCTCTCCAACCATGGGGATAAATGCACATAATAATCTTCTTGACTATTGTAAAAGTTACTTGGGTGCTAGGTGTGATTCTAGAGGGTGTGTCTTGCTTTCTCTTAGAATCTCCTAGTTTGGTCATCTTGGTCTTAAGCACTTCCCAATGAGCACTATCAATTTTTGTATCAATCTATTCATAGTGATTGGGACATCCCTAAGATCTTTAAGGGACTCCCTCACATCTCCCAACGACACTCAAGATGTCCAAGAGTCCCCTATGGCAACTAAGGTAAAAAAATCATTCAAAGACATAAGATTTCCTTAGTGCCAATTATTAAAAATTAAAAAATTGAAAATAAATTTAAAAAACCACATTTTTTAGATTGTTGTGCCAATTACCCTAACTTCAATGGTTTAGGGGCCCCACCCACACCCTAAGTAGTCATAACAAACCTTATAAATAGACATCTAATCTTCATTACAAATCACTTCCAAGTTTCAACAACAAAGTTGGAAGTTGCAATAGCAAGCTACAAGCATGCAAGAGTGAGAAAGATTGCAAGTGACGACATTTAGAAGAATGGGAAGAAGAGAAAGTGTGAAGTTCTCATCAATTAACCATTGATTATGTTTGGTCAAAAGCCACTACTCCAGTTCCTAGAACAAAATTTCACTCACAAGGCCAAGGTTGTTGTCATGCAAGTGAAATTAGCTCATCAATAAACCAATGGTTGAAAAGCAACTTCGTGAGAGTGGGTTTCATCTCCTACTCTTCGAGCTCAACTTAGACTTGAGAGGGTATTCCCAAGGATATGTTTTAACATGTATTGAAATCAAACAAAATGGTCAACCAAAAATATTGACACCCAAACCCAACATGTTGGCTTGGCTCCAAAGATTGTCATTGAACCAAAAACAACTAGTTGTCTCAAAACCCCTATATAGCTAATATGACTATGCAAGCATAACTCACATGAGATAAGTTCATTTTAGGTTCACACAAGTTATTTCTCTAGTTATATTGATGATCATGAATGCACATAAGGTAGTTCTATTCTTAAACTATTTATTTATGTTTTGATTTGTTTAATGATGTAAGATTGGTAACATGGTTCCAAATCAGTGCTCTTATTATTTGGGCAACAAAGTCACAATACATTGGAAAAAGAACAAATTGAAATCAAAGAACAATGAGCTATGTATTTGCATACAAAAAATATCATGGAAATTTGTGATAGAGCATGCTTAGTTATCCAAAACATAATTGCATATATCCATATATAAAGTGGGAAAGATCATTACAACTTGCAATGTTTTCATAATGTTATTGCATTCATCTAATTATACATTATATTTGTCTTGAAATAAATCTGACAAAAGAATATTACTAACTACAACTACAAAACTCTCCTAGATATGTACCTAATGCCATCGACACATTCTTAAAAAAAAAAAAACCACTTACAATAATAATCTCTTTTGATTTCATAGGCTTAAACTCACCAAAAAAATTAGACTAATGTTTTTGGTTGCCCTTCATAATACTAGAAATTCTCTAGCGTATGGATACCACCCAATGGCTAACCTCCCCAAATGATCAAAACATTCACTATAACAACAACAAGGCAAAATACTAATCTACAACACTGTTGCATCAAAAAATTCAATGATCAAGATGCACTCTGCCCAAAATGGGCAGCTCAAATTCAAAGGCAATCGTTGGAGGTACAAAAGTAGATGGAAGGATTAATGGAGAGCAAATGGAATTAATGTAGGTAGCTAGGAGAGCTCCCTTGCATGGATGGCAGGTAGGTAGATGAGAAAACACAATTCCCTCGCACTTAGCACTCAAAACCTTTTGAAAAATATTTACTCTATCATCAAGTACCTTTTAAATACCACATTCCTTAAAAACACTTTACACTTTATCATATGTTGGTGCTTGAATGTTGTCGACACTTGGGGAAAGTCAAGAACTCAAGGGAGTTATGAAATTGTCACAAACCACCAATAAAATATTTCATTTGTTTCATTTCCTATCACACCCCCTTAATGCTTGTCGTAGGTTTGTCAAAAACTCGAAACCTAAGGTGGAAGTTCTAGATTCCCAATTCCTTGAAATAATCTAACATTGTCTTTCCTTATGTCTCTAGTTCAAAGCTTCATTGCCCATTGAGAACTATGTTGGTGACCAGAGTTGTAGATCCCAAATCTCTAAGGTTCAATAATCTTCCAAGTGTTAGGGGTGTCAAACCTAGGAAAATTACCACAAACCTATCTTTAGATTGGGAAACTAAGGACCAATGATTGAGATGGGTAAGACCTTCACTTCTAGTTCTACAATACCAAAGGGGGTTCTCCCTAAGGTTCTGAATTGATGATTGAAACACTAAACACTACCTTACATCAAACTATACCAATTGCATAGTGTATCCCAATACTGGCTTCACAATATACCTATGTGCTAGTTTGGACATGTAAGAATGAGTGCCTTATTAATAGATAATCTACCATATAAGTGTCTGAGAATCTATTTATGATACATTCTTGTATTGATAATTCATTCAAACATCACAGTATGACACAAAAAATAGAACTTAAAAGGTGTTTGAGTTGATGTATTTGGAGTGTGTTGAGTATGATAGGAGAGAAAGCTAGTCATAGATTGGTGCCTTTATTCATTGGGAAACAAAGTCTCTAGGTTTAATCAAACATGCAATGACTAAAGACAAGGTGATGCCTTAATCAAGTCACCACAAAAGACTATGCCTTTCAAAATGCAAGTAGACCTCTACACATTCATTTAGAAAGACAATAAATGGTTGCAGAATATTAAGAGATTCTACATAGTAATCCTCAACCATACCCACACATTTCCTTTATTATATTAAAATATACCATGCAAAAGCTTTTCAAGGATTTTACAATCTTCTAGTTGAAAAACTAAACAAAAAACATCTGGAAATGCATACCATACTTAAGGAGACACTCAACTAAGATTGATAGTGCCTTTAATCAATCAATCTTCAAAGATACAAATATTATTGCGGGTTCAGGAGAAAACCTAAATCATTACAATGTGAAATAGCTACACCAAAAACTAGAAATCAAAACCCTAAGGCTTGTGAGTATCTTTCTTATTCTAGCTCTGCAACTAATCTCTATAAAATTTTATTGTCCTTTTTTTGTTAATCTAGGAAAATATATCTTTTAACAACATCAAGAAACCTTGAGGAAAGAACCATGGTTGTCTGAAATTGTATAGGTTTCCCATATTTGCTTGCATCACCTCCACATTGAAGCCATGCCCCTACATTAATGAGCACACAAATGAGGAGCAAAACCCCCTACAAAATTTGCAACAAAATCTGACCAAGAATGGCCTCTAACAAAAAGGAGGCTTGTAATATATAAAGAAGCATGGGTGTCACAATCCTTTCCCAAATATGTACTCAAAGCATTAAATTCCCTCTCCACCACCTAGAAACTAAGATTGGATGGCTGGGGAGAGTCGTTGGTCATTAATGGCATTTACGGACTAAAAACACACCCATCAGGAGAATTGGTGAAGTTTCGAGCCCAGAACAACCATTGGATTAAATATTAAATGGTTTGCAACCCCAAAAGGTCACATTCATCAAACATCGGGCATTAGGCCTACAAGGAACTGCTTGCCAAAAAGGTTGATTAGAAAAATCATCCATGAACCAAAAATCCCAAAGAGAAAAACCTCTATTGGCATCAGGCATCAGGCTCACCGCATACCGCCTAATGAAGAAGATGATTTGAAGAATGTCAAAACCACAATCCCCAAAAGACATCTTCTATTGGATGTTGGGAATTGAGCCTGATGCTTAATGGAAGAAGGGAAAGAATAAGGAAAAAGCCTAAGATTGGTGGAAGGATGGAAAAGAACAGAAAAAGGAAACTATCGAGGATTGGGGATTGGGAAGAAGACTTGTCTTATCACAAAAATAAGATAGAAGATAAGAGGGAGACTCGATCATCGAAGATCAATGATATGACATCAGGGATCTAGGGTTAGAAAGAAGAATTATGTCTTATCATAAAAATAAGAAAAAAGATAAAGGGAAGGCCTGATCACTGAAAGTTGAAGATAAGACATCGAGGATCAGGGATCAGGGAGAAGACTTATGCCTTATTGCAAAAATAAGACAGGAGATAAGAGGGAGACCCAATCATCAAAGATTGAAGATATGACATCAAGGGTCGGGGGTTAGAAAGAAGAATTATGTATTATCATAAAAATAAGACAAAAGATAAAGGGAAGGCCCAATCATCGAAATACGAAGATAAGACATTGAGGATCAGGGATCAGGGATCGGAAATAAAACTTATGTCTTATCATGAGAATAAGACTTAAGAAAATTTTGATCGCTAAAGACTGAAGATAAGAAAATTTTGATCGCTAAAGACTGAAGATGACATTGGTTTCAAAAACCTTGTTGGGTTTCAAAGGTGGTTTTGAAATCTTTGTCGAAATCTAACAAGGTTTTCATAGCCTTTCAAAATTCTGACAAAACTCTTTTGTTTTGAAGTTTCAAAGTGTATTCTGACAAGGTTCTCAAAACCACATTGAAGTCTGACAAGGTTCTCAAAACCACATCAGAGTCCAACAAGGCTCTCAAAACCACATCGGAGTTTGACAAGGTTCTTAAAACCATGTTGGAGTCTAACAAGGTTCTCAAAACCACGGAGTTTGACAAGGTTCTCACAACCATGTTGGAGCCTGAAATTTTTTTCAAAACCTTTCAAAGTTCTAACAAAAACTTTATTTTTTACATGCATCAACCCATAAGCTCAGTTTTGAAGCCTTTTTCAGGGCTCAACAAGGTTTTGACAACCAAATCGGAGTTGAATTTTTTTTTAAACCTTTCAAAGTTCTGACAAAAACTTTGACTTTTTTGTGACTTCATTATGAGGTTTCAAAACCACTTTTAGATCCCAACAAGGTTTTTGAAACCACTAAAAGCTTTGATCGACAATCAAATGAAATACTTTAAGACTTGTCACAAAATTGTGATAAAGGATAAGAAGAAAGGTCGATTCCCACAAGACTAAAGACTATGAATCGAGAATCGAGGATTGGAAGGAAGGCTTAAGGCTTATGATGGAATGGTGGTATGAGGTAAGGAAGATAGCCAATCCTTGAAGACCGAAACTTCAATACATTTATCTTGAATTATTTCATCGAAACCTTGGCGATTAGAGGAGGAAAGGGAAGAAGAACACAAAAGTGATAAGGGCTAAGAGTTAAGGCCAACGACTAAACGCTGAAACACTTATACTTACACAAGTGATGGATTAGAAGGTAAAAAGAGGTATGAAATTGGGAGTGATAGAGAAGGTATGCAAGTAGGAAAATAATTGAAAGCTCAAAATTCTAAAAAGTTCAATACTTAGACATTTTGGGATTTTTGCAAATGGGTCTTTTATTGTAGCCTGGTAAAGGAGTAATGCAACTACTAGAGGGACTTGAGAGTGATACACCATTAAGATTTCTCAGATCGGTTGTAATTGATTGAAATCACAAGGGGGTGGTAGGAGGTGACAACAACAAAGCATTATAAATTTATCAAATTTATAGGTGCCAATAGTGACTCTTGTTGGGTCATGTGTCTCTTGTAAGCATGACGAGAATCCAAATATTCGTGTTGCAAACAAAAAATAGGAATGAAAAGGACCGGGACTAATTGTTGAGGTCATGTGTCTCTTTTTGGAACAATGAGAATCTAGATCTTTGGGGTGTAGACAAAAAATGGGGAACGATAAGGACTAAGATTGATTTACACAAAATCATGACAAACAAGGGTCATGACTACAAACAAGAACACAACAAAACCACAACACAAAAGAACATATGTTACAAAGGTTCAAAGAACCTTACTCTTAGGATAAAAATGCTTGAGTTGTTGACCATGAACTGGTAGCTCCATGAAATTTCCATCAAGGCTCCTAAGGTAGAATGTTCCTTGACCACACCCTTCAACAATTTGATAGGTCCCAACCCATAGGGCATCAAATTTTCCATGTTTTTCCTTGTCTTCTAACCTAGAATTCCACATGAGGACAAGTTCTCTAGTATGAAACTCCCTCATGACATCCCTCTTGTCAAAGAGGTACTTCACATTATGTTGTCTCAATAAATTATTCTCATGGGCATCCCTCTTGGTTTCTTCAAATTCCATCAACTCATGTATTCTTTTGGAGATAGCACTTTCTTCTTCCCAATCAATCTGTTGCAGAAACTTATAGAAAGTAATTCAAGGCTAATTGGAAATTTGTCTTCAACACCATACACTAGTTCAAATGGACTCTTCCCAATATCCTTCTTGTAGGTTACCCTATCTACCTAGACAAAAAACTTTAACTTATCATCCCACCTTTTTTTTTTGTATCCAAAGTTTTTCTAATGATATTCATGATGCATTTGTTGCTTGAATCGGCCTATACATTTTCCTATGGATGATAAGGTGATGAATGTGTTAAAGAGATCTCTTACTATGAACACATTTCAATAAAATATTTGGATCTAAAACACATTGCATTTTCAGCAACAATTCTTGATGGCATTCCAAACATAGTGATTATGTTATTTAGCAAAAAATCAATCACCACCTTTGAGGTTGTAATTCTTGTAGGTATTGTTTCCACCCATTTTGTAAAGTAGCTAGCGGTCACCAATATCCACTTGTATTCATTGCTAGAATTTTTTTGTTGTTTCCCCTATGAAATCAATACCCCATTGTTAGAATGGAGCCTCTACTAAAATGATTGTAAGGGGAAGTGAACCTACAAATTTTAACTTGCTAGAAAACTTTTGGTAAGCATCACATCCTTTTATAAACTTGGCCACATCCCTAAATAATTTGGACCACCAATAACTTATCCTCATAATCTTATGAGCGGTGGTCTTTGACATATAACATCCACCACATAATCCATGGTGTCATTCTCTATAACTCTCATTAACTATTCTTCATTTAAACATCTTAGGAGTGCACCATCAATGTTTCTCTACATCAACTCTCATTTGAGTAGCACATACCTCTAAGCTTCAAGTTTCAAAGTCCTCTTTTTCTTTCAATTAAACTTGAGAGGACAACTCAAGTTCTCCAAATAAAATATAATATCCTTATACGAAGGACAAACCTTCAACTGACATGAAATGAAATAGGGGTCAAAGTTAACTTGGTGGACCTCAACAACATCCAAATTTTCCTGCCATTAATTATTCTAGCCCTTAAACTCTAACCAATTTGGTTGTTTTTACCTCCATGTCATACTCTTGGATCTTATTGATCCATCTACACCTTTTCCCCAATCCCTCTTACCGCACAAAGATGTCCTGAAAGTTGTATGTGGCATAAAAGAGGTGATCTTGGACCCTATAAGGTAAGGTTTGAGATTTTTCACATCTTTAATAGGAGAATAGGCATGCTTCTCCATCTCAAAATAATTCAATTCAAACATCTCTGATTTGTTGAAGAAAACTATTGTTTGTTCATGTTACACCTCAATTGTGTAATTATTATTTACTATTACTATGTAGGGTAAATATGAATGTAATGTGAATTTTGGAGATGAATAAATTGTGCTTGCACTTTTTATCAATGCATTATGAATGTATGTTATCACATTTGATGTTGTGTGAAAAGTATTGCATATATGTGTTTGAATGGTTATTGAATTAATATTCTAACTTTGGAGATGTATTATGTATACTGCATATTTTGTGAACATTTGATTGTTGTGGCATGTGTTAGTGGTTGCAGGTATATGTTCAATTCCTCCAGGCAAAGGGGAAGTATCACTCGAAGAACTTGGTTGGGTAAGTAACAAAAACTATCTGAGAA
Organism: Sequoia sempervirens; assembly: GCA_007258455.2. Classification (NCBI taxonomy): domain Eukaryota; kingdom Viridiplantae; phylum Streptophyta; class Pinopsida; order Cupressales; family Cupressaceae; genus Sequoia; species Sequoia sempervirens. The sequence continues at coordinate 182,142,571 of VDFB02105785.1, read as the reverse complement.
TACACACACCACGGTAGAATAATTGAGTTGTGTCATTTAGTGGGAAGTTGGTAAATCATCCTTAGTTGATGTGTCTGCATTAGTAGAGTCTTGTTTACTTTTGAGTGCATTATTGGGTGATGTTTATCTATTTGAGCTTTGGAGTTCTTTCTTGTTTTATTACAGTTATATTGATAAGGACATATGTGGAGTATGTGTATATATATACACATGCATGTCAAAGGGATCTAATGACATGTATATGAATATGTATAGATGTACCACACGTAAATGTTTATCAATACAATGGTAATTGTGAATGGTTATATGTGAATCAAATATATTATAGTATATACATATATCCATATGTATATATGTATCGATACACACGTACGATGGAAAATGGACATGCCCATACATGTATCATAGATGTATATCTTGTGTGAACCCCAATCTAGGTACCTGCAAAACAAAGACAATAAACACTTCAAGTTAGATTTTAAGAATAAACAAGGATTCCTCATGAAATCCATTAACAAAACTCAAAATAGGAATGAAAAGAAGAAAATAATGAAAGAACAAGAAAGTAAATCAAATCCTATTGAAAGCAATGCAAACTCTTGATCCCATGGGGGAATTGGTGCCAATTTGATGTGAAAATTGGCCCTTTCCCAATTCCTAAGATGCAAGCTTCGAATGTTGAAGAGATTGATCCACTTTGTTGATGAAGAATGAAGACTCCAAGCCAAAAAATCTGCAAAACCTAGTTATGACTCAATGATAATAGATGGAATTCAAGAGATATTTGAGCATGGTAACTTTGCTTGGATTGTGGATGATGAAGTGAGGATATGAGCATTTTATTTATAGAATTTCAAGATGGATGAATGTCCAAATTTGAGAAATGTGGGACTAACATTCATCCAATGATATGATGCCACTTGTCAAGCTATGAATGGATGATGGATGTGCAAGATTTGGGTTTGTGCCAATAAATGCCAATATTTGAAATTCAAATTTGTTGAAATGACATGCAAGAGGGAAGGGAAAATGCAATAAATGCCACTTGGCTCAAGGCAAAAGGACATGTAAGATGAATTTATTGCCTTGTTGGATGTACATATTGACTTGAAATTTTTGAATTCAAATTGAGAGAATATTCCAAAAGATGCCTTGTGAGGAAAATAGAGATTTAATAAATGAATTAAATCTATTTTCATGTGCAACTTGCATTATCTAGAGGATGTGACATGGGATGAGGTTAAATTAATCAAGGGTTAATTAATTTAACAGGAGATTAGATGATGTGACCTATTTGACTCAAATTTCTGGATTTATTTAAATCAAATCAAATAGGAGAAGAATATGATAAGAGGCTAATTAAATAAGGATTTTGATTTATTTAATTAAAAGAGATGGTGTTAGATTAAATCAAATAAGTTTTTAATTTATTTAATTTAATGGATAGACTTTAGGGATTTAATCAAATAAATTGATTATTTAATTAAATAAGGATAATTAGATCAGATGGATTGATTTAATTAACAAAAGAGATTGACTCGACTAGATAAAATGATTTATTTAATTAAGAGATGAATATTGATGAATTTAATCAGATAGGGAAATTTGATTAAATAGTTAGATCAAAGGATGATTCAGGAAGAAACGATGTTAGTAAGTAGGATCAGATGCACGATGTCAATCAATATATTTTCGATGTCTACATTTTTCCCCTCTTTGAAGCGATGCACTTGTTGCGTTGGGTCAAAGAATAAACGATCTCGATGAAAGCCAAAAAATTTTGATATTTTAAAAACTTGCCCCACTGCTGCATGGCAAGAGAAAACATGCCATTATAATGCCCCCTCGAGAGATCGGATGAAAATTTTAATTTTTTGGGTGATCTCGCAAAAAAAGATGATAAAGTACCCGACAAGTCCGAAAGGGGTCCGAGAGGCTAAAAACGTATCTAAACATAATAAAATGATGAAAAAAAGCCTCAATTGGACCAAAACAGGTTCGGGGATCCAAAACACTAGCAGGATAGCCATTTAGGGTTTAAAAACCCTAATTTTTAGGCTTAAAAGGGGCCTGAGGGGTCACTTTCAAGTCATTTTCACACACCTCTGCTAGCAAACTTGAGATTCAAGCTCTGACCTTCCGGAAATATGGCGCAATGATAGCTTCCTCTACACATTTCAGACTGAGTTCGGACATACTAGCGGCCACCTGGCATCGGGGCACCGGTATGTGACCCTTACTGAAGCTTCGTCTTTTCATTTAATGCATTAATTACAGCTTTAAAAGGGGAGCTCGCCTCTAGTGGCGCCATATAGCACCGCTCGACATTTAAATTGTGCCATGCCAGGTTGTTTTGCGCCGCAACGGTGCAGTTTGGAGTTTAAAAACTCCAATGCTGGGCTCAGGCATGACGGGCCGGTTTGGGTAAAGTCCGCCGTGGCGGCGCCCTTTTCATGCAAACTGCGATGTTGGAGGATAAAGTGTGTCGCAGCGGCGCCACTTGTCTCTTTTTAGGCTCGAGCATCAGAGTTTGAGTAAAATAAAACTATGACACCTTCACAAATTGTGCTGCTGGAGTCAAGCTTGGAGCATTTGACCAAGAATTTTTTTCAAATTTTTTAACACAATGACTTTCCTTAATGCAAGATGGGTCGAGGGAGCTCTACTCTCGGGAGCATCGGTCGCGAGATTTGGCTAGCATCATACGGGACCTAAGCAACAAAGACCAGGATCGACTAAGAGCTACAGGATTATGGCACATTGCATACGCGGTGCCCGTGCGCACCCACTTAGGGATGTTATCAGCGCTGGCCGAGAGATGGCATAACGAGACATCGTCATTTCATCTTCCCACTGGCGAGGCCACCGTCACTTTGGAGGACGTTTGGCACATTTTACGATTGCCTTTTCAGGGCCAACGAGTGATCTTTGATATGGATGAGGGACGCGAGGCCTACGTTAGAGTCCTTGCCACACAAGACATTATCTACTGCGAGGGACAGATTGAGCTAGAGCGCTATTGGGTTATTGTACCCCCTACCGCTAGGTGGTCGCACCTATTATTTTAGGTCTTGTTTCCCCAGACCGACGAGGGAAATATTTCAGTCCTGGCTAGGGGTATTGCTGGGAGTAGATGGTCTGAGACAGGCCTGTTTGTTTTGCATGGGGGCATGTACTTCTTGCCTCACTCTATAGAGACTTGCACGAGTACATATACATGGACAACAAAGCGCTGGGGGCTGGGGTGACCTTACTTCACATCTGGGCATGGGAGCACATTTTTGTATTGCATCCATGTGTTCCAGTTCCGATGGGGGCAGATGATCCGCTTGTGGCACGATACAGAGGTTGTGTGTCTTTTACACACACTGGGGAGCAGGGGATCCCCTATTGGCGATGGGTCCTAGATGAGATGCTTATTTTTCCTTGGAGACTATACTTCGGTCAGCCTAGATGGGATGGTGATGTCGGCCAGTTATTCTACTTCTGTTAGGACTGAAACATGCAGGGGCAAGAGCACACCATGATCAAGAGATACCTGCCTGGAAGCATGTAGCGTCAGTTTGGAGAGCTGCAGGATCAGCCAGATGACGACTATGTAGTCATCTTTGCTCGCAGCATGTCACAGATATCATGGGGACATGGTATTCCCACTTCAGAGGTAGTTGATAGCTTTAGGCACTTGGTATCCCAGTCGTGGGCTTATGATCAGGGCCTAGCAGATCCAGGAACCACACAGGCCTATAGAGATTGGTTCAAACCTCCTCTTCGGTTGACCATTCCAGGTGAGGATACAGAGGTGCGCAGGGCCAGAGGCAGGGGGATAGGATGAGGGCAAGGACCAAGGGTCGAGATTCGATAGGATCCACCAGGTGTGCCCCCAGTTCCGCCAAGTCAGGGAAATGTCCATATGTAGGATCAGTAGCAAGAGCTGCCAGTCCCACCACCACGAGCCAAGGGTGAGGATCAGATTCACGTGCAACCATGGGTATAGCCATAGGGATAGGTAGATGGTTGGGATGCACTGATTTCACAGTTGCAGGCTCAGGTTCAGGCACTGACAGTAGAGAGAGAACAAGTGAGGGCTGAGATAGAGCAGCTTAGAGAAGAGAGGGATCAGGCTGTGCAGCAAAGACAGGCTGCAGAGCTATAGGCAGCCACTGAGCTAGGCCGCAAGCAGCAAATGGAGAGTATGACAGCCTCCTCCCCCAGGGTACAGTGCCAGTACGATCCTACAGGGATGCCATCCGAGAGATAGAGTACTACCGTCGGGCCTACCATGACACCGTACCTAGAGCAGATTGGGTCCCCGAGTACTCAAAGTGGGCCAGCCAGAGACCACCAGAGGGTTATGGTGATAGGGGTGCGGACAACATTCACAAAGATCGAGCCTAATTCAGATGATACACCTTTTGTGCCTTATGGGCTCATTTTTGATAGCCCGATGGGCGTTTTGTATTGATTGTCATATATGTATAGTGATCCAACTTATTCTTTGTATTATGACAGTGACATGATTGATGATGTATATGAGCCAATGACAATTTTGATGCAATGCATTGTGTTCCCTTTTATGCATGGATGGTTTATTTCTATATGCTTTGTAATGTTGTCTTTTATGGATGCATTTATTTCTAATGATGATACATGCATTATGATTATGATTAACAGATCTATATTATGCTAACCTATGATATGCAAATGTGATGGTTTATGATAATGCAAAATGCAATGGTCCGATATGTGAAATGATATGCGAAATGATATGTAAATTATGCTTATGGAATGTTAATGAATGGATGCATATATGAATTTTATACATCTATGCCTATGTGGAATGATTTACGTAATAAATGTTTTATGATGTTATTTATGAGATGATATGGATAATGAAATATGAAAATGCGATGGTCACAATATGATGCTAATGAAATGGTGTTAATGCATAAGGAGATGGTTTAATGAGGTGCTTAGAATAACAAAAGTTATTATCCTCAACGTAATTAATGACGATGTATGTGATGAAATGATATGTTATGTGAATGTGATGTGATGATATGATGTCATTTATGTTATTCAAGCATGTATGGCTTGATGAATTAAATGCTTATATACCTATTTGTTATGCGAAAAATGATTATGAGATGCTTCTGTAGATGCTTATGTGATGATTTATATGAAATGGTTATGAAATGAAAATAAACATTTATGCAATGATTAATATGGTGTTATGAGATGCAATGTAATGGGTGAAATGCACTAACATGGATGTGACTGTCTATGAAAAATGTTTATGATAACCTATTTATGATGATTAAAATGCAATGCGTATGTTTCCTATATGATATGCTTATGCAATATGCTAATGATTTGTGGGTGTAGGATCGATGGTGATGATGGTCAACTATCATAGTACCTTGTTAGCGTGATTAGTAAGAAGGAGTCATTTCAACAAGACACCAAATGATGTAAATGGAGATGATGATGATGATGATGATGATGATGATGGTCAACTGTCATAGTACCTTGTTAGCATGATTAGTAAGAAGGAGTCATTTCAACAAGACACCAGATGATGCAAATGCAGATGATGATGATGATGATTACTTGCTGAGGAATTGGGATTTTCAAAGGGCCAAATTTTCTTATGTTTGATAACACACATGGTACGATGCATCAAGGTATAGGGAACTAGGATGGTGTGGTACCTAGTGTGATGGACCTTGACCTGACAAACAAATAGGAGTATTCTTTTTCACACCTGACATACGGAAACCTTGCTAGGATGTACTTTAGAAGTTTCAGACACCTCAGACCAAAACACAGAAAGGAAAACCTATCCCTGTAATAGTTAACAAGTTTCCCTAGACCTCTTCCATACATACCTAACAAAGTAAGTATTCACCAAGGTTATATTACAAGAACATCAAACAAGCACAGGAGACAAAAGATAACGATCATTGCTCCATTCCTATTTCTCTAAATCCTCTATTTTGGGATATCATCGAGACGTCCTTGGAGTGAGCGCAAATAAGATAAGTCAAAAGATAAAGACCAAGTAAACAAACAAACTGATGCTCTTCAATACCGCTAGCGGAAGGATGTGTTTTCTAAGGATGATATTTGAAACTTATTGCGGAATATAATGCCCATTGTAGGAAGGATTCATCCTAGGACATGTTAGTGGATGGCGGTACGTCATTTCGTTTATAAGGGATGATTGATATGGGACCAACTGGATGATGAGTTACCAATACAAAGAGATAACCAACTTGCTTACGTACTGACTTAGACTTTAGACTTGACATTTGGAGTTCTACTTGTAATCTGCTAGACTTATTTCTGACTGTCCTGCCAAAGATTGAGGATGGTGATCAGTTTATTATGGATGGTGTTATTGCGGGTGCAAGCGAGATGAGGTGGGTGGGGTTTTTCAAATATTTGGATTTTTTTGGAGTTTTGCAATGTTTTGAGGCTGTTTTTGGTATTTTTCGTGATTTTGCCAATGTTTTGATTTTTGATTTTTCCAATGTTTTTGGGATTTAATGAGATTTTGACCAAGATT
>VDFB02105785.1:182120354-182135906 GCA_007258455.2 Sequoia sempervirens | reverse complement strand
ATATATATACATATATACATATACATATACATATACATATACATATACATATACATATACATATACATATACATACATATATATATATATATATATCCCTCTCCCTCTTCCTCTTTATCTCTCCATCTCTTCCTCTCTATCTCTCCCTCTCTATCTCCCTATCTCTCTCTATTTTAATCTCTCCCTCTATCTCCCTCTCTTTATCCATCCATCTGTCTCCCACTCCCTTTTCCTACACCTATATATCTACATCTATTTGTCTCTCTCCCTTTATCTCTATCTTGTTATATCTCCATCTCTCTACCCCTATATATATCCCTCTCTCTACCCCTCTCTCTCTATATATATCACTACCTATCTCTATCTTTCTATATCTCCCTCTCTCATTCTATCCCTCTCTCTCCCTCTCTATATATTTATCTCTTTCATCTCTTTCATCCCTATCTACCCCTCTCCTCTCTCTCTCTCTCTCTCTCTATTTCTCTCCATATTCATCTCATTCTCCATCTCCATCTACATTTCTATCTCTATCTCCTTAACCCACTCGTCTCTCTCTTCCCATTTCTATCTCCTCCCCCTCTCTCTCCCTATTGCAAACATAACATGAGTCTATTGGTAATGGATCTTGATTATCATATTGATTCAAAGAAGTCATGTTTGGATCCTGTTGATTTGAAGCTGTCACTTCTCCATTGAGACCTTTGTTGAACAAAGAAAATCATTTGCTAAATGACCTACCAATTGACTTCATGTAGTGCAAAAAATAAACCATTTTTTTCCCTAATTGACCATCTACACCTCTTCGACATAACCATTGCACACCAAGGTGCAATTGATAGTAATAATTGCAAGTAACACCAAACTTAAAAAGTTCAAAATGAAATAAAACCTATTAAAAAACTAAAAAATCAATTCATAATTTATTATTTTTTAGGATTGAAAAAAATTATATTTATTAAAAACATTATTATTTATCTATATATATTAAAATAGTTAATAATATTATTAATTTTTTTATACAATATATATAATAATTATTTTAAAATCTATAATATTTAAAAAATCTAAATATATAAGTTTATATTTTAATTATTAAAAAAAAAATTAGTTTTAATTTTAAAAAATTTGAACATATAATTTATTATATATTATAGTATAATAATTATTAAAAATAAAAATAGTACCTAAAAAATTTCTAATATATAATTAAATGTGTATACATTATATTTATTATTTATCTATGTTATAATTAAAAGAAATCTAAAAATCTAAGTTTAAAAAGTTAAAACAAGTGTTTATCCTATAGTGTGAGATTTGAGCATGAAATAAGTCTCATGCTTGCAAATCATGGTTGAGTCGTTAAAAAATAAGTTTTAGATGTCGTTAATGGTAAACTAGTTGCTATTTAATGGTAAAAGCCTCCAAATTTCTAAAATGTCAGGTGAGCCTCCAAAATTTGACTTATCACGTAAAAGCCAGATAAATATTGATTTTCCAATTGGATGAGAACATTCTATTTCCATTTGCAATGGTTTTTGTCAATTTGATGACAACTCTCTTTTTTCATTTGCATTTCTTTATGTTTTAAATTGTATGCAAATATTTAGATAATACTTAATTTCTTTATGGAAAAAGTCTAGATTTGTCTAAGTTTATTCCATTCCATTATTTAGCCCTTGTAATTAATTATTTAATCCAGCCACATACAACTAGAAGTTACAATACATGGCATCCATACACACCCATGCACAAACACACACTCTTAACATATTAACATACATATAGTTTTCTATCAACGTAATCCTTGAACCTCTTTAGGTACAATTGTCGGTGTATCTTTTATTTTATAACAAGTTGAAGTTGGAGAATGAACTTTATTTTGTTTTCTTAAACTCTACTTTAGTTTTGTTTTATTATAAATAAATTAAAAAAAGTTTAAGGAAACAAAAAAAAATGTTCACTCTCCAACTCCAATTTGTTGTAAATGTTAGAATATTTTTATTATATTTTAATCATATTTAACTCACATTAAACATAACTTTTCTCATAAAGTTGCAATATTTTTAAAATAAAACATATTTTCTCAAAAATAAAGCATATTCTCGAAAATAGACAACATCTTTGAAAAAGATGAAATAAGTATTTTCTACTTTTTAAAATTTAAAATATTTAATTATTAATGGAGCTCAATGAAGGGAAAATAATTTTATGATGCTCTTACACATTTTCAATGTCGTAATATGTAACCTCATATTGAAAGAGGTGGCATGCCTATTATTAACCCACCTTTTAGTTGCAAGAGAGGATCTCCAATATTCTTATCAAATTGGGATGTCCCAAGCCACATGAGATTTTTTTTAAATGCTTGAAAATGAAATAATAATATCCTTATTTTTTAATACAAATAAAATTTATTTTGGTTGATGTTAATTGTTAAAATATTGAAATTCTCATGTATCTTACTGAACATCTTTATGTCACTCCTACATGCTTACATTACACATGACATATATATTATTATATAATCTCACACTCACATGTTCATCTTTAGTATGAAACTTGCCCTCATAGTTGAAGGTAAAACTAGGAAAATCTTTTATTTTTCCATCAAATAAAATTTCACACTACATCTTTCAAGTTACGTACTCTAGGGCCAACATATTGACATATGTGACTATCACACCTTTCTTTTTTCTCCCTATATTGAAACCACAATAATTTTATGAATATAATTTCATAGGAGCATAAGTGATTTCATCATGAATCTTATACCATTGGTTAAAGTGTTTCCATCATGGGTCCCCCACCATATAATGTTTGAAGTTATTCCATAATGGATCCTAAACCATATAATGGTTATAATGATTTCTTCATAGGTCTTACATCAAACAATAGTTAAAGTGATTCTAAAATGGATATTACATTGACACTATTATAAAGGTTGAAGTGAATCCTTCATATGGGCCCTATAAATTTTACATGGTTTATGGGAGCCAACTTGGTGGCACTCCCACATGGTGTCCACTAATACTCTCAAATTCATTCTCAACATAATGTTGCCTTGCACTTGTTTCATTTTATGCTCAATTTTAAGCAAATTGTCAATGGCTATTTTTCATACTACAAGTGTAATTGTTGCATAATATACTTATGACTTTATACATGTAAATTTGGAAATGTGCTTCTATTAACAACATGAAGAAAGATAAGGAATTCTCCAAACATATGGCCTTTTTAGATATGCTTGCTCAATTTAATACTTGTTTTCATTGTAACTTTAGCATGCATAATCCATGTACTTCATATGCATGTCAACATAGGGGAAAAATGTAAAGGAGAAAAATGTATACTTCCTCTTTTCCCACTCATTGTAAAACAACCACTTTGGCCTTGTCATAATGTCATGTCCTTTTTTCCAAAAATAACACTTACTAAAAATAGCAAGTTTCCACTATCCAAAATTAATAAGCCAGTGGTTGTTGAATACATTGAAAAATATTATTTATTTAGTATTTATATTGCCCTAGTGAAACATTTATCTTTTGGACAAACAAATATTAATTATTTCGTGGTGCCAACATAGGTAGGTTGTAATTTTTGGAAAAAAAACACTTTAACCTCATGTAAGTGCCTCAAAAAATGCATTTTGAGTTGTCAAAAGATGCCTTGTAAGTGGTATAATAAGAAAGGTTAAGTTTGGAGGTGTTATAATGCATTTTATGACTTTTGTAAGTGCCTAAATTTGGGGAGGAATATTTGGACGTGAATCCAATGTTTGGTAGAAGCTTCATGAAGAAGGCAACAAATATAAAATGCAATTTCTTGCTTTTTGGATTACTTCTTGTCATTTTTCATAGGCTTGTGCTATTTTCTTTAGAGGCTAGAAAACCTATGGAGAAGGAGACTGAATAACGGGAGTTTGCGAGTTTCCAAGAAGGCTAAGGATGAGAGTTTGAGGCTCTTCTAGGTGCAAGCTCATAGAGAGTTTACCTTTGTGTTGAACAAAGAAGTTCGTGGTGCTTTGGTGTGTTGTTTTGGAGGGGTTTTTGTGAGTTTTTGGTATGATTAGCTAGAGGTTTTCTATTACAATTTGTTTGTTGTTGTAATGCAACAATTTTACTATTATAAATGCATTCATAATCTATATTGGGTCGTTTTTGGTCTTGGGTGTGAGTTCAAAAAGTGTTTTATAGTAGTTTAGTTGAGTTTGGTGTGCATTTTGAGCCCTGTTTTGGGTGCCAATTTTATTTGTAAAAGGGAAGATCTATAGACTGTCAAAAAACATCAATGTTATAGGATGTTATGCTGCCAAAATTTATGTAGAATCCTCTATTTGAATGCAACAAAGCTTCTATGAGTTTTGGATTAATTTGGAGCACTTTTTGTTGTACCCGATTTCATCGTTTCTTTTCAAAAGATTGCAAATTAATTTTGGGTTGTTTTCCTTAATGAAAATCTCATAAAATTATTCAAATCTAATATAAAAATAGCAGGGGACATTTCACATAAATACACCATCTTGGTACTCAAATTGATCTCTTTTGTGCAAACAGTAACCCCAATCCTAAAACCAACCCTCTTCTAGCGTACCTCAACCTCAAAAGCTTTGAATTAGTCATCATTGCAGTCATTCCTACATCTTAGACTAGATCAAAAGTGTGGATCTATCTCATGGATGGAATCAAAACTATAATCTTGTCCTCCTAATTCAAATTATTTTGCCTACCTTCTTAAGTTGACCCTTTCAAAAAAAAAACATTGTTGTTCATCCACTTGCAAGCCAAATAATCAAATTGAACACTTATGATTTTGTATTTAATGACAAGCCCTGAGACATTAGTTAATAATAAAGTGCTCATCAAAATTAACAATCAAATCATTACAAAGCATTTTTTTCAACATTTTACATCTCAAATTCAATAATTGACATCATCTAAGTTCTTACAAATTTTGTCTTTCATGTCATCAAACTTATACAATCAGCAATAGGGGCTTGATTGACATTAAGGAACTCAATAAGATTTTCATTGACTAATAACAAGCTTCTCAAAGTGTTTCTTATCATTACAAAGTCCCATAAACAAACATATTTACAAATGTCAATATGACAACATAAGATAGATTCATAGCTAGAAAGACAAAATTGTACATAATCTCATTTGAACACAAAGTAAAGTCCAAAAACATACCTATAACAATACTTACAAATAAAAAATTACAACAAATATCTATCACCAACAACTATAATTAACAAATAAAACTAATCATCCCAAACCTTCTCATCTACTCCATCATTTATCAGTCCCAACTCAAAATATGATTAATTTTATCTGATTTACTATTTGATTAAGCTTTAAGTAATTATAGGTGTTGTGGTCTAAATCTGACTTTCCATTCAGTTACAAACCTTCTCAACTACTCCATCATTTATCAGTCCCAACTCAAAATATGATTAATTATATCTCATTTACTATTTGATTAAGCTTAAATAAATGTAGCTGTTTTGGTCTAAATCTGACTTTCCATTCCAGTCACCACCACATTTTTTTTCAAAATAGGTAGTCTTTGAACTCCTCAACCTACTCCATTGTAGTCGTTCCCACTCCCTTTCCTCTACTCTTCTCAAAAGACGTAATGGATGACCTTGCAAGTTCCCTAAAATAGAATTCTCATCATTCCCAAAGGAAAGTTTCCATTTTTAATTGGAAATAATAATAATATATTGAATCACACGTGAAAGATGCAAAAATTGTCAAGCCAAATCCCACGTCAAGGATACGTATGCACAATGTCATATGCCAACCAGCCAAGAAAGAGAAATGCGGGAAAGCAAACCAAAGAAACAACTCCACGCCAGTCAAGCCGCCCACCTAACAAGTAATTCACGCGTGTTCTTTTATTGACTGTGCCATCCTTGTGCCACAAGCCTTTTTCCATCTATAAATTCAATATCCAACAATTAAATCTTCGGAGACATTTGCTATCTCCGCTCTGGATCGTCCCACAGTGTTAGTTCCTGTTGAAAAAAGAGAGAAATCTTTAGGGCTAAGTGGGTTCGATCTGCAGATCTGTAAAAAGAGAAAAAGAATCCATCTTGTATTTTGTTTTCATATAGTTTCTGTGTGAATAGAGCTTTTCCATGGCGTGCCAGTTGGCCTTTGGAATGCCAGCGGTCACATGCAGCACTTCGTATCTGTCAGGTGACCAGGGGCTGAGGAGGAGGGGTGCTGCTGGTGTTGCCCGAGCTTGCATGGCTGACAGTATGGTGAACACTGATCATCATTCTATTCTTGGGGTGAGGAGAAATGCTTCGAAGAACGAGGTCAAGAGTGCGTATAGAAATCTTGCCAGGCGATATCATCCTGATGTTTGTAAGGAAAGGGGGAGTGAACAGAGATTCAAGCAGATCAATAGAGCTTATGAGGTGAATATGTTTGTTGTGTGGTGTGGATGTTGTGGTGATTGTGGTTTTTAATTGTAAATTTCTTTGCATTTTTCTGGGAATGGAAACATGGATATGTGAATCGGCGTCAGATATACAGATGTCAATGTAATGGTGTTCACATCTACAGCACATACTTACCCTTTTCAGGACTAGTGTAGAAAAGTGCATTCAAATGGTTTTGTTGATTTGGTTTCAATTGATGGGTCATAAATGAATATGTTTTCAACGGAATATTGTTTACATCAGCAAAAAAATAAATCTGTTTTGAGTTCTAGGATAGAAAATTGCATTTGAATGGCATTTGATGGTCTATTTTGGGTATAACATTTATCGGTTAAAAGATATGAAATTTGAAATGTTTCTGGATTTGACCGCACAAACTTTTCTGCATCAACATTTTTCATCATACTCTGATCTATCAATGTTTGCCATCGTACTCTGATTCGTCATTAGGATAGAATGAAAAAAAGGAAAAACAAATAAATCAGGCAATCAAACCCAGAAACAATCCAAACATTTTTTTAATTTTTTCGTTTTGGGTTTTCTTTAATCAAATTGGTTTAGATCTTGAGCTCCAATTCTGAGGACAAATGTCAATCCAGGTTTATTAGGGCATATGGCTCTTACGCCTTACTGGATAAGTTCTCCTTTCTTGCATAGGCAGTCTCTATATCCAAAGGATTGCACCTAACCATGAGAGCAATCACCGCAGCCTTGCAGTTGATAAAAGCTTAATGGTCCTGATTTAACTTGGACAGCAGGTAACTTCAAAAATCTGGCGGTCACACCAACTGTCAGTCAAATATAGAAAGCCTAACAGCCTTACCTACCCACAAAAGGGTTTTTCCTACTCTATAGATCTTTCAGAAATAGTCCCCATAACCTGAGCATTGCGCCTATAATGACAATCGGATTGCCCTCAGCTAAAAGCTTTATTGCCTCGGCTTCAAATACCTCGCAAGGGATTTCCCTCAGCTAACACCTAATTGCGTCTGCTCCATATACCTTGCAGGAGGTTTTGCACGCAACTGATAACTTGGACAACCTGGGTAGTACATCTTGCCAAGAGAAGACACCCCATCCTTGCTTATCGTGAAAGCTAAATAGTCTCTCACCTGCGTTATTGATAAACAATCTGTCCTACCCAATTGATCTTGGAGTAATAATCTCCAAAACCTGGGAGTCCTACTAATGGCAAGAGGGGTTGACCCGTCTTTGAGAAGCTTAAATCCCAATAATCTTGCCTCTGGATATTGACAGAGGGTTTTGGCAAGAGGTTTCGCCTTGTCCTGTTACTGGTAAAATCCCAAAAGTCTGACTGTTCACGTCTGTATATTCGGTGAGTGAGTTTGTCCCACCTAATTGGTCTTTGTAGAATAAATAATCCTCACAGTCTACCTATCAAGATTATAAAAACCGTAAATTTTGAAAATTTCACTGTATAGATTCAGCTTATTGAAAAATAAAATAATAAATATGATTACATCGACCTAGTAAAAATGCAATTTTTTATTTATATATTTTTTAATTTGTAGATGGTGCACATTAAATATATGATTACAACATGTGTAACTTGGTCAATGTTAATTATAAATCTAAATTATTGTGTGGGGCAATTTATTTTCTAAATAAAACTTAATAATTTCTTCTGCAAAACCTTGTGATGAGTTTCCACACTATTTTTTTTTTTTTTTTTTTTTTGTCTCTACTCAAATTTTGGTTTTTTTTCTTGGATTTCCTGCTCAACCCAAAAATACAATTGCATTAACATATTATTTACCTTATTTGAATTGTAACACGTCTTGGTAAGAGGAATCACGCTTTTATGCCAATGATAAAATAAGCCCAATACTGAACTTCAAAATTCTGCCATTTAAACTATGTTCTTTTGACAATCATGATAGCTATGGTGCAGACTCAATTATGGACTAGATCATATAGCAAGTTTTTGAAATGCTCTGGGTGGCTTTTGAAATATTTTTCTGCATAATTTTGCATGTTATGTACAAATCTTCTTTGTATTCTATTTTCTGCATAATTTTTCATCTTATATTTCATTTGAATTTATTTTTTATGGATAATTTAATATCATTTACGAGTTTCTTTTTCTATTTAATATGGGAGTACGAGCCTATGTTGATATTGCTTCAGTTGAGAACAAGAACTGAGGGGTTTCCATTTTGTCAAAGTCTTTCAGGACAGAATCCAGACCTCATCCCTTATATCATACCTCCAAAAGTTTAGACCTTAATAGATGATAATTAAAAAACATACTATTATCCTATCAATTATAAACCTTTAAATTCCAACTTTGATGAATCTTCTGCCATCTGAAACTTGACTAACTTCTAAATATGGTTTGCCCCATAGCTATATTACTGGTTATCTTGGGCTTGGTCTTCTGGAGTATATTGACTTCATCTATACATGAATTGGGTAAAAGGAATTCATTTGTTCGCGTTTGCATTCCTAGTCTGAGGATTGTATCCTGAACCAATTTGGGATGCTTCCAAAGCAATGACTTTGCAATTAAGAAATTGTTTTGATCTTGGGCTGTGAAATCCTTGCATGTTTGTCTCCTTTTTTTCTTCAGTTTGAAGGGTTACTCTTGTTCCTAAAACTCAAGGGTTGTCATCTTTCAAAGTAGCAGTTGTTTTAGCAGTCCTTAAATAGCTATTGTTGATCGCTGTGCTTTTGACTCCTCCCATAAATTTGCTTTATCTGTAGGCATTAAGAGATTATATTTATTTCACTGTTCCTAGATGACATAAATTTTGCTATTAAGGACATCATAACTTTGCATACGACATCATAACTTCGCATATGTGCATTTGGCCATAAATGAAAACCCCTGATGTGATTTCTAATATGGATACAATGAATAAGATTGGAAATAAGGGATTTGTTTATAATTTTATGGAAAAAAACGCCCTCATATATCTTGCACTTGAGTGTAGGGAGAATTTGTGTGGTTTGGGCAATCAGCTATTAGTATTTTATCAATTGTCTTCTTTGAGAACGCCCCACCTCGTGTTAAGAATGAATGGAATTTTAATACCAGGAATCTGGATTGTGCCACCAGCTTTGAACTTGTAAAATTATATATAAACATGCTATACTTGTCACTGTTATCAACTGTTTTTCCTCTTGGTTTCCCTGTAAAATTGCTTGATCTCATAGAATTGAAATTTTAACATTTTTTACTCTCATGTTTATCCAGAGCATTATCAACGATTACAGTTGCTTCCAATCTGAAGTGGGCATTGACTGCAGCATAGAAGACTTGTTCAAGACAGTAGCATCTGAAGCAGTTCCTGACATATTCTGTACCCAGGAATGGTTCGAAGGCCTTGACTTCAACAACCCATCTTATTACACGGCTTCATTCAACCATGAGAGTATGGATGAGGAAGTTTTCAATGCAGGAGGCCAACACATGAAATCAGATGAGGTTGCTCCTTGGATGGAATACTAGCTTAGATTGTGAAGAATTTTATTAATACAGCTCTGTTTAGAGCTGTGATTTTTTCTTGTCAAGAAAGCTGTGTTCAAACTTCGTTTGAAGAGTACATGGTCCAAAACAGTTGCCGGTTTTAACTTCTTTTCTGGTTGTAATGCCAGGCGCAAGCATGGCTTGACGACCACTATAAGAACGTTTGTAGGATGGTGTGTGTATAGCATTGGACTATATAAAATGTTTTCCAAGGACTGCTTGGAGTTGTAGAAAGTGCCTTAATATTTCGTGGAACATTCTCCCACCTTTTCAATGATACATTTTATAATTGAACAGACAAATTAATAATACAATTTATTATTATCTTTGTATACATAGATTTCTTGAAGTTCTCTTTTAAACATCTTTCAGATCAAATGTATTATTATATATTAATCTGCCTGTAGGAGCTATCAAAATATATAGGCTTCAATTTGACTAAGCTGTGCTTCTCGAGTCAGTCTTGGTTTCCTTTCTATAAACTACTTTTTTTTTACTTTTCATCTTTGGACTCTTCACAAGTGCAAGTGGAAAGTTTTTTTTTTTTCTATCTTTTCCATTGGATGGAACTGATGTAGAAAGTCTATTCCACCAATGCAAAATACTCCTCGGATGCTCCTACTTGGCTGTTCCTTTTTAAGGAGACCATCATTAAAGCTCTTAAAGAGGATTTACAAACAATACATTTAGGTCCACTGGACCTCACCTACCACGCGACTCCGCTGGAAGCTTGTTTTTTAAGTATAGTATTTCTTACAAGTGGAAAGATGGTATCTTATGCTGACCTCATTATCTTAAGCATCATTCGTCATATATGGCTTGAGGTTGAGCCTTGGCCAAGTGAGAGTATGTTCACACCAGTTATGAGTTTAGATGAATGACCTTTTTGGGAGGGGGGGCGGAGGTGAGGGTTAAAATTAGATTATTTGCCTTTCTTCCTCCTAAGAGGTAGAGAGTAAAGAACATTTCATTTAAAATGCCCTATTAATTATAAGAACTTAAAAGAGATACTACTACCTCTAGAGGGACTCAAGCAACACTCTTTTTACTTTCTTTAGATATCCAAATTAATAGTGTATGATCATTTATCTAATGGAGGGAGTCAACTTTCAGCACAAATCTTTGTAGGGGATTTTTATTAATCTTAGAGCCCTTAGATTGCTCATCTCCTCATTCCAAGCCATCTAGGAGACTAGCAACTCTAAACAACCCTTGGACACCATTACTTCACACATAGACACAGAAAGACATGTAAGTCCATTTCTCACAACTTTTGCCCCAACATGTTCCCTCTTAACAATGTAGTTTTGCTTCTTCTCAATGGTACAATTCAATTTATCTTCAACTAACATATTTCTACCCCTCTAGCCTTTCTCCAACCATGGGGATAGATGCACATAACAAGCTTCTTGACTATTGTAAAAGTTACTTGGGTGCTAGGTGTGATTCTAGAGTGCGTGTCTTGCTTTCTCTTAGAATCTCCTAGTTTGGTCCTCTTGGTCTTAAGCACTTCCCAATGAGCACTATCAATTTTTGTATCAATCTATTCATAGTGATTGGGACATCCCTAAGATCTTTAAGGGACTCCCTCACATCTCCCAATGACACTCAAGATGTCCAAAAGTCCCCTGTGGCAACTAAGGTAAAAAAATCATTCAAAGACATAAGATTTCCTCAGTGCCAATTATAAAAATAAAAAAATTAAAAATAAATTAAAAAAATCATTTTTAAAAAATCACATTTTTTAGATTGTTGTGCTAATTACACTAACTTCGATGGTTTAGGGGCCCCACCCACACGCTAAGTAGTCATAACAAACCTTATAAATAGACATCTAATCTTCATTACAAATCACTTACAATTTCAACAACAAAGTTGGAAGTTGCAATGGCAAGCTACAAGCATGCAAGAGTGAGAAAGATTGCAAGTGACGACATTTAGAAGAATGGGAAGAAGAGCAAGTGTGAAGTTCTCATCAATCCACCATTGATTATGTTTGGTAAAAAACCACTACTCCAGTTCCTAGAACAAAATTTCACTCACAAGGCCAAGGTTGTTGTCATGCAAGTGAAATTAGCTCATTAATAAACCAATGGTTGAAAAGCAACTTCATGAGAGTGGGTTTCATCTCCTACTCTTCGAGCTCAACTTCGACTTGAGAGGGTATTCCCAAGGATATGTCTTAACATGCATTGAAATCAAACAAAATGGACAACCAAAAATATTGACAACCAAACCCAACATGTTGATTTGGTTCCAAAGATTGTCATTGAACCAAAAACTAGTTGTCTCAAAACCCCTATATAGCTAATATGACTATGCAAGCATGACTCAAATGAGATAAGTTCATTTTAGGTTCACACAAGTTATTTCTCTAGTTATATTGATGATCATGAATGCACATAAGGTAGTTCTATTCTTAAACTATTTATTTATGTTTTGATTTGTTTAATGACGTAAGATTGGTAACATGGTTCCAAATCAATGCTCTTATTATTTGGGCAACATAGTCACAATACATTGGAAAAACAACAAATTGAAATCAAAGAATAATGAGCTATGTATTTGAATACAAAAAATATTATGGAATTTGTGATAGAGCATGCTTAGTTATCCAAAACATAATTGCATATATCCATATATAAAGAGAGAAAGATCATTACAACTTGCAATGTTTTCATAATGTTATTGCATTCGTCTAGTTATACATTATATTTGTCTTGAAATAAATTTGACAAAAGAATATTACTAACTACAACTACAAAACTCTCCTAGATATGTACCTAATGCCATCGACACATTCTAAAAAAAAAAAAAACCACTTACAATAATAATCTCTTTTGATTTCACGAGCTTAAACTCCACCAAAAAAATTAGATTAACGTTTTTTATTTTTATTTCCCTTCATAATACTAGAAATTCTCTGCAATATGGATACCACCCAATGACTAACCTCCTCAAATGATCAAAACATTCTCTATAACAATAGCAAGGAAAAACACTAATCTACAACACTGTTGCATCAAAAAAATCAATGATCAAGATGCATTCTACCCAAAATGGGCAACTCAAATTGAAAGGCAATCGTTGGAGGTACAAAAGTAGTTGGGAGGATTAATGAGTAAATGGAATCACGTGTAGCTGTGGAGATCTCCCTAGGCGGTGGAGGGCACGTAGATGAGAAACACAATGCCCCTCACACTCCTAGGCACTCCAAAAACCTTTGAAGAACATTACCACCATCGAAAGTACCTTTTAAATACCACATTCCTTAAAACACTTTTACACTTTACATGTTGGGTGCTTGTTCGGTTGTCTAATACTAGGGAAAGTCGAACTCCGCTGGAGTTATGAAATTGTCACAAACCACCAATAAAATATTTCATTTGTTTCATTGCCTATCACACCCTCTTAATGCTTGTCGTAGGTTTGTCAAAAACTCGAAACCTAAGGTGGAAGTTCTAGATTCCCAGTTCCTTGAAATACTCTAAATTTTTCTTTCCTTATGTCTCTAGGTCAAAGGTTCATTTCCCAAGAACTATGTTGGTGACCAGAGTTGTAGGTCCCAAATCTCTAAGGTTCAATAATCTTCCAAGCAAGCAAGTGCCAAACCTAGAAATTACCACCAACTCCATCTTTAGATTAAACCAAGGACCAATGACTTGAGATGTACACATTCACCCCTAGTTCCACAACACCAAAGGGTTCTCCCAAGGCTCCAAACTGATGATTGAAATGCTAAACACCAATTCACACCAAACCACACCAACCTCCAGATAGTATCCCAATACTCATGCCAATAACAGCACCTGGTCCTCAGGCTTGACATGCAAGAAGAGCACTTTATTGAATAGACACCACCATATACCTGTTTGGAGAATCTATTTATGACACAACCCTTGTATTGCTACATTCATCTCACATCGCGCATTTATCATCAAAAACAGAACCAAAAGGTGTTTGTTGGGATGGCTTGGAGGCAAGCCAAGCGACAGGGAGATGTTTGCCAGTCAAGGTGATCATGCCTCATTCAATAAAACAAAAGTCTCTAGGTATTTAACTCAAACATGCAACAACCTAGCAAAGTCAGCGCGACTCTAACCTGCTCACCAAAAGACCATGCCTTCAAAAGTATCTCCACATTCATCTGTTATCAAATGGTCACAAAATATTAAGAGAGTCTACTTAGTAATCCTCAACATACCATGCAAAAGCTTTGCAAGGATTTTACAGACTTCTAGTTGAAAAACTAAACAACAAACATCTGGAAATGCATACCATACTTAAGGAGACACTCAACTAAGGTTGATTATGCCTTTAATCAATCAATCTTCAAAGATTGCAAATATTATTGTGGGTTCAAGAGAAAATCTAAATCATTACAATGTGAAATAGCTACACCCAAAACTGGAAATCAAAACCCTAAGGCTTGTGAGTACCTGTCTTATTCTAGCACTACAACTACTCTATTAAATTTTATCGTCCTTTTTTGTTAATCTAGGAAAATATATCTTTTAACAACATTAAGAAACCTCAAGGAAAGAACCATGGTCATCTGAAATTGTATAGGCTTCCCATGTTTTCTTGCATCACCTCCACATTGAAGCCATGCCCCTACATTAATGAGCACACAAATGAGGAGCAAAACCCCCTACAAAATCTGCAACAAAATCCGACCAAGAATGGCCTCTAACAAAAAAGAGGCTTGTAATATATAAAGAAGCATGGGTGTCGGAATCCTTTCCCAAATATGTACTCAAAGCATTAAATTCCCTCTCCACCACCTAGAAACTGAGATTGGATGGCTGGGGAGATTCGTTAGTCATTAATGGCATTTACGGACTAAAAACACACCCATCAGGAGAATTGGTGAACTTTTGAGCCTAGACCAACCATTGGATTAAACATTAAATGGTTTGCAACCCCAAAAGGTCACATTCATTAGACATTGGGCATTGGGCCTACAAGGAATTGCTTGCCAAAAAGGCTGATGAGAAAAGCATCCATGAACCAAAAATCCCAAAGAGAAAAACCTCTATTGGCATTGGGCATCGGGCTCACCGCATACCACCTAATGAAGAAGATGATTTGAAGAATGTCAAAACCAAAATCCCCAAAATACATCTTCTATCAGATGTTGGGCATTGAGCCTGATACTTAATGGAAGAAGGGAAAGAAGAAGGAAAAATCTTAAGATTGGTGGAAGGATGGAAAAGCATAGAGAAAGGAAGCTATCAAGGATCAGGGATTGGGAAGAAGACTTATCTCTTATCACAAAAATAAGATAGAAGATAAGAGGGAGACTCGATCATCGAAGATCAAAGATATGACATCGGGGATCGAGGGCCAGAAAGAAGAATTATGTATTATCATAAAAATAAGAAAAAAGATAAAGGGAAGGCCTGATCACTAAAATTCGAAGATAAGACATCGAGGATCAAGGATCAGGGAGAAGACTTATGCCTTATTGCAAAAATAAGACATGAGATAAGAGGGAGACCCGATCATCGAAGATTGAAGATATGACATCAAGGGTCGGGGGTTAGAAAGAAGAATTATATATTATCATAAAAATAAGACAAAAGATAAAGGGAAGGCCCAATCATCGAAAGCC
>VDFB02105785.1:182104979-182120254 GCA_007258455.2 Sequoia sempervirens | reverse complement strand
CCAATCCTCCACTATGCTTCTCCTTGATTAGATTATCTCTCATAGAACTCCTTGGAATGCACAATTGGATTCCTCTAAACAACATCCCATCTTGGATTAATAAATCCAACCATCTCGTCCTATCTAATGTAACAAGTTCCAAACAAGCCTTCCAAGCTTCTGCAAAGTTTGGATCTTCTGGATACAAAATCTTAAGTTCATTGAACCCAACAACCTCTATATTCATTTCTATCAACAAATTTTCCCTTCTACTCAAGGAATCTACAACTCTATTTGACCTTCCACTCTTGTGCTTCAAATAAAAAGTATAACTCTAAAAAAAATCAACCCATTTTAAGTGTCTTTGATTCAACTTTCCTTGACTATTGAGATACTACAAAGCCTGGTGATTAGTATATGAAACAAATTATTTTGGAAACAAATATTGTCTCAATTTCTTCAAAGCTTGAACTATAGCATAAAACTCTTGATCATAGATAAAATATTTCTTCTTAGCATCATTTAACTTCTCACTAAAATAGGCAGCATGCTTACCTTCTTGACTCAAAACAACTCCTATGGCAGTGCCACTAGCATCACAATCTACCTAAAAAACCTTATTGAAATCTGGAAGTGCCAAAATAGGTTGCTTAGTAACTTTCTTCTTCAACATGTCAAAACTTTTGGCTACTCTTGAAGTCCACTTAAACACTTTTCTATCCCCTCCCATTTCTTTAGTCAGAGGTGCACAAATACTACTTAAATTCTTAATAAACTTTCTATAAAATCTTGCTAGACCATGAAACAATCTTACCTCTGTAACACTTCTTGGAATAAGCCATTGAATGATAGCTCTCACCTTCTTTGGATCTATTTTGAGACCCTCTGCTGAGACAACAAATCCTAGATACACCAACTCTCTCTTCACAAAACTACATTTCTTCAAATTAATCAACAGCTTCTCCTCCCTTAGCTTCTCAAAAAATCTTTGGATATGCATCAAGTGCTCCTCCAATGTCTTACTGAAAATCAGAATATCATCCAAATAAACAATAACAAATTTTCCTAAATTTTTTTTAATACCTCATTCATAAGCCGCATAAATGTGCTCAGTGCATTGGTTAGCCCAAAAGGCATGACTTACCACTCGTACAAGCCCTCCTTGGTTTTGAAGGTTGTCTTTCATTCATCTCCTTCTCTAATATGGATCTGGTGATATCCACTCTTTAGATCTATCTTTGTGAAGTACTCAACTCCACTCAAACAATCCATAATGTCATCCATTATTGGCAAGGGAAATCTATACTTGATGGTGAACTTGTTGATGGCTCTGGAATCTATACACATCCACCATTCCCATCCTTCTTTGGTGCTAGTACTGCAGGTATTGTACATGGACTCAAACTCTCTCTGATCAATCCCTTCTGCAACAACTCTTGCATTTGTTTGTTCAACTCTTCACTCTTTCCTAGAGTCATACGATGAGTTGCCTTATTCGGAAAACTAGCTCCAGGAATCAAATCCATCTGATGACCAATCTTTCTTATAGGAGGTAAACCTTCAGGTACATTATAAAAAATAATAGCTTGAAACTCATTCAACAAATTTGAAACCTCTACAGTACCTTAGTAGTATCTTCTTTATCAACTCTAGGGATTAATGCAAAACACATATGCTCATGCTTCATACCATCTAGGAACTTTCTTCCATCAACCAAACAAATTCTTGCATTATGACATACCTTTTCCTCTACCTCTTTCTAGGGCTTCAACTTATGACGAACTCCATCCTTTTTCAAAGAATAGGTGTTGGCATGTTCATCATGTATTGCTCGTTGATCAAACTACCATGGTCTACCTAACAACATATGAAAAACATCCATAGGAATAATATCACATAATACCTCATCATGGCATTCCCAATCTTGAACTTTACCAGACATTGTTCATTTACCAAGGCTTTATGGTCCTTCTACAACCAAGCAATCTGGTATGGGTTCGAATGCCTTCTTCTCTCCAACTGCAACTTACTAACCATTTCTTCTAAAACAAGGTTATCAATACTATCTCCATCAATAATAACATTGAAAACTTTACCTTCACACTTACATCTGGTGGGAAAAAAATTCTTCCTTTGAGTTGGCTTATTCTCCTTATTTAGCAAGGCTCTTCTAGTAACAAGAACCTCCCCTCTTTCGGCATCCTCAAAGTGTGAAGACTTAACATCTTCATCTACATGTGCAACTCGTGCATTACCCTCAGGTCTTCTATTTGTCCTTCCTTGATGTTGAGGAAACCCATAGGCTTTATGTCCTTCTCCACACTGGAAAATGTTCCACAAAATCCTCCTCTTCCTAGTCCTTGTCCAGATCTTCCCCTTCCTCTTTGGTCTCCATTAATTTGATCATGAGGATGGTAGGTGTTATCTCCTTTCTGGTTATGGCTGCTATGAGAGCCTTCACCCTTTTTTTGATCTTCATTTTGACCTCCATATGACCGTCCACCAATCTTTCCTCCACGACCTCCACCTCATTGCTTGTTCTCAAACCTTTTGTTCAATTGGTCTTCAACCTTTAGAGAAAACTGATAAGCGTCTTCAATGGTGGTCATTCTTACCAGTGCTAATTCTTCCTGTATGCTTGGCTTTAACCTATTAATATAATGAGAAACTTTATCCTTATTCACCTTAGAATGTCCTTTCTGAATCAAGACCTTGTGAAATTCCTCTGTGTATTTTTTCACCGTCCTTGTCCCTTTCCTCAAGCTTTGCATCTTCTTAAGCAACTCTAATCCATAACTGACTGGAATAAATTGTTTGTTCAATTTTGACACCATTCTATCCCATTTGGAAATTTTATCTTTCCCTTGTCTTCCTCTTTCTAACTAGACCTCTTTCCACCATATACTAGTGTGACCTTTTAATTTTGTCTTTGCAAACCTCACTCTATGAGGATCTTCAATCTCCTCAAACTCAAAAAATTCCTCCATGTCATTGATCCAATCAATCAATTCTTCAAGATTTAGATTTCCACAAAAAGTTG
This sequence comes from Sequoia sempervirens, assembly GCA_007258455.2. Classification (NCBI taxonomy): domain Eukaryota; kingdom Viridiplantae; phylum Streptophyta; class Pinopsida; order Cupressales; family Cupressaceae; genus Sequoia; species Sequoia sempervirens. The sequence continues at coordinate 182,117,235 of VDFB02105785.1, read as the reverse complement.
AAACCTCCATTTTAGGTCTCTTCCCAATGCTTGAGGTTGCTCACATTAATCTTATTTCTCTAGGATCCATTGGATCCTGTTCTTCCTCTTCCATTTCCTCTTTCGTTTCATCTTCACTATCATCTCTGTCTCGTTGCACATCTCTTCGAACCTCTTGTTGCAAGGTTTCTAATTTCCTTCTAAGGGCTCTAATTTCATCTCTAGGTGGACCTCCTCCACCCCAGCCTCCACCTTTGCCATATTGGGCATGTCTTGGAGGCATCTTGAATTCAACCCATACTTATAGGTCCTATAGCAACTACCTCACGTTCGATGCTTTGTTACAGGCTTAGGAACTCCTGCTCTGATACCACTTGATGAGGGCCACACCGCCTAGAACCCACAAAAATCACAACAAAAAATAACAACACAGAAGATGTGAGACAAATAAATGATTCACTTTCAATTATTTTCAAAAAATGAAATTACATATTCAAAGCTTACATGCTACAACCTCATGGGATTGATTTATTACAACAAAATCAACTCTGAAAAGAAAAGCTACTATTCAAAGCCACAATCTACACTATCAAGGCCACCTTCTACAACCCCCACTTAACCCTTTTTATTTTCCCCAATAACCACTCTAGAATGTTCTAGAAAGTAAAAATTTCCCCTTTTTTTTTTGGTGCCAAAAGTCTCATCGTTTGATTTCTAGCCTAGGAAGAAATTTTTAAGAAATTCACTTTTTAGAGGACCAACTTCACGGGGCCATAACTTTCGATGTAGGCGTCTGATTTTCTATTATTGCATATCATTGGAAAGCTCTCAACGAGCTCTACAACATATGAACACCATAGGTTAGTTCAACCACTTTTTAAGCTATTTTGGGGCCTCCAAAGTTTAATATCTGAATTTGAAGCTACATTGGAGAAATTTCTCATGACATAAACTTTAATTTCTCCCAAACCATGCAGGGTATTGAGGTGATTCTTTCATGACCGAAATTTTTTTCTACTCTACTCCTTGGGGTAAATTTTCATGTCCATATGAACCCATTTTGGCCGACTTACTAAAAATAGTAAGTGCTCATTTTTCACTATTTTTGATGCATGACAATCTTATATCCCCTAAGTGCTATCATGGGACTCAAAACAATTAAAAAAAATAACCATTTTTTTTTTAGGTGATGCAAGATTTCCCTACACCATTGGATGCTCTTGAATCAATCAATCTTCTATAAATCCTTTTGGAGCATCTTGTGGTATGTAAGTGAATTTTGAATCAAATCCCAAAGAGATATCTTGGCTAGAGTATTACAAAGTTGCTCAACAAGATCATATTATTTACCACTTCATTGATGAAGGCTAGATAGGGTGGAAGATATGTTGAGGAAATGGAATGGAGGTTGGCACTTGCTTTGGTTGTTTATTATTTCTAGTGCTATATGTGTGAGCAAGTGCATGATAGCTTGGTTTCAACACATCTTATTGCACATGATTAATTTCAACAAGTTGTATTACAATTTTAAGATATGGCCATGAGGTTTAGGAGGTCCTACAATGAGAGGAAGTTTAGAAGGACCTATAAGTAGAGGAGTTTTAGGAGGTCCAATAATTAATTATCGGTTCATAATTTCAAATTGTTCGCAATCTTCTATCAATGGAGGTCCTAATGCCAATTTAACATCTTTATCTATGAAATTCATCTTATTTTCTTTGATTGCATCCTCTTACACTATGATATCTTCCCAAGTAGGAGAGGTATAGGGGGAGGAACAAACATGATCCTCACAATTATCAATGATTGAGTCCTCTTGCACTAGGATATCCTTGCAATTAGGAGATATATTAGGAGAGCGACAAAAATGATTCTCATGATTATCAATGATTGTATCTTCTTACACCAAGATATCCTCACAATTAGGAGTGATATTGGGAGAGGGATCAAATAAAAATAACAAAAGAGGGGAGATAAACTCATTTTCACATTCTTGTAGGAAATATTCCCTAAATTTCTTAACAAGATCTAACAATACGATATTATTTATGATAAGAGAAATTTTTAAAGGAAAACATTATGCTATGTCCTATGGATCAAACTAATAATTCACAACACAATGAAATAGTTGTAGGATTGATTTTCAAAAACTGAAATCATATCTGGGCATAGACCACAAGCAAGGTTCTGCACAAAAAAATTAAGCTCAAATTGATTGGATAGGAGCATGTTGGGTTCCCTAGTCTAGAGAGGTTAAATTTACTAATTTCAAATATGGAAACCAACTACAATGTCTAAGGGTCCTATGCTTCATAGCTTCAGGTCTAGATGCAGACAATTTTTTGGAGATGCATGAAAACCAAATTTTTCTATATGAAGCACACACATGTATTTTTTTAATATTTTTAGAGTAATTTAATATGTCCAAAAAATGTAGAAAAGAAATGCTTTTTAATCTTTTGAAATGAAAAGTTAGTATTGGCATGGTGTGTTGGTTTAATGGTGGTATTGTTGTTCTTTCCACCAAGGTTCAAACCCCATTGAGGTGGTATTGTTGAATATTTGTATTCCAGTTCATAGCTCCGGTCAAAAGCATTTAACCCTTGAATTAAAAAAAAAAACTTTTGAAATAAAAATAGTATGCAATTTTTCACCTTTTCAGGGTTTTTCACCAAAACATGCATGCATAAATGATAAACTAATGTTGCAATTAAATTTCTCAATGAAAATAACATAGATCTAAGCCCCCAAACAAGGAAAATCATATATGAAATTATGCAATTAAATTCAAAATATTTTCCATTTTTTTCTTTTTAATTTGTGATGAACAAATAATGCAAATTTATAGTTTTGAAAATAAAATAAATGCAAATTAACAAGATCTTCAAAGCACTAAGATTTTTAAATTAATTTTCACAATTTATGTAATGTAGACAAGGAAATTATAGATGCATGCTATGTTAGGTTCACCAAAATGTTTAATTGAAAAAGGATCCTAGAACTGGTGTGTAGACCGTTAAGATCAATCATTTTTTGAATTAATATTGGGAACCAAATCAAGGGTATGGGATTGGCTAGAACATAAAAAGAGAGCCAGTCTCTCTGGATTTGGTTCTTTTGTTGATCTAGAAATTGATTGAATTCAATGTGGATTTAATCAAATTTATTTTAACTATGCAACCTAATTTGAAAATGTAATTTATCACACAGACGAAAATGAAAAAGTAACAAAATGGCTCTAGATCTTAGACTAAGAAACAAAGAGAAACCTATGTTGTAAATTTGGAGTTGAAATGGTTGGTCAAGGGCATGGGTCACTCTTGACTAGATTGTTCTTTTTTGGATCTATAAATTCTAAATTGTAGGTTGCAATTTGCACTATGTTTTATGGGACTATCACTTGATGAAACTTCTAGATATGACCTACACAAATGAAAATAATATAGGGGCCACATGATGAAGTGATAAATGGAAATGTCACCTTGATGTGAAACCCCTGATGAAGTGATGCCACACCACAAGTTTCCACAAAATTTGATTGATAGATTCCTTGATTGCTTGATAGACATACAAAAGGCTAGTTCCCAAAACACAATAGCTTGCTATAGATATCATCTAGGGGATAACTCAATACTTCTCCATAATAATTGTATCAGATTTCATAATTTCCTTCTCATTCATTTCTTTTTTTAATGTTAAAATGAAAATAAAACTTGTTTATACATGCATTCTAATTAATGTTTTTGTATAGGCCGAGTAGGGGTTTCTTTTTAATTCCCCAAGGACCAACACCAAAAACTTAAATTTGAATTTTTGCTCCTTAGGTCAAGGGCGCCCCCCACCCTTGATTGGGTGATTTTACCCCAAATTTGTTGGGAAATTAGGGAATTTAATATTATTTTATAATCCGGTCCCAAACCAAATAAATTATTATTATAATTAATGTTGTAGGAAAAATAGGGTGTCAAGGTAGAGTGAAATTGTCAAGGGTGCCAATTTACGATGCTACATAGATAAGATCACAATAAGGCATAGGTTCCCATTACCAAGGATGGATGATCTAATGATTTGTCTAAGTGTAGCCAAATACTTTAACAAAATATAATTGAAGAATGAGTACCACCAAATTTAGATAAGAGAAGGTGATAAAATTCATAACTGTATTTAAAACTAATGATGGGTTGTGCAAAGGAAAGTTATGCCATTTTTTGGCCTAATGCCTCAAGTACATTTATAGGGCTCATATATGAAGTGTTTAAAACTATTCAAAGATAAATTTGTGATTATGTATTTGTATGCTTGATCTTGATTTTTAGTGAGTATATGGAAGAGCACTTGAGCCATTTAAGACTTGTGTTAGCTAAGTTGAAAGAAAAGAAGTTGTTAGTAGACTTGAAAAGGTGTAGCTTTATGAAAAAGGAGCTCATATATTTAAGCTTTGTGGTTTCACAAGATGGTTTTAAAATAAACCTAAAGAAATAAAAAATAATATTAGAATGGCTTTCACCAAACACTATCTCTATAGCAAAGAGCTTTCATGGGTTTGCCAATTTCTATAGGAAATTAATCAGGAATTTCAACGTTGTTTGTATAGCCATCATAAAGACAATGAAAGGGAACAAGAACTTCCAATGGAAAATTGCAATAGAAGAAGGTTTTTTATTTGTTCATAAGGAAAGTAGTAGAATAGTGTGTGCTCTCTTTACCTGATTTTGGAAGGTTTTTAAGGTTGACTGTGATGTAAGTGGATAGCTATAGGTACTATACTCAATCAAGGATGAGCTTATTTCAGTGAAATTTTATATGAAATAAGAAGAAACTATTCTATCTATAATCAAGATTTCTATGTACTAATATACACTTTAATGAATTTATTTTGTTTATTGATCATTAGGTGTTGTAGTATATAAACAACCAAGGAAAATTGAATAAAAAAGAAAACTAAATAGGTAGAGCTTCTTCAATGTTACATTTTTGTTTTAAAAGACAGAAGTAGGGAATATAACAAATTCATTGACTAGAAAAGCTCTTTGTTGAATGAGCTCCAAGTGGAATTCATTGTGTTTGACTTAATGAAGGAATTGTATGAAGATGACTCAAATTTTATGAAATCCTAAGTAACATGAAAAAGCTCAACAAATGTTGATATAACTTTGTGGCTTGAGCATATGATCCAAGATGGATTATTTTTCAAGAGGAAGAGGTTGTGCATACCTCCAAAGAATATTTTATAAGAGAAGCATATAAATGGTCTAACTGATCACTTTGGGAATGACAAGACTTTGGCATAGCTAAGAAACACCTACTATTGACAAAAAAAAAAAAAAAAAGTGTGGATGTGAAGAAATTTATGGAAAGACACAAAATATGCCAACATGTAAAGTGCAAAAGTCAAGAAACTAGACTCTATCAATTGATTGCAGACTGAGAAGATTTTTCAACACCATAGATGTGGAGGTTCTGGAGGTTGTGAAGAGAATCCTTGGCATTCGTTTTCTCACATCCTCATACCACTTCTATGTCAATTTTGACATTGCATCCATTTTCATGGCTTGGATTCTGCAAGCCCACGAAGAGAAAGAGGCGATTTGTTGGCTGATGAGAAAGCTGGTTAAGGCGAGCTAGAGGGAAGGTGTGGAATATTACTTGGATATGACAGTGGTTAGCATGGGCTTAAGTCCTATGGGTGGGGTGTGGCTCACGCTCACCCTACACTACAATGACCCATGGATACCATTTCTGGTGCATTGTGTTGGTCAAAACATGGAGACTCCCATGAGGGAGGTCAAGGGAAACATTAATCTCTTGAAGGAACTCTGTGGTGCCTTTGTCGTTGAGAGCCCCATGCCCTTGTTGGCCCTTCCACTTCCAGGGAGCTTTTGGAGTTGTCGAGTGATGTGGAGGAATAGGTGGCTGCGATGGTGGGGGAGCTTGGTGATGATGTCTGCCAATAGTTCAATGAAAAACCGTGGATTGGTTTTTTGACCTTTGCTTTTATAATTATGCTAGTGTTAATCTTTTGTTGTTTTGGGTTTGACCCCATCAACCCTTATATAGCTAATTCCACTTAAGAATTATATTAGTATTGATTGTGAAGGTGTGCAAACCCTTTTCCTAGTACCTACAAAACAACATGAATAAACGAGCTAGACAAGGAATTACAAGCCAAAAGAAGGATTCCCCATGAAATCCATTTGCAAACTAAAAATAGGAAAGAAAATAAGCAAGAACACAAAGAAAATGATAAAAACTATATTCAATCCTAATTCAAATAGCAAACACTTGATCCCATGGGGGAATTGGTGCCAATTTGATGTGAAAATTGGCCCTTTCCCAATTCCTATGATGCAAGATTCGAATGTTGAAGAGATTGTTGATCCACTTTTGATGAAAAGATGAGAACTCCAAGAAAAATATGCAAAAAGCCTAGCTAAGAATTCGAATGATGGATGGAAGTGGCTAAGTATTTGAGCATGGTAACTTTGCAATGTTTGTGGATGATGATATGAGGAGAGGAGCTCTTCCTTTATAGGATTTCAAGATGGATGAATGCCCAAATTTGAGCAATGTGGGACTAACATTCATCCAATGATATTGTGCCACTTGTCAAACTATGAATGGATGATGGTTGTGCAAGATTTGGGGTTTGTGCCAATAAAGGCCAATATTTGAAATTCAAATTTATTGAAATGACATGTAAGAGGGAAGGGAAAATGCAATAAATGCCATTTGGCTTAAGGCAAAGGACATGTAAGAAATTTTAAATGCCTTGTTGGATGTACATGTTGACTTGGAATTTTTGAATTCAAATTGAGAGAATATTCCAAAAGATGCCATGTGAGGAAAATAGGGATTTAATAAATGAATTAAATCTATGTTCATGTGCAACTTGCATTATCTAGAGGATGTGACATGAGATAAGGTTAAATTAATCAAGGGTTTAATTAATTTAATAGGAGATTAGATGATGTGACTTATTTGACTTAGATTTATGGATTTAATTAAATCAGATAAGAGAGGAATATGATAAGTGGCTAATTAAATAAATATTTTGATTTATTTAATCAAAAGGGATGGTGTTAGATTAAATCAAATAAGGTTTTAATTTATTTAATTTAATGGATATACTTTAGAGATTTAATCAAATAAATTGATTATTTAATTAAATAGGGATAATTAGATCAGATGGATTGATTTAATTAACAAGAGAAAGTGACTTAATTAGACAAAATAATTTATTTAATTAAGAGACAAATATTGATGAATTTAATCAAATAAGGGAATTTGATTAAATGGTTAGACCGAGGGATGATTTAGGAAGAACCGATGTTAGTAAGTCAGGATCAGATGCATGATGTCAATCAGTATATTTTTGATGTCTACATTTTGCCCCTCTTTGAAGCAATGCACTCGTTGTGTTGGTTCAAAGAATAAATGATCTCAATCAAAGCCAAAAAAATTTGGTATTTTAAAACTTGCCCCACTACTGCATGGCGAGAGAAAACATGCCATTATAATGCCCCCTCGAGAGATCGGACGAAAATTTCAATTTTTTGGGTGATCTCGCGAAAAAAGGTGACAAAGTGCCCGAGAGGTCCAAAAGGGGTTCGAGAGGCTAAAATGTGTCTAAACGCAATGAAACCATGAAAAAAAAGCCTTGAACAGACAAAAACAGGTTCGGGGGTCCAAATCTCTAGCAAGACAGCCCTAGAGGGTCAAAAAACCCTAATTTTTAGGCTTAAAAGGGGCCTGAGGGGTCACTTTCAAGTCATTTTCACACACCTCCACCAGCAAACCTTGAGATTCGAGCTCTGACCTCTTGACAATATGGCGCAACGACAGCTTCCTCTACACATTTCAGACTGAGTTTGAACCTACCAGCAGCCACTGGCATCGGTGCTCTGGTATGTGACCCTAACTGACGCTTCATTTTTTCATTTTAACACATTTATTACATGTTTCAAGATGAGCTCGCCTCCAGTGACGCTATTATAGTGCCGCTCGGTGTTTAAAGTGCGCCGCTTTTATCCTTTTTGTGTTGTAGCGGTGCTGTTTAGCGTTGCAGCGGTGCAATTTAGATTTTAAAAACTCCACTGCTAGGCTTAGGCTCGGCTCGGACTTAGCAGGCTAGTTTGGAAAAGTGTGCCATGGCAGCGCGCTTTTCACAAAAATGGTGACAATGGGGGTCAAAGTGCACTACAGCGGCGCCTTGTGGCCAGATTTTGAGTCCAGCATTGGAGTTTGAGAAAACTTAAATTGCAACACCTTCACAAACTAAGCCACTGAATGCAAGTTTGGAGTGTTAGGTCAAGATTTTTTCAAAAAAATTAACATGCTGAATTTCCTTGATGCAGGATAGACTGAGGGAGCTTTACTCTCGAGAGCACCGGTCGTGGGATTTGGCAAGTGTCCTATGGGACTTGAGCGACAGGGATCAGGACCAACTAGGAGTCACTGGCCTATGGCACATTGCATACGCAATGCCTATGCGCACACACCTTAGGATGTTATCAGCGTTGGCCGAGACGTGGCACAGAAAGACATCATCGTTTCATCTTCCCATTGGCGAGGCAACCGTCACCCTAGAGGACATCTGCCGCATACTACGATTACCCATTCATGGTCGTCGGGTGATCTATGATATGGAGGAGGGACATGAGCATTGTGTCAGAGTTCTCACCACTCGAGATATTATCTATTGTGAGGGGAAAATCGAGCTGGAGAGGTACAGAGTTATAGCACCTCCCTTCCACTGGGCCATTGCGGTGATCATTTCAGGTTTGGTTGCCCCAAACAGATGAGGGTGGTATTTCAGTCTGGGTTAGGGATACTGCTAGGAGAGGATGGTCCGGGACAGGCCAGTTCGGTTTGCATGGGGACTTGTCCTTTTGGCTTCACTCTACAGAGATATCCACGAGTATGCTTACGTGGAAAACAGAGCACTAGGAGCTGGAGTGACTCTTCTTCACATTTGGGTGTGGGAGCACATTTCTGTGCTACGTCCACAAGTGGTTCCAATTCAGATGGGGGCAGAGGATGCCCTGGTGGCACGGTATAGAGGTGGTGTGTCTTTCACACACATTGGAGAGCATGGGATCCCCTACTGGAGGCAGGTCCTAGACAAGATGCTCATTTTTACTTGTCATCTGTACCTTGGTCAACCCGGATGGGCTGACGATGCAAATCAACTGTTCTACTACCATCAGAATCGATACATGTAGGGGCGAGAGCATACCATGATCGAGTGGTATCTGCCCGGACACATACAGCGTCAGTTTGGGGAGCCACAGGATCGGCCAGATGATGGTTATGTAGCCGTCTTTGCACGCAGCATGACACAGGTGTCATGGGGGCCTGGTATTCCTACCATGGAGGTAGTTGACAACTTTCGGCAGTTGGTGGTCCAACCTTGGGCTTACGATCAGGGCTTGGAAAATATGGGCACCACACAGGCCTACAGAGATTGGTTCAGGCCTCCTCTTTGGTTGACTATTCCAGGTGAGGATCCAGAGGCACACAGGGTTAGAGGCAGAGGGAGAGGACGAGGATGAGGACCTAGGGTCACGATTCGACAGGACCCACCATTGGTGCCCCCAATTCCACCAAGTCAGGGAGATGTCCCTATACAGGACCAACAGCAAGATCCGCCAGTCCCACCACCATGAGCCGCAGGTGAGGACCAGGTTCATGTATAGCCACAGGCACAGCCAGTAGGGCAGGCAGACGTGTGGGATGCCTTGATTTTACAATTACAGGCACAGGTACAAGTAGTGACAGCTAAGAGGGACCAGGCACAGGCTGAGAGAGATCAGCTTAAGGCAAAGAGGGATCAGCTTAAGGCAGAGAGGGATCAGGCTATCCAGTAGAGACATGCTACAGAGCTAGAGGCAGCTATAGAGCAAGGCCGTAGACAACAAATTGAGAGTATGACAGCCTTAGCCTCCTCCCAGGGTACAGTTTTGGTATGATCTTATAGAGAGGCCGTTCGAGAGGCAGAGTACTACCGCCGGGCCTACCACGACCATGTACCTAGAGTAGATTGGGTCCCAGAGTACTCAGAGTGGGCCAATCAGAGACCACCAGAGGGTCACAGTGACAGGGGCAAGGGCAGCATTCACGGAGATCGACCATGATCTAGATGATATATAATTTTTTGCCTGATGGGCCCATTTTTTATAGCCCCAATGGGCATTTTGTACCGATTGACATATATGTACAGTGATCTGATTATTTTATTCTTTGTACTATGACAGTGACATTGATGATATGATATATGAGCCAATTTTGATGAGATGTACCGTGTACTTTTATTTATGCATGGATGATTTATTTCTATATGCTTTGCAGTGATGTTCCTATGGATGCATTTATTTCTAATGATGTATGCGATGCCATGATGTGCAATAATGTGTGTAATAATACTTAATTATGAGATGATTTATGAATGTAATATGATGTGATGGTCGTGATATGATGCAAATGGTTTTATGAGATGTTTTAGAATAACAAATGTTATTATCCTAAATGATGCATGTGATGTAATGATATGTCAATGCAAAGTGATATGCTAATGTGTAATGAATTAAATGCTTATCTGCTTATTTGTTTATGATTATGCAATAAATGATTATGAAATGATTTTGTAGATGCTATGTGATGATTTAGATGGTAATGTGAAATGGTTATGAAGTGCAAATGCAATGTTTATGCAATGATTGATATAATGCTATGAGATGCAATGTAATGGGTGAAATGCGATGATATGGATGCACCTATTTATATGATGATGAGAATGTAATGTTTCCTATATGATATGCAATGAAATGTGCTAATGATGTCTATATGATGTGCTTATGTAATATGCTAATGATTTGTGGATGCAGGATTGATGGTGATGATGGTGATGATGATCAACTATCATAGTACCTAGTTAACGCGGTTAGTAAGAAAAGAAGAAATCATTTCAACAAGACGCGTGATAACACAAATGTAGACGACGACGATGATGATGATGATTACTTGCCGAGGAATTGGGATTTTCAAAGGGCCAAATTTTCTTATGTTTGATAACACACGTGGTACGATGTATCAAGGTATAGACAACCAGGATGCCGTGGTACTTAGTGTGATGGACTTTAACTCAACAAACAAATAGGAGTATTCTTGTTCACACCTGACATATGAAAACCTTGCTAGGATGTATTTCAAAAGTTTCAGACACCTCGGACCAAAACATGGAAAGGTAAACCTATCCTTGTAATAGTCAACAAGTTGCCCTAGACCTCTTCCATACATACCTAACAAAGCAAGTATTCACCAAGGTTATATTACAAGAGCGTCCAACAATCATAGCAAACCAAAGACAATGATCATTGCCCCATTCCTACTTCTCTAAATCCTCTGTTTTGGGATATCATTGAGACGTCCATGGAATGAGTGCAAATAAGATAAGTTAAAAGATAAAGACCAAGTAAACAAACAGACTGATGCTCTTCAATACCACTAACGGAAAGAGGATGTGTTTTCTAAGGATGATGAACGAAACTTATTGCCAAAAGGTAATGCCCATTGTCAGAAGGATTCATCCTAGGACATGTTAGTGGATGGCAGCATGTCATTTCATTTATATAAGGGATGATCAATATGGGACCAATTCAGATGAGGTGTTACCAATATGAAGAGATAACCAGCTTGCTTACGTATTGATTTAGACTCTAGACTTGACGTTTTGAGCTCTACTTTCAAACTGCTAGAGTTGTTTCTAATTGTTTCACCAAAGGTTGAAGATGACAATCAGTTTATTGTGAGTGATGTTTATTGTAGGTGCAAGAAAGATGAGGCGGATGGATTTTTTCAAATATTTTGATGTTTTTGATGTTTTGCAATGTTTTGAGGCTGTTTTTGGTGTTTTTCAAGATTTTACAAATGTTTTGAGTTTTTGGATTTTTTGATGTTTTTGGGATTTTCTGAGATTTTGACTAAGAAACTTACCTAAACACCTATCCTAGGGGTCTTGAGGGCTGATCGATAGATGATCCTTGCCTACGTTATACATGCAGAGACCACGTAGTTTGACTGACAACTCGATCGATTTACAAATGATGATATACATGATGAAATGTCAGTTTATCATGATGGACTCCTATAGGACTAACCTAATGTCTCAGGGGATGATCAAAGATCAACCTTGCCTACGTTCAAGCTTAGAGACAACGTAGTTTGACATGACAACCTTGTTTTTGGCTTTTTTTTTATGACTTTTTGACCTATTTTTGGA
>VDFB02105785.1:181755958-182104598 GCA_007258455.2 Sequoia sempervirens | reverse complement strand
CCCTGATTTATAGCTTGTTGTGACAATGAAAGGCCCTAACCAATTGGGTTCGAACTTGCCTTTGTTGCTAGGATTCGAGACATTCTTCTGATTTTCTTTTAAGACCAATTCTCTGATTTGGAAAGTCCTGCTTCTGATCTTCTTGTTGTAGCTTCGTTTGAGTCTATTTTGATAGACTTGTAGATGATTCAAAGCATCTATGTGTCTCTCATCCAGTAACTCCAACTCGTTTAATCTTGATACCTGATAGTCCTCATCGGTGATGAGGTTTTGCAATGTATTCTGAGGGATGGGAGCTCAATCTCAATGGGGAGTATAGCTTCTGATCCATAGACCAAGGAGAAGGGGGTGGCACCAGTGGGTGTGCGGATACTAGTTTGATAAGCCCAAAGGGTGGGATTAAGCTGCAAGTGCCAGTCACAACCCGCGTCATTGACTATTTTCTTGATGATTTTAAGGATGGTTTTGTTTATTGCTTCTGCTTGGCCATTGCCTTGGGGATAGTACGAGGTGGAGAAGCAATGCTGGATTTTGAATTTCTTGCACAAGTCACAAACTTCCTGGTTCTTGAAGGGTGTCTCATTATCTGAGATGATGGCTTGTGAGACACCGTAATGACAGATGAGATAGTTTAGGATGAATTTTGAGATCTGCTTCCTAGTGATATATGTCATGGGTATGGCTTCCACCTACTTTGTGAAGTACTCAGTTGCAGTGAGGATGAACTTGTGGCCATTGGATGAGGTGGGTGTGATTTTTCCAATGAGATCGAGTCCCCATTGTGAGAAGGGCCATGGTGTGACGATTAGGTGAAGCTCTTGAGTTGTAGCATGGATGAGATCCCCATGTTGCTGACATTGTAGGCACCTTTTAGCATGATTATGTGCTTCTCCCATTGTGGGCCAATAATACCCCATCCTCAACAGTTTCTTGGCGATGGTCATTCCACTTAAGTGTGAGCCACAGATGTTGTTATGAACTTTGGTTAGAGCGGTTAATGCCTCCTCAACATTTAGACAGTGTAGCAAAGTACCTTATATACTTCTACGGTATAAGGTATCACCTAGGATCACAAATCTAGATACCTTTTTAATAAAGGTTCATTTTAGGCTTGATGGTAGGTCAACGGGTATGACTCCTATTCGAAGATATGTATAGATGTCATGATACCAAGGATCGCTAGGACCAACGATTTCACACACATATTCTGATTTTGATACCTCAAATGCAGGAACAAGAAGCTGCTCAATTAGAAATTCATATTTCAACACATTATGAGGGATGTCTAATAGAGACCCAATTGTAGCCATGGCGTTCGCTGCTCTGTTGTTGGTTCTTGGAATCTACTCAAATGTTATGTCAATGAAAGATTCATTTAGAGTCTCCACCAATTTCTTGTATGGAGTTAGCTTATCATCCTTGGTCTGATATTCATTATTGACCTGATTTATGATCAACTGAGAGTCCCCATATACCTTGAGAGCTATGATATTCCATTGCACTGCTATCCTGAGGCCTATAGTCAAAGCCTTGTATTCTGCTATGTTGTTTGTGCAAGGAAATGCTAGTTTGTATGACTTTGGTATGCAATCCCCTTGTGGGGTGATGAAGAAGATACCAGCTCTTGATCCATATTGTGTGTATAAACCATCGAAGTATAGTTTCCAATGGTCAGTCACATTGAGGTTAAAGATGGATTCATTTGGGAATTCTGAGACAAGAGGGTTCTTAGAATACACAGGTGCTTCTGCTAGTTGATCTGCAATAACCTAACCTTTAATGGATTTTTGCTCCACATACTCAATGTCGTACTCGGATAATATCACCCATTTTGCCATTCTGCCCATGAGCATTGCCTTTGATAGGAGATACTTGAGGGGATCAATTTTCGCAATGAGCTTGATCTTGTGTGCCAACATGTAATGTATGAATTTTTGGGATGCAAACACTACTGCGAAGCAGGCTTTCTCAATGAGTGAGTAATTGAGCTCATGACCAACCATTGTTCTACTGATATAGTAGATGGCCCTCTCCGTGCTGTTTTCATCATGTTGAGCTAGGAGAGCTCCAAGGGTTGTTGTTGTTGCTGACACGTATAAGATCAATGGCTTTCTCAGGATAGGTGGCATTAACACTGGTGGTGTCAGTAGGTATTCCTTGATTTTGTTAAATGCCTCTTCACACTTTGTATCTCATTTGTATGCTACCACCTTGTGGAGTAGGTGAGAATATGGATTCTGCTTGTCTACCAGTTGTGCTATGAATCGTCGGATGGATTAAAGTCAGCCTTAGAGGCCTCTTAGTTGTTTTAATGTCTTTGGTGCTTCCATCTCAAGGATTGCCTTTACTTTTTCTGGATCCACCTCAATACCCCTCATGGAGACTATGTATCCTAGCAGTTTACCTGATTGTACGCTGAAAACACACTTCTTGGGATTTATTCTGACTTTGTATTCCTCCAGTCTATCAAAGATAGCACTTAGGGTTGCTATATGATCTTGTCTCTTTTTTGACTTAGCTAGGATGTCGTCGACATAGCCTTCAACCATTTTGTGAATCATGTCGTGGAATATTAGTGTCATGGCCCTTTGATATGTTGCTCCTGCATTCTTTAGGCCAAATGGCATCATGTTCCAACAGTAGGTCCCCCATGGACAAGTGAAAGTTGTCTTATGTTGATCTTCTTTTACTATCATGATCTGGTTGTATCCTGAAAATCCATCTATTAGTGATAGCATCTCATGTCATTCTGTCATGTCTACTATCATGTTGATGTTGGGAAGCGGGAAATCATCCTTGGGACATGCTTTGTTCAAATCTCTGAAGTCCGTACAGATTCTGATGGCTTTGTCAGGTTTTGAAATAGGTACCAAATTTGACACCCATTCTGGATAATCAATTGGTCGGATAAATCCTACATCTAATATCTTTTTGAGCTCCATTTTGACCAATAAGGCTATTTGAGGATGCATTTTTTGAAGCTTTTGTTTGACTAGTTTTGCTTCTAGATACACTGCTAAATGATGGACCACTATCTCTAGATCTAGCCCTGGCATATTAGCATAACTCCATGCGAAGTTTATTTTTCTTTCCTTTAGGAATGCTGCTAGGAGTTCTTGCTCTTCTGTTAATAGTGATTCTGCGTAGAATGTGATATGCAGGGTCTCCTCTATTCCTATGTTGACTGGATTGTACTTTTCGACCAAGACTGCTAATTTCTCCTGATGAATAACTTTTAAGGAAAGATTGAATCCTTCATCCCTCAAAGAGGTTTTCACCATTGGATACATCCTTTCTTCTTATTATTTTCTTGTTAGAGAGTGCCACAAGGTGGTTTTCACTCAAGGACTTGGATATGATTCTTAGTTTCTCACTTTTGCGACTGAAGGATTCAATCATTTCCTCGTAATAGGCATGTGTGTCTAACTCCATTATAAACCATGCCTTATGGTCTCCATCTGGAATGTTATCCCTCAATCCCATGAATTCTGAGAGCGCCTCATCATTTTTGAATGTATCGAGAACTGGTGGTCCTCGTTGGTCATAGTTGATCAGTTGGGGGTACACTAAACAGATCTCATGATTTGGATGATTAGTTTCGAAGGAGAGGGTGCTAATCATATACAGTGTGGTATATTCGAATAAACTAGGTAGATTAGATATGGTATATTCATCATTGCTACTAATATAGGGCTCAGTTATGAAATTATGTGTGTCTCTACCCGTGACTATTAGTGAGTGTACTTGTACTAGCACTAGCTGAGGAGAGACATTAGCGGCTCTAACCGGAGGACTTTGGCCACGTATGGTTATTCTCAGAGGGGTACATCCAAGACCAAGATTTGTTATGGGTCGCGTCTCTGGCATGATAGGTATTATGAGCCCATTGTCATTTTGTCCCAGTCTCTGATTTCTTTTGTAGCCCATTGCGAGCATCATTTGTAGGCCCCTGCTACTTTCATTCATTTGTAATTCAGGTGTCGGTCTTTCATCTCAATACAACATGTGAGATGGATCTACTTCAATAACCTCATGGCCAAGGTCTCCCCATCTTGCGAATTCGGGATAGTTTTGAGGATACGTTTGTGATGTAGAAGCTTGATTTTCTTGTGGACGTCCCCATGATCTAGGAGATTGAGGTAACTCTCCTATTACAAAAACATTGTTAGGGAACTTGTAGCTTCCACAACCATCCTCCTGGATGATAAGCTTGATGTCGAAAATGGTGGGAATGGCTGGGATGGCGGGTGTCTATCGCAGAAGTGGATGCGAGAGTGGCAGGGTCGATGTATGGTGTGAATGGGCCCTCATCATTTTTTGGCACTTGGGGGATTTTGTAGTACTTGGCTTCAATATTTTTGCAATATGAAAACGGTTCGGGATCTCCATGAATGGTAACCTCTTGTTGATTATGTGTGAATTTCACACATTGGTGGAAGGTTGATGCTATGGCTTCCATCTCATGGATCCATGGGCGTCCCAAGAGGATGTTGTATGGCAAGTCGAGGTCCACGACCTGACAGGTGGTTTCCATGAGCATTGGCCCTACTTGAATAGGGAGTTTGATTATGCCCTGAGACACTCTTTCTTGGTCATCATACACTCTTATTGTGATGCCCTTACCTTTGTCGATGGAATCTTCTAATATTTTCAATTGCTTGATGAGGCTGAGAGAACAGATGTTCAGACCTGCACCTCCATCCACTAGGACCCTTTTGATTTTTCTCTTGTTTACAATGGCTTCCAAGTGAAGTGCACGGTTATGAGATGGTTGGGCGGGGAAATCTTGGTTAGAGAATGTAAGGAGATTAGGCATTATGATATTTCCGACCATAGCTTGGAATTGTTCCGCATTGAGATCTGCGGGGATGGTGGATGAGGCTAATGCTTCCTCGAGGATCTTCTTATGGGCTGATGATATTTTTAACAACTCCATGATGGATATGTGTGCTAGTGTTCTCTTGAGTTGTTCCACAACATTGTAGCTATGCGGAATGGCTCTAGATGAAGGGATTTTATTAGGTTGGGATGATCCTGCAATGGTGACTTTGCCGCCTCTTGTGGTGACTCCATAATCTTTGGCATGGGTGCCCTTGATGGTGATGACCATGCAGTCTTCATTTAGGGAGGCAACAACCATTTCATACACATGATTTACACTACCCTTCCCTTTATCATTTTTATTCCCTTTGTTGCCATGATTTGGCATTAGATTCGTGTAGATTTTTAGGTCCTGATTTCCGGTAGGTTGTTCGACGTTTATGATTCTTTTGTCAATGAGATCTTGGATGATATTTTTGAGTCTCATGCAGTTGTTCATGGTGTGACCTTTGATTTTGTGAAATTCTCAAAGTTGATTTTCATTGTACCAAGGAGGTTTGACATCGATTTCTTGGTAGTTCTCGAATGTAGGAGGTTTGATAAGTTTTTCATCAATCAATTTTTTCATTATGTCATCCAATGGTTCCCCTAAGATAGCATATTTGCGTTTTGGATAACTTTTTTGCTGGGGTGGTCCTCTTTGATCATTGAGGTTATTGATGGTAGGGTTGTTGCTGGGTTGATATGTTGTGTGATGAGTGTTTTGGCATCGATTTTGGATTTGTGGTGCTGGTGTCTATTGACGTGGACTACTAATGACCACCTTGGCATCAACAATACCATCATTAGTAACGTTCTTGTTTCTTACCCATGTTCGAGGTTTATCATTGTAATTTGATGGTGGGCGATTGTTTTGTTGTTCATGGTATGATGTTGATTTTGTGGGTTGAGTCGCAAGGGCTCTTTCGATGCTGAGAGCCTTGGAGATCAATTATTTATATGTAGTGATACCCTGAACCTTGAGGTGGAATGCTAAGTAGCTTTCAAGGTTGGCGATGATTGTGCCAACTTGTTGTTCTTCTGGCATGGTCCACTTACTCCAATTGGCCTTGGATCGCCATCATTGAAGGAATGAAGCAAAAGATTCATTCTTTCCTTGTTTTAGAGCGTATAGTTCTTCGAGACTGACATCCATTGCAATGCTACATGCATAGTTTCTAATGAATTCATCTTCAATTTCTTGGAATGTTCTAATGCTTGAAGGTAAGCGAGAGAACCATTCTATAGCAGGGCCTGCCAAGCTTCTAGGAAATAGTCCCATTAGATAAGTATTGTCGTATGCAACCTCCATGCAATGAACCTGAAATTCCCTGATGTGATCTTCAAGGTTTCCCATCCCTCGATATTTGTCAAATTTAGGGATCTGAAATCCCTAAGGGAATGGTTTCATTTCTAAGCTCCTATCAAATGGATAGGGACACAAGTTGCTTGGTATTTTGGTTGTTCGCCCTGACTAAAGGTCAAGCACTTGTTGTGATAACAACCTGAGTTGTGTCATTACATCGCTTTACAGATCAAGGGGTGGGATGAATGTGTTTTGAGGTGTTTGAATCATTGGTTGAATGGATGGGTTGGTTGGTGCGTTGTTAAGTGGTATTTGCATGTTCTAGTGAGTGAAGTAGGCTTCTACTTGCTTTTGTATGAATAATGCTTGTTGTTGGTCTTACTATTGTTGCACTAGGATTTGTGCTTGTTGTTGCACTTGTTGCTATTCCAACAATTCTTGTTGTTGTGCTTGTTGTTGTTCCCACAACGCTTGTTGTTGGGCTGCCACTTCTGCTGCTTCTTGCTACTCTTGGTATTGGTCTAGTGCTTGCTGATATGCTTGCATTTGTGCTGCTTGTGCAAGTTGTGCTTGTGCTTGTGCTTGAGCTTGTGCTTGAGCTGCTTGTGCTTGTGCTGCTTGTTGCCGTAATAAAAGTTGTGCTTGAGTGACCCTTTATGCTTGCAATGCTTGTGTGGCTTGGGCAGCTTGTTGTTGTTGCTGTTGCAATAAAGCTTGGGCTTGTTGCACTTGTTGTGCTTTTAATGCAGCTTGTACAACTTGGGTAGCTTGTGCGGCTTGAGTAGCTTGTGCAGCTTGTGCGGCTTGAGCTGCTTGTGCAGCTTGAGCAGCTTGTTGCACAGCTTTTTGTTTCTGAACTTGTTGGTATCCTCTTTGGAAAGTGGCTTGCAATGCCACGTTGTATTGGCTTGATGTGGTGAAAGTTGGTGGTGGTGGGGGCGGTGGTGGATTTGGAATGGTGGTAGATGATGATGTTGTGTTAATGTTTTGGGTGTTGGATAATGGTATTGATGTGATTGGTCCTTGTGAGACCATGCTTTGTGATGATGTTGCCATTGCTTGTGTATTTATCATTTGTTGTTGCGATATCATCGATGAATTTTGTGTGTTTGGTGCAATGCTTTGATTGATGGTTGGGATGTAGGTTTGTTGATGCTTGGTAGGGGAGGAAGCCCTAAACCGAGGAGCAGTGTGGATGATAATGGCAATGGTGGAAGAGGTGGAAAGGTGAGGGTCATGAGTTGTTGTGAGAACGTTGTGGTGTCGAACAAGCCCCCTAGTCCGAACATATCTCCCTCTTCTGGTGAATTTGTGAGAAGAGGTGTTTGTGGTGCTTCATGAAAAGATGTTGATGATGGGTCATAATGTAAAGTGAGAGGAACATTTTTGTGTAATGGATTATGGGGGATGTTTTGTTCCAAAGTGGTTTTTGAGTCCAATTTTTGATTATTAACAAGGGGATGTGATTGAAGAGCATTAAGGAATGTGTTTCCCTTGTAGACATTGGGTTGTGTTGGAGCAAACGATGTTGTGATTTGCGGGATGTTTTGGGTGATGTTTTGGGATGGAGGTGTAGATGAGATGGGTATGGTGGATGAGATTGGGGGGAATGATGTATCCACTATAGTACTCACATCAAAATCTGAAGGTAACTTGGCCCCTTGTTTTGCTAGTTCAAGCATGTACAACAATGGGTTAAGTCTCATCACGATGTTGATGATTCTATGGTTGTCCGGATTTTGGAGCATTTCTGTCATTTCCTCGTGAGACATTCTGAAAGTGAGGTCCTCTCCTTGATTTTCTTCTTGGGGATTTTGTGATGATGAGAGGGTCAATGAATTACTTGATTCCGTTGGATTCATTTCTGCGTTTGTTTGGCTAAGATCGCTTGAAGCGGGTGTTTCTTTGTTGGCTTCCATACTCTTCTTGTATTGAGATCTTGTTTGAACCATAAAACAAGGATCAATCTTCGAGAATATGGGAGATGAATCTCTTGATTCTTTGGATTGTTCTCTATTTTATGTCCCAAAGTATAAAGTTTTAGGATGCCTTAAGGATCAAATGTGATGATGATATGATGATGATGTTTAAGGATGGATGATACAGATGTTTTTGGCTTTTGATAAATCTTGAGTGAAATACTAGGACTTTGGGACTTGTGGATTTTGATTCTTGATTTTGGATTTTGAGATTTTGTCCTTGATCTTTGATTTTTTGATTTGCTTTTGATTTTGAACAAAAGGACCCTAAGATGTTTGATAATGATCTAAGGGATAGATTCGTTCAAAGGATGATAATTTTAATATGTGTGAGGAGAAGGATGCATCTACCCACACCTATTCAAACAAGATGATTTTTTTCACTTAAGCATATGAAGAAGGATTCATCTACATACACTAAGCTAGACAAGATGATTTTGATAATTTTGACTAAGTATATGCAAAAGGATGCATCTACACATACCTAGCCAAAAGTGTTTTGATAAATGTTTTCAAGGACTTTGGTCTCAATGGTATTGATGATTTTGATTTTACCACAAAGCCTAGTTCAAGGATGGTTTCAAGATTTTCCAAAAGGTGATTGTGAGATGGATTTCATTTTGATGTTTTGATGGATGGATGAAAAGGATTTTGACGTGTTTTGATCCTAAGATGAACCTAAAAAGAACACTTTGTTTGCCTAGATCTAGGTATTGAAGAGCATGCAAATGCTTCCTAATGACTTTTGTAACCAAGAAATGATTTCATTTGAACATTCATTTTTGGATTTCCAATCAATGATTTGTGCTTTGGGATTTGGAGTCTTCAACACATATGAAAGTTCATTTTGCTTAGCTTTGCTTAATGTCTTTATTTTACCAAAAACACTTTCTTCAATTAGGTTTTCCAAACTAAGATGTCCAATGTCTTAATTTCTTCAAACCCCACAAGATGTATTATGTGGAAATTTAATGAACTTAAGGCAAGGGTTTTCCTATTGTTTACTTAAGAAGACAAATTGAGATATAATCCAATGTTTAAAAACCTCTAAGGACATGAATCCCAAGGGAAAGTAATAACATATGGATTGAGTCAATTGTATTTGTCTTCAAAAGGGTTTGAAATTTGAATGATGTTTAGTGTTTGTTTTTGAGATGTTTTCAAGCAAGCAATGTATTTTGTAATCCAAGAATAAGTACAATCCTATGGATGTGTAAGAGAATATTTGTTGGATTCCCACTTGGACAAGTCTAGCTACGCTTAGCTCTAGTGAATGGTTAGATGCTTGACCCCACTGGCTCCCCTCCACGACACTCACTTATACGGGGCAGCCAAGCATCAACACCCATGAAACTCCCATGGCATGTTTTCTATTTCTACAAGAAGACCGTAAAAGTGTGGGGTGGCTTTAGAACGACCATTCTTGCACCAACAAATAGATAAAGGATTTTGACAATTTCTAGCACAAGGGTTTTAGTAAGGATTTTCCATTCGTAGGAGTTGACCCAACGTGGCAAGAGTCCCCTTTCAGATCCATCTTGTTAGAGTCAACCGCATGATATTGGCATTTCTTCCAATATCCACATTTATATCCCAGCTGGAAATACTCTTGGCTTTAGAGTGTTACCAGTTGAGTCATTCCCTTGGGTGAGTATTTTTTCCCTAAGGCAGGCCCTCTAGGATAAACAAAAGTGAATGAAGAACAATATTCGTAACTCGATCAATCCTTGTTGGGCAACAAGAAGAGAGAATATATGCAACAAAGTCCCCACTCACACTCGCACAATAGTTTGTTCAATTTTAAGCCCAAATCAAAGTGTGGAGGTGATTGCTTTGTTTTAACCCAAAGTCATGGAAAAGGCCTTTTGATTCTCAAGATCGCTATAAAGTAGGAGAGAAGCGCATTCATCCTTTTCCAATGGCTTTAGTCTAAATAAGCCCTCACGAAAAACACAACTACACTTGTTCTTTTTAAATCCTCAAAGCAATATGTGAGTTCATTTTAGAGCACCAAAAGGACAAGTGATAAACATTTGTTCAATTTGTTAATCCCATAAACAAAATCTAGTAAGTTGTTGATCCTATTGTTCGTTTTAACCTTTGCAATAAATGGAATTGAAAAGTTCTTTTTAAGCCCAAATGAAAACTAGTGTTCTAGAGATGAAAAGATGACAAATTCCTAAGGAAGTGTTAAACAAACACTTAAGTATTTAAAAACACTTTGATTGGGAAAAATATCATCACCATGCTCTTCTTCCCTTAGTTTTCGATCAACCTACAAAGGAGAGAAACAGTCAGGTTCTAGAAAAACATAGAAATTAAAAAGCAGAAAATAGAGGAAGAAGCAACCATAAATTAAAAGCATGTGCTAAAAACTAAATTTCTCCCTTTTACTGTCTTCTAGCGTTGCAACTCGTGAAGGCGTCACTATTTTTTTCTCTCAGCGGTGCTCTTACAACGCTGCTTACCAATCAGCAGCACTCTGTGTCAGGACAGAGAGCATGATTGCATCACTATTTCGCCTAGCATCGATGTTTCTGCCAACGTCGGAGTTTAGAAATTTTTTGAAACTTTTGCATATCGGTGAGTCCAGCAACGGAGTTAAAAATTTAAATTCTTTGGTGGGATGAGCCCAGTGGTGCTAAAACAGCGACGCTGACAAGCTCGCAGTGCTAAAACAACGACGCTGATGAGCTCGTGGTGCTAAAATAGCAACGCTGATGAGCCCGCGTTGGAATTTCTTGTGTGTCAAGAAAATGCAGAAATTTTGAGGAAATGTTAGAAATGTTGATGTCAAGCCCTCCTTCTAGCGCCAAATGTGTGAACCCTTTTCCTAGTACCTACAAAACAACATGAATAAATGAGTTAGACAAGGAATTACAAGCCAAAAGAAGGATTCCCCATGAAATCCATTTGCAAACTGAAAATAGGAAAGAAAATAAGCAAGAACACAAAGAAAATGATAAAAACTAGATTCAAGCCTAATTCAAATAGCAAACACTTGATCCCATGGGGGAATTGGTGCCAATTTGATGTGAAAATTGGCCCTTTCCCAATTCCTATGATGCAAGATTCGAATGTTGAAGAGATTATTGATCCACTTTTGTTGAAAAGATGAGAACTCCAAGACAAATCTGCAAAAAGCCTAGCTAAGAATTCGAATGATGGATGGAAGTGGCTAAGTATTTGAGCATGGTAACTTTGCAATGTTTGTCGATGATGAAATGAGGAGAGGAGCTCTTCCTTTATAAGATTTCAAGATGGATGAATACCCAAATTTGAGCAATGTGGGACTAACATTCATCCAATGATATGGTGCCACTTGTCAAGCTATGAATGGATAATGGTTGTACAAGATTTGGGGTTTGTGCCAATAAATGCCAATATTTGAAATTCAAATTTGTTGAAATGACATGTAAGAGGGAAGGGAAAATGCAATAAATGCCACTTGGCTCAAGGCAAAGGACATGCAAGAGGTTTTAAATGCCTTGTTGGATGTACATGTTGACTTGGAATTTTTGAATTCAAATTGAGAGAATATTCCAAAAGATGCCATGTGAGGAAAATAGGGATTTAATAAATGAATTAAATCTATTTTCATGTGCAACTTGCATTATCTAGAGGATGTGACATGAGATGAGGTTAAATTAATCAAGGGTTTAATTAATTTAACAGGAGATTGGATGATGTGACTTATTTGACTTAGATTTATGGATTTATTTAAATTAGATAAGAGAGGAATATGATAAGAGGCTTTAAATAAATATTTTGATTTATTTAATCAAAAGGGATGGTGTTAGATTAAATCAAATAAGGCTTTAATTTATTTAATTTAATGGATAGACTTTGAAGATTTAATCAAATAAATTGATTATTTAATTAAATAGGGATAATTAGATTAGATGGATTGGTTTAATTAACAAGAGAAAGTGACTTAATTAGACAAAATAATTTATTTAATTAAGAGATGAATATTGATGAATTTAATCAGATAAAGGAATTTGATTAAATGGTTAGACTGAGGGATGATTTAGGAAGAACCGATGTTAGTAAGTCAGGATCAAATGCATGATGTCAATCAGTATATTTTCGATGTCTACAAAAGGATCCTTGATTTTCAGAGTTGAGTGTTTTTTAGGTTTAACATTGTGTTTTTAGTTGGTGTTTCAATGTGCGTGTGTTTCTAGAGTTTTAGTATTTCAGTTTGGTGTGGATAATTGAATTGTGAGTTTCCAAATTGTACAAGATTTTAATTTTTGTGTGATTTTTTTGGAAGTTTCTAGTTATGTTGTAGTTTGTAGAAAAAAGTCTAGAATTTTATAAAAACTTCATTATTATTTATTAATTTGTGTTAATAGACCTTTTGTACCATTTGTGGAGGGTTGCAACACAAGTAATAATATGCAAGAATACAATTTGACGTTGTTGCATTGTATTTAGGTAAATTCAAAATAGTTTATATTCCTCTTTAGGATGATTTGAGGAATCTTTGTAGTTGTATCAGAAGGTTTTAGACTTGCAATAAATAACTAACAAACGATGGCTAGTGAACTAGTCTTAGACATTTGTTGAGATGCATAGTTAGTGACAAAACTAAATAGTGGGATTTACCCTGAGAATAAAATGAATTTGCTTATAATGATTTTGTTAACAAAAATACATGTATGAGCCCATTTAAAATTGTATATGGCATCAACCCTAGAGGTGTTTGTGAGTTAAGGAGCACAATTGAGATGACTAGAAAGAATGTTGAACCCGAGGAATATACTTGAACAATGCATGATGCATGCATGGAAGCAAAAAACAACTAAAATGGTTAGGATGAGTTTCAAAGGTAAGGAGTATGCCCAAGTGATGCATGATGTATAGATGGAAGTAAGTGAATATTTTACAAAAAAGTGGGTAGAAATACAAATAGTGAGACTTGGTATTAGCACATTAAGGCAAGGAGAAATTTCCAAGAGGTGCATACAAAAAAATCAAAATGAAGAAGATTGGGATTTGTAAGATTTTTTGTGAGTTTTCAACCAAAGCATATGAAATAGAGTTGCTCAAAGAGGTAGGTCTTTCACCTAACTTTAATGTTTCAAATCTAAATGTCTATTTGTTGAAGGCCATACAAGTACAAATAACTTTATTGAAGGATCTTAAACCATTGGTTGGAGATTCCAACTACTTTAAAAAGTGAAAGAAGTATTGGAAACTAGTTGGGAGATAGGAATTGGCAAGAGCATAAGAAATAGGAACTATTAATGCTATTTGATCAAGTGGAAGGGATGCTCAATAGAGGGTGTAACTTGGTTGTCTAGTGTTTTTTTAATATTCTAATAATTTATTTGAAGTTAAATAATACTTGATATTTGAAGTATATTCTAATGACCTAGATTCTCCTAGATCATACCTTTCATTGGTCATACACCTATACAAGTGTTGCACACTCACTTTGCACATTAAATATAATAACATATTATAGCCAGAACATAATTAGGTCAATTTATCAATATGGTCCCATACATAAAAATTAAGGTGCACAATATAATAATTCAAAATGTAGACACCTAAAATTATCCTCACCTGACTATAGTCAAAATTATTCTAGCTCACTGTTAATTAAATAGATTCAATAATTTAAATAACCTTCCTAATCATTTATTTAATTAATTTATCCTTTTTTCTCATTAATTTATAGTTCACATTAATTGAATAAAACATTCACAATCTTATCTCGCAAAGATAAAATATATATATCTTATTTATTTAATTCATCCTTGTTACCTATTCATATATTCTTGATCCTCCTCCTCCCTTAGTGCATCAATCAAATTGTGCCACTTGGTGGCTTCTCATCCAACCTAATCTCTTAAGCATTCTCAATCCTTGATCTTGGGATCAAATCTCCACAATTGATCAACCATATCCTAAGCCATTATCGTCAACACACTTCAAAGCAAAGTTATGTGGCAACATTGAAGACCGATCACACACCATAACACCATCAAGAGCATATTGAGAGGTGTTAAAAGAGCTCTTGTGAGATATCTCAACATTGGGTGCATTCCTCTTCAACCTCAATATCAGATACTTGGAGAGTAGCGCAAAGGTTTACTCTTTGTGTTTAAACCTTTCTTATTTCTTTTCAATTTTCCCACAAAGCATGGTAGTTAATGTTAGGAATTACAAGCAGATACTACCAATTAAATGCATATAAACAACAATTAAACAAAAGAATTTAAATCACAAAAATAATAGCTAAACAACATAATTTTAACATTGTTTACCCAAATTCGAGTTACATCCTCCAACAGAGTCCAAATTTATTATTTATTTCCAACAAATGTAATTACAATGACTTGCAGTGCTCAACAACTACAACTTGTAGCAATCAAATTAACCACAATTTCTATTGGTGTTCACATGCATAGTGTGCTACATGCGCACGTTACTTGACCTATGCTTTCATAGCCTGTCACGATCCATGATCTGCAACTTCACATTACCATTCACATGCCCTTGCAACACCTAAACTGGAATCCACACAACTGTTTGACTTCCTCTCGTGCATTGCTGTTTGCATTCCAACTTGTGACCATTGAAATTCCCCGTGCAAACAAAATTGTTCATATTTTGTGTAACTGTTTACAATTGTATTTTAAATACAAATCGACTCCATATTTGGTGGAGTAAATTTAACTTCTGAGTCTGATTGAGCTCCTTATAACAGGAGTTGAAAATATTATCTCTAATCTACATAATCACAATATGAAATAACATTAAAAAACTAATCATATTTAGTTTCTCAAAATATGTATAAGTAATACTATAAGTTGCAACAATCGCCAAAAACTCGACGAGTCAAGAAAAACTCGCGATTTTTTTTCACTCCTGATTTTTTGGTACAATTGTAAGCCAGAACAACTCACCTTTGGATAAACTCACCGTACTTTTGGCGAGTTTTTCCAAAAAGTACGAGTTTTTGCAAAAAATATGTGATTTGGAAAACGCCTAGGCAACCAGCTAAAAAGGCATTTTGAGTTATTTTTTTCATTCATTTGCGTGCTCTGCTTAAAAAAACACTAAAATGATGTGTTCCATGAAGGTTTGTGTGGCTTTGATGGTCTTAATTTGGGTTTTATTGTTAATGCAAAATGATGTACACCATGAAGGTTTGTGTGGTTTTGGAGGTCTTAATTTGGGCTTGGTGGCAGGGGCTTCACCCTCAACCCCACTAGGGGCGCTGCCCCTTGACCCCGCTGGGGGAGCTGCCCCCAGACCCCCGCAAGGGGCACTGCCCCTTGACCCCACTAGGGGCGCTACCCCTCGACCCCATTGAGGGCATTGTCCTCAAACTCCCATTGAATTCATTTGATTTTCTAGGTACTCTCCACTATTTACCTTTAGTTTTACAAAAACAATTTGCTATTTTCATTTTGTTTCAGACTATCAGTATCAAGGTATTGAGCATTCCACATGAGGATGAGATTTTTGTATATAACTTTCTTTCAAATCAATCAAATATAACTAGACTCAGCTTGTTTCTTCTATGTACTCATTTTACTGACTCATTGGATGCATCTTATCATAGAATTTTGCAAAAAAAAAGTGTTTTTAATGAAGTTTAAGCAATTTTTTAAGTTGCCGAGTTTTTGCAATTTTTTTTGGGCTTGCCGAGTTTTTGCAATTGGTGAGTTTTTCAACTATGAATCAACACATATAAATAAAAAAATGACATCACATTAGCTAAGCATGATTGTAAAACATAAATATTGGCGAGTTTTATGTATTGCTATAATTAAGAAAACCTGATTAACAAGAGCCACTATTACTTGCCTATTACTTGCCTTTATAGTATTTTAGATTTAATAAAAATAAATGTAAGTTTTGTTAATGTGAATAAAATTAAATGTTAATTTTGTTAATTATAGTATGAACATAATATTTAAAAATGTCAAATAAATGTTAATTTTATTAAAATTATGTAAATAATATATTAATCATTATAATATGAATTGTAAGATAATGCATGCCTCTATTCTAATTTAATGAAATCAAAACTAGTGACATAGATTTATATTAATATTATTAATTATTAATTTTATTTTAATTATACTATATAAAAATCAATTATCTTATATAAAAATAATTATATATTAACATTTTAAATATTATAAAGATATTATAAATATCAAATAAGATAAAAATCAAATCAAATGATAGTATAATATCATATAATTACAAGAAAGATATGATAATTATATAAATATAAAATTTATCTAATATGTATAAAATAATATAAATTTATTATATTATATTAAATAATATTTATTCATTATATAGTATAAATTTAAATAATAATTTTTAAAATTATTTTATATTGAATAAAATATAAATAAAATAAAATGATTATAATATAATTATACAAAAGAATTAAATAACAATTATTAAAACATAAAATTATATAATAATTTTGTTAAATAATAATATGTATAATATAATTTATATGAAATAAAAAAAATCTATTAATTGTAACTAAAGTTATTAAATATTAATAATAATAATAAAAGGTTGGTTCATAATAATAACAATATATGAATTTAAATTTATAATTTTTATTATTACTATTATTATTTAATTTATTATTAGACTACCTTGTTCCTCCTCCATTCTATCATTACATTCAATTTCATTTTTATTATTTATACTAAAATAGTAAGAATTTTATTGTTTTCTTATTTTTCTTATCTATCTAATTGTCTATTTGTATTAATGAATCTATCTAAATAAATATTTCAAGATAGACATATCAAAATATTATGAATATACATATTTAAAACATAATAAAATAAAAATAAAAATATTCATGAAAATTAATTTTTATAATTTATAAAATTAAATATTTTGCAAATTCACTTTGTATTTTTCTTAAAAAAATTTATTGTTTTTGATTGGTATATACGATGTAATATTTTAAGTAAGTCGTGAGAGATGAAATAGGGGGAAGTAAATGATCATTAAAATGTTTTAATCATCTTTATTGACGTGCATTCAAATAAACCCTAATTCTAGGTGAAGAAACTCTCGATCAAATGCTCTTCAACACATTTGGCTGCTGCAATTTTCAGTGATACCTACATATCTCATTTTGCTCTTTGCACGTCTTCCATTTAGTACAATGTCGTTCGTCTTATTTTGGAGATGCATAGTTTGTTCAGGGAGATCTTGTTCATGCCTCCCACTAACAATCAGACTGCATTCTCCATTCTCACCATTCTCACCACTTTCTTCAACGTCAGCATATCATGCACTCCCCCTCAATGTCATTTCAGATTTCTTAACAAAAGAATGTGGGTTTTCTTCTTCTCAAGTGACAACTGTCATGCGATTAAGACCTGAGCTGTTGAGGAGAAAATCCGACCAAACAGCTAGAGAAGCCATTCATCTCCTGAAAGATTCTGGATTCAGTGAAAACAAGCTTAAGGGTATCATTCTTAGAAGCCCATCTATTCTTGAACGGAGAGTGGATAGGTTAAGGTCCCAGATGGAATTCCTGAAATCAATAGGCTTGACTACTGAAGATATGGCACATATTGTATTTCGCACACCCAGATTGCTTGACTTGAGCATAGAAAACTGTCTCGCCCCTAGAATCCTCCATCTTGAAACCCTTTTCGGCTCAAAGGACCATCTGTGCAAGGCTATCAGAAAGGCGCCTCTGCTTTTGACGAATGATTTCAAGAAGCAGGTGATGTCTAGAGTGGAGTACTTGAAGAATACTCTGGGCATTCTAGAAGATTCCACAGTATTTGTACGAGCGCTCGATGTGGTTATACGCCTTAGTTTTGAAACTCTGGAAAAGAAAACTAAACATATGGCGAGTCTTGGTCTGGCAGAGGAGGAAATTTGTCAAATTATTAAGAGAAATCCTGAGGCACTTGGTTTGTCAACCAAGAAAATGAAGGAAAACATTGATTTCTTGATACACACTGTAGGTTTTGAGCCCAAGAATGTTGCTTTGAATCCTGTGCTTTTAAATTTAAGCGTAGAGAAAAGGCTCAAGCCACGCTACGAAGTCTTTCAATCTATGAGGACAAGTCCACACGCCAAGGGATTAACTGGTCTGATTAAATTCTTTTTGTTAGGTGAGCGAGCATTCATTGCTAAGTTTAGCCAATACAATACTCAAGTTAAGTCTAACGATCCTACAATCTCACAGAGCAAGCATTTTAGAGCAGTGATGGGAGTTTCCAAATAAAAGTAACCCGGGTTTTTCTTTCTTCAAGGGTTGGACTAGTGTTAAAAGGGCTCTGGAACTCATCTACGCCAAGGTAATGTCTCAACGATATACTTTTCACCTCGGCACTAATATTAGCCTTGAGGTTGCAATGCTCTTTAGATGCTCCAGATATATTCAAAACCCTAATGTCCTAAAGTTTTGTTGTAGAATGTCAGAGTAATATCCTATATGACTTATCTCATGTAGGCCTTCAATGTGATTATGAAAGGGAAGTGATTATATCGTACTGAAAAGATGTATGACCGAATCATTAAGTAGATCAGACGATAGAAATTCAACCATCAAGGGGTTTGAGGTTCTGTAGTTTATATTTGATGCAGGAGCATCCTCGGCAGACAGGAATCCTCATCAAAAAATAATAATAATTGCCCAGACTTGGTCCTTTTGATCAACTTCTTTTGGTGATCCTTCATCTCATGATTCCAGCTGTGTCATTCAGGTTTCATAATACAGATAGCGTACATAACAGAGGATTGGGAGACAAAGACTAGATGTTGAGGAGAAAAGAGAGGGCAGACTTCAACATCGACCCAGTTTTTACTGCATTCTGGCGGGAGACAGCACTGACGATTAACAATACGAGCATCTATTGGTAATGGAGGAAAAAATGGAAAGTGAGACAGGTTTTCAAGTTTTGTCAACACATGCAGGTAGCTGGGCAGCATTGAAGAAGAGTAAGTAAAATCATTTGTTGGAGAGAGCAGCCAAGAAGGACGTTGGGAAAGGGAAAAAAAAAACAGCCTTTTCGCTTGGGTTTATAGTAGGATGAAACAATAACAACCATATTCAAACAAGAGAATACAAGGGACTGCGATGGACGAGGAATCAGCAACAGGAAGACAAAAGACAGGATTTGAAAGCATGGGAATTTGCGTTTAAAACAGTGCAGCTCTATCTCCTCCTTTCTGTATTGATTTTATGAGAACTAGAAATCTGAGTTTCACATTTTTCCAGTCAAAGGATCTGTAGAGCAGATATTCAGGGTTATTCAAAGCTGCTCCATTTTATCTCTATGTAAGTATATGTTAACAACTGTCCTTGAGTATAAAGGTTCAGTAGTAGTGTTTATGAATGTTCATGATGTTTAAAGCATCTTATTTTTAAATTCCTAGAAACTAAGGTAAGCTGGTTGCCTTGAGTGGATGATGGCATTATGGTTGGGTTTCCCTTGTTTTTGTTCACTATTTTAAGCTGTAGGATTGAATATTTGCTCAAAGACTGGTTGGATTGGTTTTCCATTTAGTTGGACCACCCAGGGTCTGCATCAATTCTTTTTTCTATGGTTGAAAGGTAAGTCATACATCTGTATTTATGTGTTAAAATTATACTTACAAATTGGCTCATGTTTGGATCACTCTGCTCTAGATTAAATCAAAGTGAACAAACATTAAATCCGCTTAGCTCCATTTACAGTTTAGATTTAAATCCATAAGTAAGATATTCATTTACAGAGTAAGTTGACAATTCATTTCTTCTGCATAGCTTGAACTTTAAAAATAAGCATGATATTCACATCAGCCTATTTTCTCAAAGCCCAATTGCAACCCAAATAGGCAAATGCACTTAAGATTTGTTTTCAGTATTATACTTATGTAGTGGTATTAACTTTAATCTAGTTAATCATGGTTTCTAAGTCAATCTTAGGGTCTTCTTTTCATATATGTGTACGGTATCTCTGCTTGCAGCTAACGGTATAATTTCTGATATGCAATACTCTTTCTGTTTTTGCAAATCCATTGCAACAGTGCCTTAGTTAACCTGGCATAGTTCTATCTCTTAGTCTCTAGATGATTAATATTGCTCTGCCTGAAACTACTTCTGAAGATGCTTCAGTTTGATAGAACTTTATTTCTTTCATTAATAAGCCTAGGTTAGTTCATACTTCAGCGGGCCATTCAGCCTGTATAATTTAGAAATGGTTTGTTAATGCCGCTGTGATTTGCACTTTTCATGGTGCTTTCTGCATTTGACATGCCAGTAATTTATGTTTTTCTTATCCTTAGAAGCTCTAGTTTAATCCCTGTATGCAAACAAATAAGCTCCATATAAGTCCCTTTTTTTGGTTGGAATTCACAACCCCTGTACTTGAGGCATTTCATCCCTCACATATTCCATATTGTACAACTGTAATATTATTGGTCAGATAAGATGGAGTTATATATACTGGTTCCCATTTTTTAAACATTTATGTGGAGACATTGTGTTCTATCCACAATCTGCTAAAATAAAGTGAATAAAACATAGTCGTTTCTAGATAAAGTCACCCAAAATAAGATGGATTTGTTCCCTCAGAAGACATGGTTTGATTGCAAATATGCAACATTATTTGTTAAGCTGAAGGCTATGGTCGAATAAAACAGAGTTTGATACATCAGTTCTGAACTTTTAAACATTTATATAGAAACAATGTGTTCTAGCCGGTAAAGAAAAGTGAATATGATGCATTTGTCCTCTTAGAAGATATGGTTTGATTCCAACTATGGAATAATATAGAAGAACAATATTACCCAGAATGCTCTTTATTTAAATGGCACTAAATTACACTATTGGTTGATTGTGTGCTTTGCAAATTACGCTTCAGTGCATTGTTGCTGGGACACTATGTTTGTTATGGATTATTTCACAAATTATTCAAATTAATGATGCAAAAAGTTGAGAGGTTTTGGTTTTGCTCTCATGTCCGTAAACGTTGGTACTCACTCTTCACCTTGCTGCCTGCCTTATTCCCTAAAAATGGTCTTGGAAAACTGCTCTCCTTGGTGCCTCTAAATCCCTTGATACACTCTCTCACACTTGCAGGCATGTGATATTAAATTTCATTTGGAAAATGCGTAGTCTTGCTGTTTTTTCCAGCACCATCCACCCATTCCAAATTGAATTCCAAATGATTTGTGCCAATTTGACCCTTCATCTTGAGATCTTACCAAATGCACGGGCCAATATCTCTCTTGAAAAGAAAAAACAGGATCGCATACTTCAGCTGCATAGTATTTTGGACCATGGATGATCAGTGCACTATGAAGGTTGACCAGGAATAAGCTTCAGGAGTCCACAGAGTGCTTCAGGGTTTTTTTAAAAATTGATTTTCTGAGGGGATGCTTCCATGCTAGCTTTTCAGAGGTTGAGGATTTACTGGTAGAGAGTTTGATCTTGATGTTGATGGCAATCAGTACTCATTGCTCAATGCACTGTTCTGTCCAGAGGTGGTGCTTGGTGTGGTAGATCTGGGTTAGGCTAATGATCCTACAGCTTTCACTGCTGTCCTGTTCTTGTCACTTAACACTGTCTTGTTGGCTTAGTTGCCAGTGGATTTGCTAATACTTCATTGGTGTGTTTGTGTCTTGTGGCAAGACTGCTGGATTGGACATCTTTACAGGGGTTGCAGCAAATACTTCCAAGGCTTTAAGCTTTATAAACCTGCAGATGATTCTGGATACGCTGAGGACATCATATATGTTGGAGAGAAAATCATTTTTGGTTCAGATTTTTTGTTTTTCTAGTTCTTGTATCATGCTAGTCTCATATTTTGGTTTCATATAGGTTTCATGTTTTTGCTGTAGCTACTGCTGCAGCAGTTTGTATGTAATTTGTAACTCTGTAAAATCTATTTTGCTTCTTTCAATAAAAAAAAATAATGCAAAAGGTTGTGTAGAATTTGATTCCACCACAAGTGAGAAGCAATTAGCAGTCAGATTGTATGCCTTGTAGTTTCTAGCTGGACAAGAGGTTTTGGTTACTGGATCCTAAGTTGTCATATGGATTTATCATGTCTTCTCATTCAGGCCTTAATGTTTATATATATATTTTTATTAGCAATGAATTTTCAATTTGAACTATTATACTTTAAAGAGCTATGCATGCAAAGAGATCCAATCTGCAATCCTACAGAAAGTCTACGTCTTGACAATGGGTTATGTAGTATGAATTTGTAAATGTATTAGAGGTTTCTCGATTTTTTTTTTTTTTTTTAAATATGAATTTTGGAAGCCTTAAACTCTTTCCAAATAAACAATTCAAATATTGGGGCTGCCTAGCATTCCATAGAAATGGATACGTATATAAACATATATACATATAAACCTAGATAGGTTGAATTTTCAATCTTCCTTAATACTTATACAACTACATACCAATTATCAAAAGTATATTTATATTCAATTATTATACATCTAAGGGTATAGAACATAAAAAATGTCTTTTACTTATTAGGGGAGAGGATCCAATATGCACACCTTAACTTCACGCACACCAATATATAAGATTTTCAAATTATTTAGTTTGTATGTGACTTATAGCCTAAATGTATTGTCTGGGGTTTTAGGTATTAACAAGGACCAATAGGTTGAGTTGTTATGTGGATATAAGTCCTTAAGTGGCCATTTCAAAGTGTTGACTGATGCATAGATGACCCTAATAATTGTGCACTATGGCTGTCCATAAACTTTCACAAATCTTTTGATTAATGGTTACAAATCTGAAAAAATACTTATAAATGAATACTCATTTATCAAATTGTTGCCTCTTCAGCAAAGTGACCTCATCATTTATCAAATTGCTCTTTTTGGTTTGAATAAATTTTTACCCCTCTTTTAGTTGAATATTCCTCATTTATCACATGAAGATATATTTTAGATACTCTCACTAAAAATTTAATACATCACATTATACATTTCAATCTCACATTAAACAAAACATTAAAACATGTTTTAATATACCTTTCATGTCCAATAAATGTCTATATCCACCCCGTTACAAGCTAGTTTGTTAACCCTAAAATTAATTTGCAAGATTATTTTGTATCACAATTTTGTTTCTACAAGTAGTAACTAAGCTTTGCTTCATTCTCATGCAACTAATTTCACATCATAGTTTGCCATATTGAGTTTCTAAGCTACAACCATTTGCATTTTAGATATTTGTGTTGGATTAATTGTCATTGTTGTCAAAGGTGTATGGACAAAATTGTATGAAGGCCAAAGGCCAAAGGCCACTAATTGCCATCGAAAGTAACTTAGTCAATATTCATATTGACATATTTGCAAGTCAAATTTCCATTTATACTGCCTTATTCCCTTTGCTCTTGGCGCCTAAGTCATATATAAAAATAAATATAATTTAATATCTTATTCATGGTTGACCACTTTAGTTGCCCAAGTCAAGAATGAAATCGCCCAAGAATAGATCTACTACTTATTATGAAAGTAGTAATTAATGATTATGAAGGCAATGATGCATTAACAAGGATAAGTGATTCACGACAAAGTAAGAGTGGGGCAGCAATTGAGTTTAAATGAAAAGATAATAAGCAGCAATCATGTTTTAATAAAAAGCAACAATAAATAAAAGTGTTTAAAGGCAGGGATCAACAATAGGGAGTGGTATCAATAAGTCGTGCTTTTTCAAAAGGGTCATCTCCATTCAAAGAGTTCCTCTCTTCGTAGAGGCAAGAAGATATAAAAGGGAGTAAGAAATGTGTGGAAAGAGTGTGGAAAGTAATAAGATATATATGACAAACACATGCAGAGTTGAAGAGAAGAATATCATAGAAAATGATTCAAGGTGGATTTTTTTAGAAAATTTATATGAATATCATTTGTTGAAGAAGCAATTTCAAAAGAGAATATTTTAGAGGTTGGTGCCTCATATTGAAGAGGTTGGTGCCTCAATTTGGAGAGATTGGTGATTGGTGTCTCTTGTTGAGTTGGTGCTTAGTGGTGGAGACTAGTGTCTCTAGTGGGTTGGTGCCTACAAATATTTTATAAGAAGTATTTAATTTTGGTGATTGGATTTGGACAATAGATCCAAGCGGTCCTATTCTTCATGGTCTTTTCTCAAAAGGATTTCCATGTAAATCTTGTGTTCTTAATTGTTGATGTGATGTGATTGATATTAGTGTGATTATTAATTTGGAAAAGTAAAATATTGTACCTTATACTGATTCATTTGCCCTCTTAGTATAAGCATGTGCTCATCAATTGGTATCATAAAAGGTTCCTTCAATTATAGTCTAACTGTTAGAAGGTAGATCTCAAGAGCACACATGACTTATCAAGAAGGATTCTCCTCAAATAGGGATTCATTGTTCGATGAAACAAACTATGCCTTCTAGAGCATAAGGATGTGCACTTACCTAATGGATCTTGGATGTAGCTTCATCATCTCCACCAACAGATATAGCAGCAAAGAGGGCGAGTGAAAATAATGCAAAAGCTATGAATGCAATTTTGTGTGGTCTATCAAAATTAGAATTTGTCAAAGTGATGCATTGTGTATCAACAAAAGAAATGTGGGAAAAACTTCAAAAATCCTATAAAGGTGATGACAAAGTGAAGAAGGCTAAACTCCAAACCCATAGAAGACAATTCGAAAGTTTAAAAATGAAGGACAAAGAAAACATCGTAGCCTATCTACTTCATGTGGATGAAATTGTTAACATAGTCAGAGGCCTTGAAAAAAAGGTTGAAGATGCAATATTTGTGTAGAAAGTATTAAGGTCTCTTCCATTGAGATTTGATGCCAAAGTCTCCAACATCAAAGAAATGAAAGATCTAGATACTCTAACAATAGATGAGTTGCATGTGATCCTTAGTACATATGAAATGAGAACCAAAAAGGAAAAAACATCTAAATGAGAGGCAACATTCAAAGCCTCAAGGAAAATGAAGAGTAAAGAGTCAAAGCCAAGCGATAGTTCCAATGATGAATCGAACGAAGAAGAAGCTCATTTTGTGAGGAAGCTAAAGAAAGGATCAAACAAGTACAAAGATGAGTTGCCTTTTCAATGTTTTAATTGTGGAAAGGTAGGACATTTTGCAGCCAAATGCCCATATGTTGAAACTGAAAATAGTGAAGAAGAAGAAAAACATAACATAAAAAAAGGTGTCAAACATTATCAACATAAAAAATGCTACAAACAAAGCAAATTTGAGAAAAAGAAGAGATTTTACAAGACCAAGAAAAACTTCTATTCCAAGGAGGAAAGCAGTTCATCCGAAAAGAGTTTCTCTACCAACAAGAGAGATGAGATTCTATTCATGGAGATAGAAACAAAAGATTATATCTTGGAAAGTGAAGAAAAAGAAGAGGAGACAAAAGGGGAAGAGAATGTTGAAATAGATGGAGAAGTGGATTTGGAAGAGGAAAGGAACTTATTTGTGCCCAAAATGTGTTGGTAAACAGATTTGTCACCTTGAAAAGATAAGCAAACTATGACTTGTCCAATAGAAAATGGTGACAAAAACATACATAATAGTTGGAGAGGTCACCAATAAAATAGTGATCTTCCTCTGCATTTGAGAGGAGCAACTCCCTCGTATGATGAATTTGGGTTTTTCGAGTAATGTAGGAGCACCATGACAAACTTGTGATTCCATGGAGAAATTTTGAAAGGATGATCAATTTTGTTGTTACAACATTGTTCAAGGGTTATTTTTCCATGTAATAGGTCATTAGGACCTGGTCAATGTTCAATGTCTTGTGACAATTTTGTAAAAATGTAAAAAGTTGTCATACAAATTTAAAAAGTTGTAAAACTGCAATAATGATGGAAACTAGGAAGGTGAAAGGTCATTGGTGTCTTGGGTCGTTGGAAGGTAGTTGAAACTGAAATGACAAGTGTTGGATGCCTTTAAAAGGCCTTGGAAACATTTTGTAACTCGTGGGTAATTGAAGTTTTGTTTTTGAATAAAGCAAACCTCTGTTTTTAATATTTTATGCATTTTCTACAAAAAATCATGGTTTCCAGGCACTGTACAACCTTGTATGGACAAAAAAGCATGTATAAATGTTTGTGAGAGATAATAGGCTCAATCACCTTCCATTCTACATTTGTTTCATGCAGATTGGTTTAGTTTTGAGTAAGTTATGGTGATTTTTCATTAAACTGTCAAAACCCTCAGTTAGGGTAAACAATGAGTGAATAAATTGTGTTTCTCTTTTATTAACTGGTGGAAATTCTTAATATTCGATGAGTTTTCTCTTTATTGCATCTACTTTCATATTCTATAAGTTTCAGATAAAAAAAAAAAGGTTTATGTGTGGGAATTTAAGGCTTAAGTCTGCTATAGTTTGAGAAAACAGTGAATTAAGGAACAGTCAAGTCAAGCAAACATAGGGTTTGTCAAAATACACATGGTAAAGGGATTTTAATGATTAATTAATCTTATTCAGGTCTAAATAAAGGTGTTTTAAGCATTGGAGCAGAGAATTTGTGTTTGGAGTTAATAGAATCAATAAGCCCTAGTTGGAGGAGGGCCTAATAGGCCTAATTTGCATGTTATCAGTCATAAATTGATCACTATTTTCCAAAGTAACTCATGAATGCCTTTAGATATGTTTTAAAAAATTGAAAGGAGTATTCAAAATCCTAATTATAGTCATGATTGAGTGTCTGAAAGAAAAGTTATCCCTGACAGTATGTCTAAGGGGTGCTACTAGGAATGTAAGAGGTCATTGAAGGTTTGGTAATGAGATGCAAGGGAAAACTAAATTGGTTGTTTATTTTGTTGAATTTAAGGTTCCTGAATGGTGAAAAGGAAAATTGTGGCCATGTTTGAAGTCAGATTAGTTGGAAGTCTCTAATATGCTTTTGAGGAGTCATTGTATTGAAAGTGCTCTTGTGAAGGTTGTTGAATCAGTTAAATTGAATCTATATTTGAGGATTATGTTTGTGGAGGTTTTAAACAAGTCATTGTTGTGTGGAACAAAGTGTTTTGAAGGTTTTGTAGAAGTTTGGGAACTCTGATTGCATCTTTTAGTGGTTGAGTTTTGTGTAGGGAAAGGGAACTTGAAAAGAGTAAACAAACTAAGAAGGTTTTGAGTTTTGACAAATGAGATTGAGTTTGTGATTTTCTTCCTCTAGCATTGCATCATCGAGGTATGCTTTTGACCGTAAAGAAGGAAAGGAAAAAGCTTAACATCTATGCATAACCATGACACAAATCCGATGGTAAACTTAAAATAGAATAGAAGGGAGACAGAAACAAGTGACAGACAAATCATTAGTTACACACCTATGAATAATAATCAAAAGAATAACCGTCAATTTCTTCCAAACATAAGAGCAGGTATAAAATTTTTGGGACTCATAGATCTTATAACACATATATCTGCGACCAAATATAACAGAACATACACCAAAGAATGATTTTGATTTCACACAGAAAAACTTGTAATCAAGAAGAAGACAAATGAACACAAAGGTTAAAATATCTCCTTATTTGTTTGATGAAACAAGAGCTCATAGACGCTCTCCTCTCTGTACAAATGACCCTACTGAAAAAAGAATAGAAAAAAGAAGCAGCAACACTGTTGTTTAAACTAGCAATCCCATCACTATCTTCCCCAAAGCTCTCACAGGAGCTCCCTTGGTCCAACAGGAAAAAGATTCCCTTTTTCACAAAATAACCCCCTTTTATCTCTCCTCCTTCGTAATTGGTTCTTGATATTTAAATTATCTTTTATTGTGGGAAGCTTTTCAAATTCCTTAATAGTTTTAAATGCCTCCCTTCTTCAATTGCTTCAAATTTAAAGGTATTCAAGTAAGGTCCTTCAGGTTGCTTTCCTTCTCATCTTGTGAAACTCACTGTCACACGTTTGGCACTGGTTCATTTGCATGTTTAGCTCGTGCGTATGCTTCTTATGCAATCGACCGAATAAAGGATTACATTATTAGTAACATCAAAATCTATCAAATTCCGATCCTGTTGCAGTAGCTTTTCACATTGCCACTGCCAGAGTAAAAAACAGTAGTATATCCCAATATGGTTTATCTCCAGTATGCCTTATGGTATCAGTAGTATATCTTCAAACTCCATA
Source organism: Sequoia sempervirens (assembly GCA_007258455.2). Taxonomy (NCBI): domain Eukaryota; kingdom Viridiplantae; phylum Streptophyta; class Pinopsida; order Cupressales; family Cupressaceae; genus Sequoia; species Sequoia sempervirens. The sequence continues at coordinate 182,076,346 of VDFB02105785.1, read as the reverse complement.
AACACTTTACAATGTACAATGCCATCTTCAACTGCTAATGTTTATGACTTCAACATTCTCACCGATATTAGCTCAAGGAGATCCTATAAGCTTTTTGAAAAGCCATAAACCAGAACTGAACAGAGTGTTTGAAATGTAAAAGTATCCTAAATGAAGCTCTGAGATGAGCATAAAGGTTTATAAGTTGTTTAGGCAGGGCTTCATTGCAACATCTGTTAATTCAAATTAGATTCTTGAATGTTAGTTTACCAAATATGGCTGTCCATAATACCATTAGATGTTGATAAATACTTGTGATGACCATATGCCACAAGTATTTCCTCAACATTATGTCTTGAAGGCTCATTTGCATATACCCTTCAATTCTACCAATGGCTACACACTGCTGAATTTTATAATTTGAAAATCAAAGGTCACCCTAATTATTTATGACATCTTCAACCATTCCTCCCGACTAAGGAAAAAAAATGAGTGGGCTAATGTTCTTTTAGTTTTATGGAAATCAGTCGCAATACAATCTTTTTAGTCACAAACTTGAGAAGATGCTCCTCTAATTTTATTACACTCGATCCCACAGGTAAAAATAAGGTTCTTTACCTTTATGCAGGTATCGATTGACCCCCACACCATCAATGTCAGATAGAGCTTCTAATTCCTCGCCCATAAATCCTTTTACAGCTGGAATAGAAGTACTTCCTGAATCAATGGTAGTTACTTTATAGAACATGAGTTCCAACATCTTTAGGATTCAATCAAAGAAAACAATGTGGCTGGAAATACTTAATCTATATTCATAATTGATCTACAGGCAACAAGAAAACACATTTGTGTAACCACCATAGGTTTAACAAGCATCTCGATAAGGGAAGATTTTAAAATTTTCATGATTAAAATTTGGGGTAACAAAATGAAATCAAGAAACTTAAGAAGAAGGATTTGAAGCAAAAATTACAACTTCAAGAGGATTGTGAATCTAAGGTGGAAATATCACAAAGTCTTGAGGAGTTAGAGAAAATGATCATCAATCTGAAAATTCAAATTGGAGATGCAAAATAAATTGAGGAAGAGGTAAGAATTCAACTAAAGGAAAAATAAGAAAATTGTGAGAGGCTTGAGTCCAAAATTTTATTTCCTTGAGAAAAGAATTAGAGAAAACGATTGCCAAGCTAAACAAGAGCCTTAAATTTGAGAAGAGTACCAAGATCTTAGATGATATCATTAATGGGCAGAGGTCACCATTTATAAAAATTGGTCATGGATATTAAAAAAAATCTGATGGCCAACAAAGAAAATCACCAAGAGCCATCAAATAAGGCAAATGAAGAAAAGACAAAAAGTTTTGTTGATGCTCTTAAAATTCCTATCAACAAAAAGAAAGAGAATCAAGAACCACAAAAAAAAAGCACTCTTCCAAAAGATAACAAGGAAAAATTCAAAAAGCCCTTCCTCCAAAGCAGGTGCACGTGACTAGGTTCCGACATTCTTTCTTTGGTTCTTTTTTTTGTGTAATCACTTTGGTCATAAAGCAATAGACTATAGGGCACGTGCAAGAAATAACTTTTTTTAGAACAATAATAGAAATCTTTATGTGTTTTCAAATAGGAACTATAATTTGATTGCTCCTTTAATGAATTATAATGTTATATGCTTTAAGTGCAACAACTTTGGGCACACAACACACTTTTTTAGGAGTAGATTTGTGGAACCTCCTAAATAGAACAAGAAGAAGAATACTATGAATAAACAAATGGAGGAAAGAATTAGAGAAAACGATTGCTAAGCTAAACAAGAGCCTCAAATTTGAGAAGAGTACCAAGATTTTAGATGATTCATTAATGGGAAGAGGTCACCATTTATAAAAATTGGTCTTGGATATAAGAAAAATCAGATGGCCAACAAAGAAGATCACCAAGAGCCACCAAATAAGGTAAATGAGGAAAAGACAATTTTTTTTTGTTGATGCTCTTAAAATTCCTATCAACAAAAAGAAAGAGAATCAAGTACCACAAAAAAAAGCACTCTTCCAAAAGATAACAAGGAAAATTTCAAAAAGCCCTTTCCTCCAAGGCAAGTGCATGTGACTAGGTTCTAACATTCTTTCTTTGGTTATCGCTTTTTGAGTAATCACTTTGGTCATAAAACAAGTAGACTGTAGGGCATGTGCAAGAATTAACTTTGTTTAGAACAAGAATAGAAATCCCTATGTGTTCTCAAATAGGAACTATAATTATTTGCTCCTTTAATGGATTATAATGTTGTATGCTTTAAGTGGAACAACTTTGGGCACACAACACACTTTTGTAGGAGTGGATTTGTGGAACCTCCTAAATAGAACAAGAAGAAGAATACTATGACTAAACAAATGGAGGAAAATTCAAAAGTATGAAAAAAGAAACAAAAGAAGAAAAGGGGAGATCTATGCTTGTGCAAATTGCTCTTCATGCTCAAAATGAGGGAAATTAGTAGTACATTGACAATGGTTGCTCAAGTCACATGACTAGAGATACAAGCAAATTCCTCACCTTGAAGGAAGTGAATGGAGGGATAGTGAAATTTTGGGACAATGCTATGACAAAGATAATAGTGAAAGATACTTTTAGCCATGATAATGGATAGGGATAACTTTAAGAAACTTTCCACTAGGAAAAGGTATAAAAACTTGACGAATCTTGTATTGTTTCCGAAAAAATATTAATTTTTTTGGCAATTTTTTTCTTTTTTGGGAAAAAATAAAAAAATCAATTGAAGAATCTTTTATAATCGCTAGAAGTTTGTAGAAAATCTTGGTGAATTATTAAACATGTTTTTAAACTAATAAAATATTTTTATTGGTGAATTAAACATGTTTTCAAGCCAATAAAATATTTTCATTGGTAAATTAAACTTATTTTCAAACCAATAAAATATTTTTATGGCGAATTAAACCTGTAATAAAACTAGTAAAATATTTTTGTTGAAAAATTAAACCTATGCTGAAACCAATAAAATATTTTCGTTAGCAAATTAAATATGTACTCAAACCGATAAAATGTTGTCATTGGTGAATTAAACCTCTTCTCAAACCAATAATTTTTGTTGGAGAATTAAACTTGTATTCAAACCAATAAAATATTTTCATGGTGAATTAAACTTTTATGCAAATAAAAATCATAGTTTGGGTGGTGAAAATATCAAATGTTAAATGATTACAAATAAGTTGCTTAGTGAATTTATAAGTTCTGATCACAAGTGAGAAAATTTTATTGAGTTGATATTGATATTGATTAGGGTACAACAATGCATTTAATTCTCATATCTTCTCAATGCTTCAAAGTACTTTGCCTAAAGCCAGACGTTAATCCAAATAATATTTGCAATGTCTCTTCCATGTGTCGATGAAGTGCGAATGGAGCAATTGGCCCACCTTTTGATTTTCCTACCCTCAATTACATACATTTTCTTATGTGAATTTAATTATTCTTCTGAGAAAATTGAATTTCTCCTTTAGAATTTGCAATCATTTTGTTCCACTTTTTGGAAAGGAACCATAACCCATATGAGGCTTCCACACAATCTTAAATTTAAAACATGTAAATCGAGGTACGATAATAAGATGAAGATCCTTGATCAAATTATGCAATATATTTTGCATTAAATATTTTAACTATTGGCTCATGCTTCTCCATAGTGGGATGCATAACCAAAAATTTCAATAAGTTCATCATAATTGTGAATTTGATCAAACAAAATTTACCCATTCATATATTCTTTGACCCTCCTCCTTCCTAAGTGCATTGATCAAATTGTGCCACTTGGTGGCTTCTCATCCAACTGAACCTCTTAAGCATTCTCAATCCTTGATCTTGAGATCAAATCTCCACCATTGATCAATCGTATCCTAAGTCATTATCATCAACACACTTCAAAACAAAGTTATGTCATAACATTGAAGACCAATCACACACCACCAAAACCATCAAGAGCACATCAAGAGGTGTTAAAAGAGCTCTTGTGAGATCTCTCAACATGGGGTCTAGTCCTCTTCAACCTCACTATGAGATACTTGGAGAGTACAACAAAGGTTTACTCTTTGTGTTTGTGTATAAACCTTTCTTACTGCTTTTCCTTTTTCACAAAAAGCACAAAAAATAAATATATTATCTCTAATCTACACAATCACAATACAAAATAACACAAAGCACTAATCATAATTAGTTTCTCAAAACATGCATAAGTGATACTATAGTCAACACATATAAATAAAAAATGACATCACATTAGCTAAACATGGTTCTAAAACATAAACTTTAATGTATTGCTACAATTAAGAAAACATGATTAAGAACAAGTATGGAATGGTATATATGATAAACATAGACATCTCATATAAAAATCTAATGCATATATTGATAATATAATCCATCCACTAAATTAGGACCCCAAAACATGATAACACACAATACAATAAGAAAATCAAGACATGGTAGGAAATGGACATGGGTGATGCAATATAGGGGTGACAAACCATTCAATATGAAAATCAAGTTGATATTAACCAGACTTCAAATCAAAATCAGATGATTTTCTCAAAATTCAACTCTTAACCATGCTTTCCCTTGTAGCATATGCAACCCAGTTTAAGGGATTTTTCAACCCAACTTCCCAAAAACCTCACAAAAAAATTAGTGAATCAGATACCCTTTTTAAGGTTATACAACATATGTGAAAACTAATATTGATTCCTTTGGACCAAAATTGAGATTTAGTAACTCACCCCTGACTAGGCTAGTAAATTAGCCCACTTTTGCAAAGAAAGTATCTCCCAATCAACCTATCTCCACAAAATCACTTCAATTAGTCATTGATTATGATGCAAAACCACAAATTCCAAGATTAGTTAGCACCTACAAGGCATTTACCATGCTGCCATGAAACCCTCCATTTATCATGTAAATATAGAGGGTTTATTGAAACTTGTATGCCCCGGGGTTCTCAGGCCAAACCAATGCCTCCAACACTCTTCAATATCCTTGCACAAACTCACCAAAACATTATAAGACCAGCCCCTTCAGTATTTTATCAAAACCATGCCTAGGTTTCTCATTTTCACAAGGAAATTAACACTTCCCAGCCTAGGGAATCACACCATCATCAAATTTCTTCACTCTCTTGACCCCTAAAGCATTGAAAAACCCTATTCTACATTATACAAACCAATCCACCCAGCCATAGGTCCAAAACAGTAGGTGGATTGGTTAAAAACATTAAATTGTTCCCTTCAAAACCCTTAACCCAACAAACCAGGCAGTCACTATGTTTTGAAGATTTCTCCCTCAAAACAATGAATTAAACCTCCAAATAAAATTCAAAAGAGAGTAAACACATACAACTTACAAACACTGAAGTTGTTAAGCCATGCCACACATGTATGGGTCAATACAGTCACAAGAAACTCAGGAAAATAGTAAGTAACAAGTTTGTGCGTATGAAACTGATGGAATTTCTTCTAAATCTGATCAACAACCTTACAAACGCCATGGAGAGGCCTTTAAATACCTTTTCCCATCAATTCCTAACTACCCAATGCCCTTAATAACTCTTCAAATTCCCTAGTTGACAACTTTTTACAAGTTTGTGACAACTTTTACAATTATTGTGCAACTTTTGCATTTTCAACAAAAATGACTCTTCAAGCCCTTGATTACATTAAAAAAATGGTCTTATTAGACCTTATTCAAGACAAAACACCTAAAACAAACATCATAATACCTATTATCCCCCTAAATAACCTTCAAGACTTCAATTTTATCACTAAGGTGTAGGTGCTCTTGCACCATACACCCCCACAGAGAAAATAACCTTGTCACAAGAGTTGAAATGTGTTCCATGCCTTATCATTGCTCCATACATCCTACGATCAACAACCTCCTTCAACTGGTTCAAACGTGGAGTTCTCTTGATCTGCTCTACCCTTTTGACTGTGTTCACATTGAAATTTTCCTCCATCTTCAGGCTCAGACTTGATGTCCGCTCCATCCTTATACCTGGGTCAAATTTTGATGTTGTCCTAGCACTTATACCTACAAAAAAACAAGGGTTAGCAGTACATTGAACAATATTCTTCTTGATTTCACGCCTACACTTACATCTACCCACAAATCCTTGTATACTCTACCCTCTCATCATTGTCATCAGACTTTTGTCCCTTTGCTCACACTGTCCTTTTCTCATTGTTATCAAACCTTGCAAACTGCCATTACCATGTACCACTGCATTATCAAGCTTATCATTCCCTATAATTGCAAATCTCACATGCCTTCCAACATTACATTCACCTATAGGACACACAATGGTCCCCACAATAATTTCATCTTGCTTCACAAACCTTCCCTCAAGCATTTCACCCTATTTTTTATCCTTTCCTACAAACTTACCATCATTTCCCTTGACTGTATCAAACTTAGTCATAGGTCCATCTTCCACCTTTAAACTCCTAGCTGTCCTTGCACCATTCCTTAGTGCCTTTCTTGTTGTCCCAACATCATTAACCTGCTCCATACCTGCAAATACACTAGTCTTGTTGTCCTCAAGCCTTAAAGGCTCTCTTTTTTCAAAAATGATAACCTTAGACTTACCCTTATCTCTTCCTCTTCCCTGCAAAAGAGTTAGCTTAAAGCTCTTGTCATCCTTCTTGATAGTATAGGTGTTTTCTCTACCATCATACATAGAACTTCTGTCAAATTTCCATGGTCTTCCTAATAGTAAATGACAACAATCAATTGGTAGCACATCACATAAGACCCTGTCCTTGTACTCCCCAATCTAGAAATCTACATATTCTTGTTCATTCACCACTAGAGTTTGACTATCATTCACCCAAGAAGCTTTGTATGGTGCTACATGAGGTATCTTCTCTAAATTCAACTTGTCTACCATCTCCCTAGACACCATGTTATTTTGAGAACTTGAATCAATAACAACTTGACACACTTTACCTTTGCATTTGCATGAAGTTCTAAATAGACTCTTCCTTTGACTCATGTCTTCCTCCTTAGGTGCCTACAACAAAGCTCTTATCATAAGTGCTTCTCCCACCTCTGGGTATGCAGGAGTACTTGAAATTTCACATTCTTCCTCTTGGACCACTTGTGTTCTTCTTTCTCCCTTCCTATCACCACTTGATGTTGAACCTTGGTTTTGAGGACACTTGAAAGATGGGTGTCCAAATTCATTGAATCTATAACACCTACCTGAAAAATCATTGAAATCTCTCCTTTTCCTAAAGTTTGTCCTTCCACCTCTCCATCCTCCTCTTGCTTCAAGTGCTTGTTCTTTGTTCTTATCAACATCTTCAAGGTCTTCCTTGGTCTGCCTTGGTGTTGAAGGTGTACCTCTACCCCTATAAGTGTTGCTTCTTCCTCTTGCTGCCTTCTCTTGTCTCCTCTTGAGTTTTTCTTCTGCCCTCATTGTCATTTGAAAACATTGGTCAACTGATTTTGGTGCCAACAAACTGATCTCATCCTGAATGTTATACCTTAGGCCATTAAAATATCTAGCTACCATCTCTTCCTCATCTTTTTCATGCTTAGTTCTCATGCTTAGCCTGTAAAATTCTTCAATATATGCTTGCACATCTAAATCCTTTTGTCTAAGATTTTGTAACCTCTTAAGCAATTGAATATTATAATCACAAGGAAGGAATTTACCTTTTAGTTTGGTCTTCATTCTCTCCCAAGAAGTGATCTTGCTATTTCCTTGTCTCTCCCTTTCCTCTTGCAAAAAATTCCACCACAACAAAGCATATCCTTTCAGTTTTGTTTTGGCCTTCTTCACCTTGTATTCTTCATCAATATCTTCACTATCAAAATAGTTTTCCATGGCTCCAATCCAATCCAGGAGCTCTTCACTTTCAAGTTTGCCTCCATACATAGGCACATCCATTTTTCCATGTCCATCTTTCTTCACAGCCTTCAAAAGCTTCATCATCCTCATGTCATCTGGATCCATCTCCTCTTCTTCACCAGTAATTTCCTCTTCTTCAATTTCACTTTCATCCACTTCCACTCTATTCTTTTCTTTCCATGCAGCCATCTCTTTTCTCAAGGCTTCTATCTCTCTAGCCTACTCGTCCATTCTTCTTGCAACCATACTTCCCTTAGGAGGCATCGTCACAATCTTTCCTCTTCACCTGCCAACCTACAAAATCAATCAAAACACCAACAAAAGATCTAACAACTATGCTCTCATACCACTTTGATGCAGTATAGGGGTGACAAACCATTCAATATAAAAATCAATTGATATTAACCAAACTTCAAAGCAAAATTAGATGATTTTCTCAAAATTCAACTCTTAACCATGCTTTTCCTTGTAGCATATGCAACCCAATTTAAGGGATTTTTCAGCCCAACTTCCCAAAACACCTCACAAAAAAATTAGTGAATCAAATAGCCTTTTTAGGGTTATACAACATATGTGAAAACTAATTTTGATTCCTTTGGACCAAAATTGAGATTCAGTAACTCACCCCTTGACTGGGCTAGTAAATCAGCCTACTTTTGCAAAGAAAGTATCTCCCAATCAACCTATCTCCACAAAATCACTTTAAAAAATCATTGGTTATGATGCAAAACCACAAATTCCAAGATTAGTTAGCACCTAAAAGGCCTTTACCATGCTGCCCCATGAAACCCTCCATTTATCATGTAAATATATAGGGTTTATTGAAACTTGTATGCCCCGAGGTTCTCAGGCCAAACCAATTCCTCCAACACTCTTCAATATCCCTATACAAACTCACCAAAACATTATAAGACCAACCCCTTAAGTATTCTATCAAAACCATGCCTAGGTTTCTCATTTTCACAAGGAAATTAACACTGCCCAGCCTAGGGCATCACACCATCATCAAATTTCTTCACTCTCTTGACCCCTAAAGCATTGGAAAACCCTATTCTACATTATAAAAACCATTCCACTGAGCCATAGGTCCAAAACAGTAGGTGGATTGGTTTAAAACATTAAATTGTTCCCTTCAAAACCCTTAACCCAACAAACTAGGCAGTCACTGTGTTTTGAAGATTTCTCCCTCAAAACAATGAATTAAACCTCCAAATCAAATGCAAAAGAGAGTAAACACATACAACTTACAAAAAATGAAGTTGTTAAGCCATGCCACACATGTACAGGTCAGTACAGTCACAAGCAACTCAGGAAAAACAATAAGCAACAAGTTTGTGCATATGAAACTGATGGAATTTCTTCTAAATCTGATCAACAACCTTACAAATGCCATGGAGAGGCCTTTAAATACCTTCTCCCATCATTTCCTAACTTCCCAATGCCCTTAACAACTCTTCAAACTCTAATGACTATTCAAATTCCCTAGTTGACAACTTTTTACAAGTTTATGACAACTTTTACAATTATTGTGCAACTTTTGCATTTTCAACAAAAATGACTCTCCAAGCCCTTGATTACATTAAAAAAAATGGTCTTATTAGATCTTATTCAATACAAAACACCTAAAACAAACATCATACTACCTATTATCCCCCTAAATGACCTTCAAGACTTCAATTTTATCACTAAGGTGTAGGTGCTCCTACACCAATGGGGAACCTTACATTGAGTTTCTTAGATTTATGTTAACTTCTATGTATCTGAAAAATGGTGGCGACCTTAAATCATTGTTGGAACTTGTTATGCTAAGGAAAGGAAGTTGATTAACTTCCTATCCTATGCCTTGATCAATTCAACAATTTGTAACAACTTTGTAGGACATACCAAGTAAAATAGAGATTGTCTAATTCTTTTCTTATGATTGCAGATGCTAACACAACTTTCTATAATTGTATTACAAATCTAAAATTAACTAGAGCATTTCCCTTTTATACAATGTCCTACAATATTTTATATTTGAGTTGGTAGGAAATGACTAAGTGGAGTCGAATCATATTACGTCCATGATTAATTTTAAAATTGATAAAAGGGGGTCAAGATTGTGCTTATGATTCTAAATTATTTTTTAGTTAACTATACTATTAAATTACAACTAGCTATGACACCTTGTGCAATGGGTATGCCGAAGAGGTGTGGAAGGTGAATTAGGAAAAAAATGGTTTTTTTTGCACACATTTGTGTAGTAAATGAAATGATTTGATAGGTCATTTAGAAAATGATTTTAATATTAGTATTAATTTTTTTTATTATAGAATAATATTATTATGTATTAGCTATTATATTATTATATAAATATTTATTATTTATGTCATTATTTTATGTATTTATTATTATATTATCTATTATTAACTATTGTATTAACTATTATATTGTTATATAATATAGCATTATATATTAAAAACCAAATTATTTATTATATATTTTAAAATAATTATTTATTATATTTTATAAGGGAAAGGATATCATAATTTAAAACTAAATGTGCTCGTTATTAGGACGTAATTTTCATTTTAATAAACATACTGTATTAATTGTGTTGTAATTTTAAAACCTAAATTTTCTCATTATTCTTTGTTGTAATTTCCATTTTATTTTAAAACCTAAATGTGCTCATTATTAGGATCTTGGCCGTAATTTTCATTTAAATAAACATACTCTAAAACCCTCGTTGAAACTTTATTTTTGTAACTTTGACTCTCTGCATTTAATGAAAGCCAAAATATTCTTCACACAAAATTATGCTAGTTACGGGAAAATAATGTTTGCAAGGATGGACGATGCTCTTGTCGGCATAAAAGATGACAACACCTACAAAAGGAAATCCCGCACCCAGCCATGGCTCGCAAGGTAAGAGTTTTTGCCACAAAATTTTTTGTATTGTTGCAGGAAAGTTAAAGTCTTGAGCGCAAAAAACACGACAAAAATAGCAGCAAGGAAAATAGAAAAACACGACCAAAAAAAATGGAAAATGACAAAAAATAGCCAAAAAATGGCGAAAAATGATGGACGATTGAGATTCATTTTATTTTCAACCAAGCCTTATCCTTTGTTTTCCATTGTTGAGAAGACACAGGTTTCCTCTGAGCTTGTTGCATTGTTTCATTGTAACCAAAGAACATGAAATACACAAAATGGGCTTGATTAAAAGGTTTTAGAAACTTTCAAACAAATGCAATTGGTAGGTGTTAAGCCAGAGTATCCTCACAGCCTATGCCGAATGGGAGCTTTGGAACAAGGTATGCACAGAGGAATTTTTTCAGATGCAAAATATGGAAGCATAGACATGTATGCAAAATGTGGAAGCATAGACAAGGCACATGAACTGTTTGACTATGTGCCTCAAAGAAATTTGGTCTCATGGAAAATGTGGAAGCATAGACAAGTCATATGAACTATTTAACAAAATGCCTCAAAGAAATGTGGTCTCATGGAATGAGATGTTTGCAGGGTATGCAGAAAATGGATTTTACAAGGATGTTGTCAAAATGTTTGAATTAATGCAACACTCCTGAACATATCCTAACAATATAAGCTTTGCTTGTGTTCTATGTGTATGTAGCCATTTCGGTTTAGTGGATGAGGGTTTATATATTTCAATAAGGTGGGTAATCTTTATTGCATTACACCTACAATTGATCATTGTGTGCATGATTGAGCTTCTTGCTTATGTTGAGTACATTGAGAACACCCTAAACTTTATGATTAAGATATCAATTAAACATGTGGTGATTGTATTTTCTTGGTGTTCCCAAATCACATATCGATTTGGATTTAGGAATATTTACAATGACGTTTCTTTTTTACTTGGATCCTAAAAATGTTGTGACTTTGTTCTACTCTCAAAAATATATGTAGATGTGGGATACTAGTGATGTGAAGTTGGAATAGTAAGGGGATTGGTAAATGATAAAGAAATTGAAGAGATCCCTAGATGTAATTGGATTGAAGGCCATAAAATAGTGTGTTCTTTTGTGTACAGGGAATATATATCATCCACAAACATAGGATATCTATCCAAAGTTGGAAAGATTGGCTTGGGAGATGAAGGCAGCAGGGTATTCCCAAGATTCAAGACATTTACTTAGTGATATGGGAAAGGGGGGAAATGAATTATTCTTTTCCACCGTAGTGAAAAGTTGGAAATTTCTTTTGGTTTGTTAGATGCACACATAGAAACTTTGATATGTGTTGGATTGCCACACTACAACAAAATTTATCTCCAAGATTGTTGCAAGAGAAATTGTTGTGAGAGATGAGAACTCTTTCCATCATTTTAAATAGGCCAAATATTCTTGTGGATATTAATGGTGAAGCTAAATGAAGTGATCTAGAAAATAGGCTCGCACTATAATAATGTGTACCATGTCACACCTATACTATTAATGAAGGAACAAGGTTTTATTTTTAGTTTATAAACACTAAAAAAAAAGGTTTTGTTTTAGTTGTGAATATTTGGTGATTTAGACCATGACGTTGTCTTCATAAAATTAGATGCATAGAACACATATACATTGTTGGGGTATTTTTCAAAGACTTATTTTATGATAACATGGACATTTAATTGAATTGTTTTATAGACCTACCCTACGTAATTATTGAGTCCTTTTTCTCTTTTTCTTAAGTTTCTACATGGCCTTTTTCTTAAGTTTTTCCTTTTTTCTTTGCATTTTTTTTTCAATTTCTCTTTTGTTAATGAGGATTCTCCTATTCTACATTTATTTTCTATATTTGATTTCATACATTGTATAACATCTACTCCTCTACTTTAGTTATTCTTTACTACTTTAGCATCATAGATTACATTTAGACTAGACAATTATTCACTTTATGATCATGGTGCTAACACATTCTTATAGAACTATTAAATTTGGGAGAACTATACCATGTGGTTTAACAACACAAAAAAACACATGTTGACTTTCCTCCTTTTTCCTTCTACATTGATTAGCATAGTGTCCTAGTTTACCATAGTTATAACATTTTGGCCTCTTGGTCCTTCCTCTTTCTTTGGTACCTCTATTATTATCGAGGTAGCCTCTCGTACCACCTCCTTCTCAATAGTCATCATGGTAACTCATGGAGGAAGGTCTTGCATCTTGAATTTGTGGTACCACATAGTATATATTCTTAAGTAGTCTTATAATTTCTCTAAATTAAAGTTTCCACTAGCCATGCCAAATAAACATCTAATGCTTTTCTAGCTAAACAATATGCTCTATCCATACTTATATCCAAAAAATGCTTCCCTGGTTAATCCATGAACCATTGATTCATATTCATCTTTTTCTTGAAGTAATATTGGACACCTATTTGTGTTATGTTTTTCCCACTTTATATTTTATAGTATCTAGATTTATTATCTTTCTAGGGAGTTTCTCAAGTTCCCTTCTTAAAGTGGTAGCCCTCTTGGTGCCTTTGATTATCAAACATTCATTCTTTAGATGTTCTTCCCTAATATGATTTACAAACCAAATTTTACTTCTTCTAGGTGTGGGAGAAGTCTCAACCTTCTCATCTTTCATTATAATTTCTTACTTCAACATTGTGTTTTTCAACTCTAATTTGAAAATTATCAATTTCATCCTTTCCTACTAAATCATTCTCCCATATCTTTGACTAGGATTATATTCTAGTGATCAATTCTATTGCATCCTTATATGAAGAGGAATTTTTCTCGTCTACTCTTGCTATAATGTGAGGGGCTAACCCTAAAATAAACCACTCAATTTGTTTCTTTTGTGTCAAGGTTTCTTCTAGTTTTCTAATCATACTTTTAAATTATTGCTCATAATATTTTACTAATTCCTCCTTAGTTTTTGTCATCCTCCATATTTTATTTATGTTTTGTGTTCATACATTAGATGAGTGGGAATTTGTCAAAAATAAGTCACTCATTTCTTTCCATGTTTTATCATGTTTAGGGCATTCTTTAATGCACCATCTTACTGCCTCATCATTAAGGGTCTCCACAAAATCATATACTTTTTAGTCATCATTGATGCCTATCCCACTCTAATGAAAATCCAAGGTAAAGAGATGTTCGCTAGCATCCTTGGCATATTTACCGAAAATAGGGATTTTAATCATAGGTGCATCCATATTTGGAGGAGGAAAATGTGTTGATTTATTTGGTATGGTTAGGGATTATCTTTTCTCCTAATCTATTCTCTACTCTTGGATCTCTTTCTCTCTCTTTATCACGACTTCTTTGTCTAGTTTCACTCCTTTTCTACTTGACCAAAGTCTTTCTCTTTCATTATCTCTTGGCAATTAAACATCTAAGAACTCACTTTATAATATCTATCACAAATTTCATACACAATTGCTTTTTGATCTTGCTTTCTCTAACCCAATTAAGACTTCAGTACTTATATGGACTCTAAAAACCTAATACTAGGTACCACAACTTTCATTTTAATACCTACAATGATCTCTATCTTATTATTGTTAACACAAGGATTTGTACCTGAAGACAAATTTAAATCCTATGCACATGGGACTATTATCAGGTTGTGGGTATCCTATGGTGAGAATAGACCTACAAGTTTTGGGTTGGTTCCCTTTGAATTTTCTTGTAAAACTAGTTTTTAAAATAGAGGGAAAAAGGATAGAAGGATAAAGTAAATACTAAAACTGAAAAATAAGGTGATTCACCAATTGATAAAATGATTTGAAACCAGATAAACTTACAACAGACTCAATAACGCTTTGTAATTTCACAAACTTAGAGTTTATGTTTGCTAAAATGATTCTTTTTGATGATTTGGCCTGGTAGTTCTTTCATTTATCTCATGGATGTTTGACTAAGTTGATTCAATTTGATGATGACTATTGATCATATATTTGTTGATAATCATACAACTGGATATCATGCCTTAAGCTCTAACACAATTTCACTATCACTATAGGTTCTAGAACTCAGGAGTAAAGGAGCTGAAGACATAAGAGATCAAGCTGAAAGCAACAAGTCAACCCTACATCAGCCTCTCAGGAAATGATAGGCATGACCTTCCTTTTGTGTGTCTTTCTTCTTTTTAGTTGATCTTCAAGTGTATGGTTTATAGTTGTTGTTGAATTTAATCAACTTAGTCATAACCCATGGCTTGTATGGGGTTACAGAAACATATCTCATAATAAATCAATTTGTTCATGATATGTAATGACTTATGATCAATAATCTGAGTTTGTTCCAATTACATAACTTTGAAACAATGAAATTGCAACTATTTAGAACATATGTTCTGTAATCATAATGAATGATTATTTGCATTCCTGTTCTTATATCTGCAATGCCTTTTTGATAATCAGTAATAATAAATATTGCAGAAAATAAAGACTTTGTACTTCATTCCTTTTGAATTTTTCCTTTCTTAGTGAAGCTCATTTATCAGTTTGTTTGAACTGTTCAACAATTTATCTTAAATTGTTTGAATGATTTGAACAAACCAATGGATTCATTAGATAAATCAAAACTTTTATACCCCAACATATAAACTTCACTAAATTCTTACTAATTTTAAGCAAGAGGCTAAAAATTGGTAACAATTATATGTTCTAGTAGGGAAATTTTACAAGACTTACCTTCTAGTGAACATATGGGTTTTCATCATTAGTCTCTATTAGGTTTCTATTTTTATTTTTCATGTTAATAGGAATAGATCCAACTACCCTTTAAATTTTTTAGAAAAGCATTCACAGGGATACCATGGCTTGGCCAAAAATCCTTTTTCAAGGGATAATGTGTTGCATGGACTAAGGACATAAAAATACTATTAGTAACAATATAAATTGTTAATGAGGGTGGTCTTTGCAAGACAATCTCCAAGAATCGAGGGTAGATTCCCTATCGATCTAAGGATAACCCTAAATCTATTTTTGTTGTGGGGGTGTGAAAAGGGATAGAGTATTTAGACATGGAGGCCTTTTGATTGGTCACTATTTTCATTTTTAGGAAGGCATTCACAAGGAAACCACTGCTTGGATAGGGAGGTTATCAATTTTAACCACATCAAATGCACCTTCCCACTTGCTCTTGGTACCTTAGGAGTGGCCTTGAACACCCATCAAGAAGGTTTCTAAATGGGAATGCATCTAATATAACCTTGCACTTGATAATACATTGAGACATGTTTTATACATTGTGCATGCTTTCCTTACAATTTTTATTCACAAACAATATTTATATGATCACTTTCCTATTTCATGATTAATTCAAATGCTTGATCTAAAATAATTTAAGTGTTGTAAGTAATTTGATGGAACTCATCAAGTTCTTGTTCTTTGATATGGACTTACTCTAGCTATTGTTTTCCTTATGAAATTCAATGGAACAATCATGTGATTCTATTCACTTTTGAAGCTCATTATAAGCTACTTAAAATGCACATTTGCACACGTACTTGGAAAGGTAATATTCAACCTATTAATGTAGGATTATGCTACTCTTTTCCCTTACTAATAACTTACAAATGTAGCTAGAAACATGTGCTTGCATTGCATACACACCCCATTTTCCCCAAAAAATAATGATGAATCCCTTTATTTATTTTCAAGTCTATTGATCAAATTTTCTCGTAGCTTTAAGTGTTCTAGTTTTCCTTTGTTCTCAATGAGTTGATTAGATTGTGAGATCTAAATACTTGAGCTAATTATATTTTTTCTAATATGAGGTAATAATCATGTCTTAACTACCAAAGGACTATTAATACAATTGTTATAGTCAAAGTGTCATGGAAGAAATGATGTCATTAGAGGAATTTGACAATCAAGGAGGATTGTCTTATCTTTAAACCCTGATTATCTACTTAAGGATATGGTCTTGAACATTCAAAGGGACTTAGATTCAAGGTTAATCACATTTGTAATAAAAATCCTAGCTAAACCATAATGATGAGAAATGGGTCGTCCAAGTACTATCAAATAGAAAAATGAGGTTGCCACTAAGGTAGAAGAGAGTTATTGTATCAATTTTGTTATGAAAGATATTTGGCATTCAAAGATTGTCCACTCATTATATCCTACCATAATAGGTAGAGGGGTGATTATATACAAGATTATCAAATTTGATGTTGTTCCAAGTAACTAGGAAGATAGGTAAACACACTTTTGACACTATCATGTATGATTAAATGCTCCTAGTTAGTAAGTCAATCAATTATATGCCCATGTCTCATGCACTTGATTGCCCCTTAAATTGATTCATCATGCCCCATTCTAAAAATTAATCCAAACACAAGAACTATACAAAATGGAAAGGGTAATTGTGAGCCCTCCTCTCCCATTTCTTACTAGTCAAACATCTTTCAATTTGCTCGAAGTGTTCCTCCCCTTTTGTTTTTATCTTTCTCCACTTCCTCCAACTTTTCATTTCATACATATGTAGGTTTATTAAAACAATTCAATTAAATATCCATGTTATCATAAAATAAGTCTTTGATAGATACCTCAATTGTGTATATGCACTCTATTCATCTAATTTTATGAAGACAACATCATAGTCTAAATTGCCAAATATTCAAAACCAAAACAAGACCAGATTTTTCTTTCTAGAAACTAAAAATATAACCTCGTTCCTTCATTATTAGTATTGGTGTGACATGGTGCACATTATTATAGTGCGAGCCTATTTTCTAGACAACTTAATTTAGTGTCACCAATAATATCCACAATAACATTTTGCCTATCTAAACTGATGGAAACAATTCACATCTCTCACGACAATTTCTCTTGCAACAATCTTGGAGATAAATTTTGTTGTAGTGTGGCAATCAACACATATCAAAACATCTAACAAACCAAAAAAAATTGCCAACTTTTCACTATAGTGGTAGAGAAATAATTCTTTTCCCTCCTTTTCCACATGACTAAGTAAATGTCTTAAATCTTGGGTATACCCTGTTGTCTTCATCTCCCAAGCCAATCTCTCCAACTTTGCATAGATCTCCTATGTTTGTGGATGGGATCTACCCCTTAAATGAAAAAACACACACCATTTTATAGCCTTCAATCCAACCACATCCAAGGATCTCTTTAATTCCTTTCCTTTTTATCAATCCCCTTACCATTCAAACCTCACACCACTTGACCACATCTACATAGATTTTTGAGAGTAGAACAAAGTCACAACATTTTTAGGTTCCAAATAAAAAAGCAATGTCATTGTAAATACTCCTAAACCTATATCCATATGTGATCTACAAGCACCAAGAAAACACAACCACCACATATTTAATTGACATCTTAATCATAAAGTTTAGGGTATTCTCGATGTACTCAACATAGACAAAAAAACTCAACCATGCACACAATGATCAATTGTAAGTGTAATGCAGCAAAGAGCTACTCATCTTATTTAAGTATATAAACCCTCATCCACTAAACCTGAATGACTGCATACGCATAGAACACAAGCAAAGCTTATATTGTTAGGATAATGTTCAGGAGTGCTGCATTAATTTAAACATTTTGACAGCATACTTTTAAAATCCATTTTATGCATACCCTGCAAACATCTCATTCCATGAGACCACATTTCTATGAGGCATTTTGTTAAACAGTTCACGCGCCTGGTCTATGCTTCCATATTTTCCATAGATATCTATCAGAGCATTTCCAGCTATAATATTTGACAAAATTCCCCCTTCCATTATACTCTAATGGATGTCTGTACCGTGTTCCAAAACTCCCAATTTGGCACAGGCGGGGAGAATGCTTGCATTACAACTACCAATTTCATTTGCTTGATAGTTTCTTAATCTAAGTTTCTAAATCTTTGTTAGCGAATTCGTTTCGTTCATATCCTGCAATCATGGCATTCCACGAGATCAAATTTCTTTGAGGCACATTGTCAAACAGTTCGCGTGCCTTGTCTACGCTTCCACATTTTACATACATGTCTACCGCTCTGGTTGCAACTACAACATCTGACAAAATTCCTCTATTCATACCCTGTTTCAAAGCTCCCATTCGGCACATGCTGCGAGGATGCTGGCAAAGGTTGTAGTCTGGCTTTACGCCCGTCAGTTGCATATGCTTGAAATTCTCTAGAGCCTTTTCAACAAATCCATTTGGTGAATATCCTGCAAGTAGGGCATTCTGTGACAACACATTTCTTTGAGGCATTATGTCGAACGGTTCACGTGCCTTGTCTATGCATCCACATTTTGCATACATGTCTACCAGGGCAGTTGCGACTACAACATCTTACACAATCCCTCTATATTTATCCTGTGCTTAGCCTGTTCCAAAGCACCCATTTCGGCACAGGGAGGGAGGATGCTGGCAATGGTTGAGGACTCTGGCTTTACCCGTGTCATGTCCCCTGAAATTATTACACCAAGCTATAAAGCATTTAGAAGAGAAATTAATAAATAAGATACAAATAATTGTCAAATCAAAAAATAAGTAATTATTATTTAAATATAATTATAAATATCACAATAACATTATAATTATAAATAGAAATATTGCCAATGCAGTTGTTGTGTCTTTAGCAAAAAGTAGCTACACTGAATACCGATATAATATATGCAATTATAAATAAAGGATAAAGGAAATGGTTCGAGCAGATTCAGTTAAGGGAGTATGAGAGGACAGAAAGAACACAATAATCGCTGGAATAGAAAGGAATGATGAAACATATTTTGTAGAAGGGAACAAGGTAAAAATAATGTTAGATAGAACATTCTCTTTAACCTGATCAGACGCAGGGCAGCAAACAGAGGATGAGGTTCGGGTTCCTACATTATGTGGCTCATTATACTCATATCATCATCACGGCTGGAGAAGATATTGAGGGAGGTATAGTATTGTCATACTTTGGATAAAGGTTAGAGATATCTGTGATTGGCATAATCTCAGTGGAGACTTATGTATTTAGGTATGTTATGATTATATATATATATATATATATATATATATATATATATATATATATATATATATATATATATATATCGATTATGATGACTATTTATATATAGATATAGATAAGTTTGATAATGAATAATACGATACGAGTATTACATATATATGCATATGAACAATGATGTAGGGTAGAATACATATGTACTACCTATATAATGATATTGGAAGAGAATACATGTACACATATTCATATAGAAATCACAGTATATATAAAGTGAGTTATTTAGAAACATTGGCATGTACTTATCTAGATAATGGTGCTTGCAACAACCTTATAAATAATTATGATGCTTAGTATTATTACGGATGATAGATTCTTAGTTGTTGAGTTACACTAACGATATTTTTTGAGTGCAAAGAAACAAAAACAATTGACTCTCAAGAACACACATCATCACATCAAGATTGGGCTCAGGGAAATAATTTTGAAAGAAGTCCAGTGAGTACGACAATTAGAGGTAAGTACCCTCAACCAACTGATATAACATTGAGGCTTATATAATCAAAATCTAGTTCCTCTGACAGTGGGTTACAGTGTAGTACCTAACTCATATCTTATTAGACTCAATATAAAGGAACGTTCTAATTTGAGATGATTTGCCAATCCAATAGGATAAGTGAATGCTATTATAACTTTACTATTACCTTGAAGAATAGGCTTCGGGCCCAAACTCCCTTTCACTAGCACTCATTAAGGACAGTGCATTTGTGGAGGGGATGAGTTGGTAAATCGCCCACTGATGGATGGTCCCAAGATGGGTGGAACACCTTGAGGGAGTCCACTTTGAGATGCGTTCACGCACCCCTTAACATAGTAAATTTTCGTCCCATGAGGCTAGGAAAGAGGAGACAAGATGAAGTTCTACTCCAATTAGGAGAAGAAGTCATAATTGATCACGTTAATTTATGGTTTAGATGATAATGCCTTTGATTGACTTATTCTTAAGTTATGCAATTTGCAATGATCTTAACATGAATTATGTGCTTAACTAATAATACATATGGCAAGTAGGCTTCCAAGGTAATTTCGCATTAATAAATGATGTATTGATAAAAATAACTTATATGTTCTAACTTGTGCTTTATACTTTTTGGTTTAATCTAATAAGGGGACATTACAACCCCTGCCAATTGCATTTGAAAGTTTCTAAAACCTTTTCAACAAACCCATTTTGTGTATTTCCTGTTTTTTGGTTACAGTGAAACAATGCAACATGCTCAGAGGAAATCCACATCTTCTTACGCTATGCGCGGGAACTTTGAGTTATGCGTTGGCAAGCAGGAGAAAGTTTAAAATGATGGATGACTAAGGTTCATTTTATTGTCAACCAAACCCTATCTTTCGTTTTCCACCGTTGATAGGCAAAATGAGTTCTGAAAACTCATATAGGATATGCCTTCCCCAATTAAAAACAATATAATTGAAAGTTAAATCATGTCTATTGAGAAACAAAAACTTAAATATTAATTAATTACATACTAAATACCAATTCTTAACTCAAAAAAATATATACTATTTAAACACAAACTATTTATACACTATTATTAGCCTCGAGCTCAAAGCGAATCACAATTGTTAGGATAGCCGTAAGTGATAAATATGGAGACGAAAATGTTCCTTAAATGTATTTATCCTCTTTATTGATGTTCTATGCCAGTAAACCCTAATCCTATATGAAGAAACCCTAGTCTTAGATGAAGAAATCCTCGATTAAATTCTCTTCAACAAATCTGGCTGCTGCCATTTACAGCGACAGGTACTCATCTCATTTTACTCTGTTCATATCTTCCATTAAATACAATGTCACTCGTTTTGTTTTGGAGATGCATAGTTTGCTCAGAGAGATGTTCTTCATGTCTCCCTCTAACAATCAAACAACATTCATCATTCACATTCCCACCATTCTCGCCACTTTCTTCATCGGCATCATCTCATTTCGCACCACCACTCAATGCCATTTCAGATTTCTTAACAAAAGAATGTGGGTTTTCTTCTTCTCAAGTAACAACTGTCATGAGAAAAAGACCAGATCTGTTGAGGACCAAATCCGACCACACCGCTAGAGAAGTCATCCATCTCCTTAAAGATTCTGGATTCACTGAAAACAAGCTTAAGTGTACCATTCTTAGAAGCCCAACTATTCTTTTAATGAGAGTGGATAGGCAGTTGAAACCCAAGATGGAATTTCTGAAAGAATTGGGCTTGGCTACTCAAGACATAGCATATATTGTATTTCACCAACCCAGAGTGCTTTACATGAGCTTAGAAATCTGTCTCGCCCCTAGAATCCTCCATCTTGAAACCCTATTTTGCTCAAAGGTCGAACTGTGCAAGGCTCTCAGAAGGGCACCACAGCTATTAACGAGTGATTTCCAGAAGCAGGTGATACCTAAAGTGGAGTACTTGAAGAATAGTATTGGCATTCTAGAAAATTCTGCAGTATTTACACGAGCCCTCAATGTGGTTCTACGCCTCAGTTTTGAAACCTTTGAAAAGAAAATTAAACATATGGCGAGTCTTGGCCTCGCAGAGGAGGAAATAAGTCAAATTCTTAAGAGACATCCTCAAGCATTTTCTAAGTCAACCAAGAAAATAAAGGAAAGCATTGATTTCCTGATACACACTGCAGGTCTTGAGCCCAAGAATGTTGTTTTGAATCCTGTGCTTTTTGATTTAAGTGTAGAGAAAAGGCTCAAACCCCGCTATGAAGTCTTTCAGTCTCTGAGGACAAGTCCCCACACCAAGGGTCTACCTCGTCTCATTAGGTTTTTTAAACTAAGTGAGCAAGAATATCTTAAATATTCTGTCCAATGCAGTAAAGTCCAGTCCAGTGATCAAACAGTATAATCACTAGTTTTGAAAGTTTCTGTATTCAACTGTATATGTTTACTTAAATTGAAATTTCGAATCACATTCAGTGACTCCTTTTTCTGACAACCAATCATTGAATGCTATTCAAAACATTGATCTAAATAAACATACACAATTGAATTCAGAAATTTTCAAAAGTAGTGATTATATTGTATTTAAAAGAATGTATATTGACTGAATCATTAATAAAATCAGATAATAGACCAATTTCTTTTGGTTATCGTTCCGTGTCATTCAGATTTCACAATACAGCTAGCGTACATAGCAGAGGATTGAGAGACAAAGACCAGGTGTTGAGGAGAAAAGAGAGGGCAGACTTCAACATCAACCCAGTTTTCACGGCATTCTTGCGGGAGACAGCACCGACAATTAACGATAAGAGCATCTACTATTAATGGATGGGAAAATAGAAAGTGGGACGAAAAAAATCCTTTTTTGGAAGAGGTTTTCAAGTTTTGTTGCAGGTAGCTGAGCAGCACTGGAGAAGAGGAATTAAAATCATTTGTTGGAGAGAGCAGCCAGGCAGGACGTTGGGAAAGGGACAAGAAAAAAGGCCTTTTCGCTTGGGTTCAGAGTAGAATGAAACAATAACCATATTCAAGCAGGAGAATACAAGGGACTGCGCTGGACAAGGAAGCAGGAACAGGAAGACAAAAGACAGGATTTGAAAGCATGGGAATTTGCGTTGAAAACAGTGGAGCTCAAACTCTTCCTTTCTGTGTTGATATTATGAGAACTAAAAATCTGAGGTTCACATTTATTCAGTCAAAGGATCTTTACAGCAGATATTAAGTGTTATTCAAAGCTGCCCCATTTTATCTCTATGTAAGTATATGTTAACAACTGTTCCTCAGTAGTAGTGTTTGTGAATGTGCTTGATATTTAAAACATCTTATTTTTAAATTCCCAGAAACTAAGGTAAGCTGGTTTCCCTGAGTACATAATGGCATTATGGTTGGGTTTCCCTTGTCTTTGTTGGCTATTTTAAGCTCTAGGATTGAATATTTGTTCAAAGACTGGCTGGATTATTTGCCTATTCAGTTGGGCCACCCCAGGGGTTTGCATCAATTCTTTTTTATATAGTTGAAAGGAAAGTCATACATCTGTATCTATGTGTTAAAATTAGACTTACAAATTGGCTCATGTTTGGATCATTCTGCTCTAGATTAAATCAAAGTGAACAAACATTAAATCCGCTTAGCTCCATTTATAGTTTAGATTTCAATTCACAAGTAAGATATCCATTTACGGAGTAAGTCAACAAATCATTTCTTCCACATAACTTGAACTTTAACAATAAGCATGATATTCACATCAGTCTATTTTCTCAAAGCCCAATTGCAACCCAAATAGGGAAGTGTACTTAAGATTTGTTTTCAGTATCATACTTATGTTGTGGTATTAACTTTAATCTAGTTAATCATGGTTTCTATGTCAATCTTAGGTTCTTTTCATATATGTATACGTTATCTCTGTTTGCAGCTAATGCTATAATTTCTGATATGCAATACTCTTTCTGTTTTTGCAAATCCATTGCAACAATGCCTTAGTTAACTTGGCATAGTTCCATCTAGTTAACTTGGCATAGTTCCATCTCTTACTCTAGATGAATAATATTGCTCTGCCTGAAATTACTTCTGATGATGCTCCAGTTTGATAGAATAACTTTATTTCTTTCATTAAGCCTAGGTTAGTTTCATACTTCAAACTGTATAATTTAGAAATTGTTAATGCCGCTGTGATTTGCACTTTTCATGGTGCTTGCTGCATTTGACATGCCAGTAATTTATGTTTTTTAATCGTTAGAAGCTCTAATTTATCCCTACATGTAAACAAATAAGGTCCATATAAGTCCCTATTTTTGGTTGGAATTCAACCCCTGTACTTGAGGGATTTCATCCCTCGCATATTCCATATTGTACAACTGTGACATTGTTGGCCTGATAAGATGGCGTTATATTCACTGGTTCCCATTTTTAAAACATTTGTGTGGAAGCAATTTGTTCTATCCACAATCTGGTAAACTAAAGTGAATAAAACATAGTTGTTTCTACATAAATTCACCCAAAATAAGATGGATTTGTCCTCTCAGAAGATATAGTTCAATTGCAAATATGTAAACATTATTTGTTAAAGTGAAGGCTATGGTCAGATAACACAGAGTTAGATATATTAGTTCTCAACTTTTAAACATTTATATAGAAACAATTTGTTCTATCCATAAAAAAAAGTGAATAGAATACAGTTCGTCTCCAGATAAATGCACCCAAAATAAGATGGATTTGTTCTCTTAGAAGATATGGTTTGATTTCGAATATGGAGTAATATAGAAGAGAGATATTACTCAGAATGTTCTTTATTCAAGTGTAATAGGATTACACTTTCACAAATTATCCAAGTTAGTCACAAAAAGTTGTGTAGAACTTGATTCCACCTCAAGTGAGAAGCAATTAGCAAGCATTTGTATGTCATGGTACTTTCTAGCTTTACAAGAGGTGAGGTTACTGGATTTTAAGTTGTCATATGGATTTACCATGTCTTCTCATGTAGGTCTTAATGTTTATATTATTTTTTATTACCAATGTCTTTTCAATTTGTATTATTATACTTTAAAGAACTATCCATGTAAAGAGATCCAATCTACAATTCTACAGAAAATTTACATCTTGACAATGGATTATGTAGCATGATCCAAGAAGTTGAGATGAATTTCTGTATTAGTGACCATTTCAAAGTGTTGATTGAAATTTATGCATATAGATAATCCCAAATAATTGTGCACTACGATTGTCAATAAACTTTCACAAATCTTTTGATTAATGCTTAAAATCCTAAAAAAATGGACTCATAAATGTACATTCCTCATTTATCACATGACAAAGTATATTTTTAATACCCTCATTAAAAAAATAATACATCACAATTTTGTTTCTATGAATTGGTACCTAACCTTTGCTTCATTCTCATGCAACTAATTACACATCATAGTTTGTCATATTGAGTTTCTAAGCTATGCCCATATGCATTTTAGACATTTGTGTTGGATTTATTGTCATTGATGTCAAAGTTGTATGGACAAAATCATATGAAGTCCAAGGGCCACTAATCATCATCCAAAGTAACTCATGTTCACCCCCTTCATATTGACATATTTGCAAGTCAAATTTTTATTTATGATGACTGACCCCTTTATCATTGCCACATAAGTCATATGGAAAATAAATTTAAATTAATATTTTATTAAATTATTATTTTATTCATGACCGAGTCAATCTATATATATATATATATATATATATATATATATATATAAATATAAAATCTCCAAATAATATATCTAACTAATTAACTAATTATCATCAAAGTAGCAATTACTGATTATGATGGCAGCGATTCATTACAAAGTACCAGTGATTCACAAAGGGGACAACAATAAATAAAAGTGTTAAAAGGCAACGATCAACATTAGAGAGTGGTAACAATAAGTCATGTATTTTCAAAAGGGTTATCTCTATTCATAAAGATGCATCTCTTCATAGAAGCAAGAAGATATAAAAAGGAGTAAGAAATGTGTGGAAAGAGTGGAAAATAAGAAGATATATTTTACAAACACATGCAGATTTGAAGAAAAGAATGTCATAAAAAATCATTCAAGACAGACTTTGTGGAGAATTTATATGAATATCATTTGTTGAATGAGCAATTTCAAAAGAGGAAATATTTTGGAGGTTGGTGTCTCGTATTGAAGAGGTTGGTGCCTCATTTTGGAGATATTGGTGCTTCATATTAAAAAGATTGGTGTCTCCTATTAAGTTGGTGCTCAATGGTGGGGATTGGTATTTCCAATGGGTTGGTGCCTACAAATATTTTATAAGTATTTTATTTTGGTGACTTAATTTGGATAGTAGACCAAATAATCTTATTCTCAATGGTTTTCTCTCGAAAGGGTTTACATGTAAATCTTGTGTTAATTGTTGATGTGATGTGAAATTGATATTTTTGTGATTATTAATTTGAAAAAGTAAAAGATTACCTTATATTAATTCACCCCCTCTCTGAGTATAAGCATGTGCAATTGGTAACAAAGCAGGTTTGTTCAAGTATAGTCTAATAGCTAGAAGGTAGATCTCAAGAGCACATATGGCTCATCAAGAAGGGTTCTCCTCATATAGGACTCTATTTTTCAATGGAACGAACTATGCCTTTTGGAGCATAAGGATGCACACTTTGTTAGAGTAATCATGCATTATCTAATAGACTAATTTATTCTCATGCACTTAAGCTAAACTTAGGAGTGTTTTTTATTCTTATATTAGTTGAGTTATTATTAGATCATTCTATCTCATTTCATGAGATGTTGACACTTGTCACAATCTAATCTCTTTCTCATTTAGGGTTTGTTGTTAAGCACTCAATCCTCATTGTATTATCTCTAGAGACTCTTGAGATTCATGGAAGTTTTTCTTTTTGTAACTTTTTCTTGTTGAGAAATAACAAATCTTTGTTTTGCAAATCTCTTGCATGGAAGGTGTTTTTGTTCATTGTTTGATCCTACATCTTGTCTTTTTTACAATTCTAACATGGTATTAGAGCGCGGATTTAGCAAACCCCTTCCTGATTTATGATGGTTTTCTTCAACTAGGGTTACAAGGCGTCAAATTTGGAATCTCTATTGTTTTTTTTCCAATATTTTGGAGTTGGGAAATTTTTCGATGCATTTTGGTGCAAAAAGAAGCTCACCATTGTGTTTAGAAGGTCGATTCGAATTTTGATTATAAATTCACCCATACTCCTCGCCAGAAACTTCTGAGACAATTTTTTTGTACAAGGGTCATATGGTCCTTGTATGGACGCATGTGTGATTTAATGAAAATCATAAAAAAAATAGTTTTATTAAATTGTTTATTTTATGTTTTTCCACCTCAGCAAGACATGTCCATTCCCATCCACAATTTATTGACCAATGTGTGCTAGGAAAGTTAGGAATGCCCAAAAAATATAATAAATTATTATATTCTTGGTAGTCTATCATAGATGCCCTTTGGTCAAAATATGAAAACAACACTCAACTGAATAGTTTTTCTTAGTTGTGCTCTTGCCATTATCTTTCTAAATCGAGTTTCAATTGAACCTCCAGATTCAAAAAGCTTCACCTTTCTTTGCATATGCTCATCATATTCTAGGGCATGCTTAACATGAAGACATTCTTCCTTTGATTTCCATCTTACTACTGAATTTTCCTTTCTGTCTATGATTTGTTTTTCATAAACTTTACTGATATGTTTTTCTATAGTATCAAGTTTTAGCTGTAACTTCTTGTCCCTTTTATATTTCCAACTACAAATCTTACACTTGCATTTTTTTGGAGGTTCAACTTTGTTTGCATTCTCCATTGGTTCAATGAATGGGTACTTTGACAAATAATCAATCTAAAAATTCCTTGTCTTATCCCAATTGCGCCTAGTTTTTATTTGGATTTTCTTTTCCTCTTCCTTGCACCGACATCATCTACAACACCAACATTATCATCTAGGTCAATTAACTCATTCTAACTACCTTGGGTATCCCTTGGAACATCTACGACATTGTCATCCTTATTCGACTCAATTAACTCATTTTGATCTTCCTTTGAGATCTAGTCTTCTTTGTTAATATTTGGTGCAAGTGTTGATGATGTAGTTCCATCTTGATCTAATGGACTGGAAACATTGTCAAAGTATGACATTATGGTAACTCTATGTTTTGTGTATTTTGATGGCCTCCCTTCACTACCTTGAGGACTCTTACTCTTGTTCCTGCTCAACATCTCTCACAAAATAAAAGTTAGCAAAAAAATCTTCTTGTTTAAGAAGGAATTAAAGAATATATATCCATGGGTCTTAGATGTATCCCATTCCCTACTCTTGCTCAATATCATCTTTAAGATTGAAGAATCTTATAACACTATGCAAAATGATTACATACCTTTAGGTTATCACTGACTCACTATTGGCTAATGCAGTAATGCCTATAGTTATAAGATTGTAACTTTCCTATGATCCAAATCGAGAGCTCATAAGTTTAGAACTAAAAAAATTATGTAAAAATAAATTAGTTTTTATTGTATTAATATCAAGCCATATTTAGCAAATTGCATGGGATTTTTAAATGTTATAGTAAAAATTTGGCAAATCTTGTGTGATTATATAATGATACATTTAAATCTTGGATGAAACAAACCTTGAAGAAACACATACATTATAACTTTAATGTAGTTATGGGCCTAGGATTAGTATGGAGTTATCATAGTATTAGCAAAATGGGTCCCCATACGTAATTATTTTTCAATGTTATTGGTGAAATGGGTCCTCATATGCAATTATTTTTAAAATTTATTGGAAAAAGGGCCCTCACACATAGTGAACATTTAATGTTGTTGGAAAAATGTGTCCTAATACACAATATCATGTTAATAGTATTGGTGAATATGTGAGTGATTTAATACATGCTTCCAAAATTCTAGGAAAAAATATTAATTAGACGATTGAAAATGTGTAGCTTGTTATGAAGAAATTATTAATTACATATGCCTCATAAAATAAATTGATGGCAAATTGAAATGCATTGGACCAATAATTCATAAAATCCTAGCGATTTGGCCACCCGTTGGTTGCAATATATTCACCAATTTTGAATTGGCCAATATGAACTATTTGCCAACTAGTGAAGGTTCGTGATGACACCGTCCTCTCACTTCCATGCTCTGATACCTATGATGGTAAACCCCTTCATATATCTTTTAATCACAAAGACAAAAGACACCTACAGGCTTCTTGTCTCGACAGTGACAGGAACCCGACTTACCAATAACTGCATACTTTACTTGGACAATCAGGATTCTTGATCCAAATTAGGACAACATTAATTTCTGCCTTCTAATTTCCACTCATCAGAACTTCTAATCTATTAACAACATGCACTAAAGATATTTAAACTTCATAATTAATCCACATATAGATTCATTCTTGAATAGACAACATGAAATTCACAGATACCAATACTTCAAACATAACTCATAAAAGATTACACAATCCACTGTTACTGGATCAACACATTTCAGATAATAATCAACAAACTTCTATTCATTCATTCACTTCACAATACAATACAATGACTTGATATATGTTCTTATTCGACCAATGCAGATCTTTGAGCCTTACTGTTGTTGCTTCTTTCATTCTCTGCTATCAACCTTTCATTATTCTTTGGCCTGCTCCTATTTCCCCTTCCAAACTCTCTCTTTCCATTCTCCCTCGATTCTTCTCAACAACCTTCTATCTTCTTTACGTGTCGCTTATTCATTCGCCGACCTCCTTCTATGCCTCGTGTCTCGTTCTTCTCTTCGAGTCTTCAATCCCTATTGGCTTGGGGTTTCTTTTGTTATTTTTTTAGTCGACTACCTAAATCGGCCTCTTCTTGCTACTAGCCCATGTGACCTTTGTTTCCCAAATTGGCCTTCCTCAAGCTTCAGCCTTTTCTCACTTTCCTTGTCAACCTCTGATATCGACGTCTCTGCAATACTTACTCCTCTCCTCATCCTTATCGGCCTACAACCTTTCCCTCTTTATTTCATTGCCTCTTCCTTTCCCCAATCGCTTCCTCCCTCTTTCTTCCCGCTTCGACCCTTCATAATTGTCCACCTTCCTTGTAACGGATTGGATTTACAACTATCGTCATATGATGATTCACACATAACTGTCGTGAATCTAAATGGCATCGATGCGCCTGCATCAATTTGCCACTAAAAAAATCCTTGTATATAATCTACGTCATGGGTGTCTTTCCTCTTTCTATCACTTATATCACAAGGGTAGTTGGAGGAATATAAGGAACCACTCGAGGATGAGATATAAGCAATGTACAAATGTCTACTAGACTACACACTCTAAGCTTTGACTTTCTACATGATTTAAATTTTTATTTCTTTTTTTGTTTTCTATTTGATCGCGTCAGCCACGGTTTCACTACCATGGTCAAGTTTTAGTTTTTTTCAAAAACCCTCCCGCCCAACTAGTAGTCACAATCATAGTCTCTTGCCTACTACCAACTGTCCAATCTATTGAAAACATAAATGTGACACTCTATAAAGTTTTTGTTGGTGATGGCAGAGAGCAAAGCCCACACAATTGATATGTGCAAAGCAAGAAAAGAAGTGCAAAACCAATCGAGGATAGCAAACTATGAGAAAAAAGTTGGACAGAGGCAAAATAGAAGCTGATTTTTTTTATACCCATATAATGTTGTGCTTCTATTATTATTTTTCATTCAATACATTTGCAGATATATAGGATTTGCATATCCTATATTATAGGAGGGTTGTTCTACCTTCTATAACTACTCTCTATTTGTGAGTTGTTAAAACAACTCAATACAAATAATTATTCGTACAACCTTGATATATTATCCTACACATGATATTTTGAAAGCTATAACAAACCCAACAAATAATTATTTTATGCATCCTATGATGAAATATTCCTAAGACAAACAAGTTGCCCCACGATAAGGCTTCCATCTTATTCATCACTTTAATGGTTTGATTTTCATGGATTGTCAACGGAAGATGCCAAGATGTCCATTTATGATTTCCCTCTATCTATCAAAGCAGAGCATAAATAGGAGAAAGGGGATACCGATTCTTGATCTGGTAGAAGTCACACTTCTACAATATGACACTTGTGTTGCCTGACAACTACAAGATTGATAATATTAGGGCATAATTGAATAATGACATTCTTAGCGCTCTTTAAGTTCGACCCCTCACCAATGTACTTCACAAGCTATGCATTTCTTTTATTTTGTAATACTTTTCTATATCAAGTTTACTCAGGAGATCTACTAATCTATTTGGCCATTAATACTTTAAATTTTATACTTAACTCTATAAAGTGTTATTTTTGCACAAGATTCTTATTATGATACTTGAATTCCATCTCGACCTCCACAATAAGCTTAGCAATGAAAGGATGGTCTAAATAGAATATGGGAATCACATAACAATGTTGCTCCTCACCCACATGAATGGTCATAGAACCCTTAGGGATGGCCTTCTTTCTACAAGAAGACTCCAAAGGGTGGATGAGGGTTCCATTTCCAAACTCCGTCTTCTCCAAAGAAGGTCTCATGCGGTTAGGGATTCAATCTTGAGACCTCAACAAAGATAATTTCGACCTTAGGTAGTGAAACGTGCACCAGATTTGGTTTCCAAAGAGGCATGAGAGCTTTCTGGCTTTGAAAACCCATTTGCCCACTTTAATCTTCATGGCAACATAGAAATTGTGCTCTCTGTAAAATTCTCTCAATATCAGGACAAACTAGTTTCCTTGTTTATTTTGTATGTAAAATTCTCTCAATATCAGGACATACTAGATTCAAATATACTATGGCTTAGAAATCCATTTCAAATATTGTCAAGGGATAAAGATTTCAAAATGCCATACAATAGGGATTTCGACAAACCACATGATAGGAGAAGAAAATACAAGATTCAAGTTAGTTCGTTCATACAATAGGACTATTGAGATATTGGAGGTGTGGCACAATTCCAAAATAATGAGGCCTCATGTGCATGATTAGGATGTATCAAATATCAAAGTTTTCTGAAAATATTACTAAAATAGGCATGTGTGCACACTTCCTTGATAGCAAGTATTTTACTAGATTTTTCCAATCTAGCAAAGATTTGAGTGTAGTGTGCACTATGAATGCAAATTGATATAGAGGATTGATTAGTTCTTATGCATGAAGTATTTGTTGGAAGTATTGGCTTGTATGTGTCTAGAGGTTTTATCCCTATTCTATTAATAATCATATATTTTTGGACTTACTTTTGGATCTATTATCATAGTTCTTTTAATTCCTAGAGCAAGGATTTAATGGGAATTCTTTTGGAAATCATAAAGGAACTTTTGTAGGTGCTTTGTGGCTATTAAATAACATTTTTCTTTAACATGCTTGTAGATGGATAACCCCAAGGTAATATATTTTAAGGAAAATACAAATCTAAAAATATGTCCTTTTGCCACTATTATGAATTTAATGATATTATAAAGGTTCTATTGTTCTTCCTATGCTTTGAGGTCCTACAATGTGTCACCATCTTACAAATAATAATGATAAAGAGCTATATATTAAAAATTTCATGGTTGTAATATGGTTGGTATTTTGAGTTGATTCCTACATAGAGGTGTTGTAGCATTTTCTAAGTATTTAACTAATGAAAGTTTAGATTTTTCGAAGACAATATTATGTTTGTATAATTTGCAGGATTGTTTACTATTTACACATATTATGTGCATGATTCTTTGTATTGATAAGTGAATTAATTATTAACTAGAAGTTCCTATGAAATTGAAAATTGTTATATTTCTCATACATTTGTAGGTATCTTTTCTATGCGTATTGGTTTGATAGATAGGGATATAAAGTGTTTCTATGGCTCCTTTGAACATATCTTTTCTATGTGTATTGGTTTTATATATAAGGATATAAAGTGTTTCTATCGCTCCTCTAAACATCCCTTTATTCAACATATGTGAGATCTTTTATATTTATAGTAGATGTGCAAGTATGTTTTTATATGGAAGGCTTTGTATCTTTATGGTTTGTACATTAATGCACATCAAGATGAATTGTAGATGTCAACTTTCTTTCCTTTGGTAGTATCAACTCTATTTCCCCCATTAGAGTAGTCACCAATTTAGAAGGCCAAATAATTAAAATTTTATCAAAATATATCATATTTTTAATCTTGGTTCTTCCCCATTCTACATATCTCAACTCTTTAAATATATTACATGTCGCATAGATGGTTACCATTGCACCAAAAGATCAACATATTAATGCCTGATACAATTGCTAGAGTTAAGGAATCAATGGGAGGTGATTAAGCCATGTCACGAACCCAAGCGCTACATTGCACAACACAAGGAGACCAAGGGAGCACACCTTGCAACAATCCCCCTAGTGAAAGTGAGGGTTTGAACCCATGACCAAGGCTCTAATACCAATTGTTGCATATACAATTGTTGTTGCACCAAAAGATTGATCTCTTAGTGCCCAATACAACTACTAGAGTTAATGAATCCATGGGAGGTGGTTAAGCCATGTCACTAACCCAAGCATTGTACTACACAACACAAGAAGACCAAGGGTGCACACCTTGTAATATTACAATCTTAAGAGGGCTATTCAAGTGTTATTCTTTGTGAGGTGTGTTTTATAGTCATGCATGAAGGGTAACATAGATTGTTGAATAATTATTTTGGAGAAACAAATGACATATATTTAGTCTCATACATGAAGTGCTATTTGCTCATAAGAGGTTAGTGTTCTTGATTGCTATCAACTATCACACTAAAACTTAGTGACAAAATTTGGAATTCTTTGGTGGATGGCACATGTTGTATACTCAAGACTTGTTGCATCTAAAACACTAACATTAGGAACACCCCTTCAGACTAGTAGAGCCTAAAGATGTAGCTAATATTCTTTCTAAATTATTCCTTAACTATTCTTGCTTGATCATAAGTGCTAGCTCAATGTCTAAAGTTGACTTTTCCTAGCCTTAGCTCAGTTGAGATTATTTTTAGGGTTTTGATAGGCTAAATGTTTTAGATCCAACACCTTGCATAGATCTAATGATTTAAGCCTAAGAATTTTGATAGTTTTTTTTGTTTCCTTTAAAGAAAGGAGTTGGTTCTCAACTCTTGAGATTAACATGTGTGGTTTTGTTGGCCAACATTTATGGTGTTAGGAGGGTATAGTATAATCTATATTTTTTTTTTCTCTTTTATTGGTTATGATGGGATTTTCCTATTTTGGGTATAGTCCTCTTGACATCCCTGGTGATATCAATGATGTTATTAGCTATATTGAGAGGTTACTTCTAAGAAACACATTAAAATTTTGTAGGATCATTTAAGTAGTTTGGGTATATGCATGATGATATTCCATGTAATTTATTTGTTTCGTCATTATTTGATGAATTGTCATCTTGGTAATAAATATTTTCTCCTAGCTTAATTCATTCATGGAAATAGCTAAGAGATTCCTTTACATAAAGTTGTTAGCTTCATTCATTTGTAAGTGGATTTTTTATTTTTAAAAATGTTAAACAAACTTGTTTTCTCGTTCTTGATTCTGAATTCCATTGATTTGTGCCTTTTTCTAAATTCTCTTGCATGTTTGACTAGAGTATTCATTACAATGGCTCCCAAAAATGAAACCATTAGGAGATGCCTTCAAAGAGGAAATTTCTCTTGTTTAGAAGATGTGTTAGAAGATTTGTCCTATTAGAGTTTGATGGACTTATTTGCTTCGATTTTCTTTTGGTTTTATGGATAAGAGTTATATTTTAACCTACATGATTTATCTATGGAATTTTTTACTTTTCCTTTTGATAGGGACATGTCAATCTCATGCAACTAGGAAGATGTATGGGATCATTACTAAATTTTAGACCAAGTGAGTGTGGACATCATGAACGTGGAATAATGGTATATGATATGTGTTTCTTTTAAAATACAACATTTGATGAGGAAATAAATAATTGATTTTTGTATAAGTATCTATGAGTCACTAATGAGATAAAAGTTCATGAGATTTATTTATGGTATTTGAAAGGAAACTTTAAATGAATAAAATTCACAAATAGATTGCTTAATAGCCAAGGTTGACTATCAAATTTAGGCCCTAAGATTATGACTATCAAATGTAGGCCCTAAAATATAATAAAAAAGGTGTGTTATTTCAATGGATACGAGTAGATACTTTGGTTTTTGTTGGGTATTATTGGATTTTTTTATTATCTACAATCTTCTACAGTGTTGCAATAATTTTTGTCCATGTAGTAGTCAAATTGGTCAATTAATACTTTACTGTTATCTCATTTCTAGGTAACCTTATTGCAATCATTAGGGACCTTGGGTCATCGTTGTCGTAGAGTATATGAGACTCTACAAATACATTAAACATGCAAGAGTATTATATCATGCATAGGTTTGAGAGTCTTGTCAAATTGAAATCACAAAACTAGTGTAAATCTATAGTAGGTAAATTACTCTTTTAGCAATGTTTGTATTTGGTATTGGGTTGTGGGTTCAATATGTTTGTATTAGGTTTTGTGTTTGATATTGAGATACTAGAATCTACTAGTATAAATAGATTGGATTTGTTTTTGGGTTCCATAAATGGAAAACAAGATATATGGACATGATAAAGGAAAAACAATAAATAACATGACTAATTCATATGTATGACCTACAATATGATAATCATTTATACAAACCTGAAATTCATCAAAATTAAAACCCTAAATTTTATTTCTATAAAAAATACAATACATATTAAACACAAACCCTAAACCCTACAAATCAAGAAAAATATATCAAAAATTTGATGAAACCTATTTGGAGATGATGGAAATGGCACTTTGGAGGGAGGAGGTAAAAATAAGTGGTAGGTGGGGCTCATAAACTTGGGTACTCATTTTGAGGCACCATAAAAAATACATTGTTTCCATGTGGATAGGAAAAAAGAGCTCATAGAGCTTTTAAAAAATAAAAAAAGAAGTTTTACAAAATGCATACCCATTATGAAATAGGTACGTGTTATAATAGGTACCCATTTAGGCATAGGACCCCAAATCATAGTGGGTACCCATTCATGGAAGATACGTGTTTAGGCTTGGGAACTCATTCCTAAATGTGTACCCATTTTTTAATGAAACAAGCATTCTTGTCAAGATTTTTTTTAAAGCCTGACACTTCCACTAAAAGTGGACCCATTAGATTACACTTAACTTAAAGGTGGTAATATATGTATCCCAAACTAACACCTCTCTAATGGTACTCTTAATCCAAGTCATCTTGTCTTCCCTAATTCTAGTCAACATTGACCATTTTTGAACTACTTCAATCTTGTTTTCTATGACAAGTTATGAGGGGTTTAAAAGGGGTTTTTATTATTCATTTTAGTTGTAAGAAGGAAATGACTTCTATTGAAGAGTTATAAGAAAATATTGTAAGTTTCAT
Source organism: Sequoia sempervirens (assembly GCA_007258455.2). Lineage (NCBI taxonomy): Eukaryota > Viridiplantae > Streptophyta > Pinopsida > Cupressales > Cupressaceae > Sequoia > Sequoia sempervirens. The sequence continues at coordinate 182,039,536 of VDFB02105785.1, read as the reverse complement.
GTCTCTAATCCTATAGGTACATTTTTAGGGGGATTTTCGAATGTAATAGAGATTTCCTCTTAGCACAATTATTGTTAGTTATGAGAGTAAATGTGATTTGATATATGTGACAAAATTTCTAAAACTATTACAATCTTTGTAATGCTCATTGTGTATTTAAAAATAGATTTGTACAACTCAGTAATGGAATACTAAGTATGTTTTCCATGATACTCAAACCTTGATTAAATTTTCTTGCTTTGATCAAATATTTTGTGCTTAAATTCTTTGAAATTCCTCCTTGTAAAATGTGACTCTATCCATTGAAAAGCACTAATATGGGAATGCATTTTCTCAATGAAATGATTATTTAAAAAGAATAAATTATTACACTAGTGTGAGAGCTGAAAAATGGAGGATTATATGGAATAAGAATCACCATTTCATACTCACTTCAATGGAGCCATTCAAATTAAAAACAAAACCAGAAAACAAACTTCTAAACTATGGAAATGATTTTAAATGAAATCAATCTCCATTGTCTCTCTATCACCAATATCTTTCTTTTTTATGCATTTGCTCTCATATTTTAGTAAAGAGGCTATGGTGAATGGGAAAATGCAGTCCAAGATGTAAAGATGATATGAATATGCAAATTCGTGAGGGTGAAAATGAGAGAGGAATCCCATTTAAATAGCTGTCTTTGAGGATGGAGAGGTGTTTGAGAGGGAAATGTGTGATTAAATATTTTAGCTGAAAATGCAAATTTATCCCACATTCCTTGATTAAACAAAATGCATGTGAGTGAAAATATTAAAAGAGGAGAGACAAATGCATGGTGAAGGGTTTATGAATAATGAAAAATGATTAAATGGATATAAATGTGCATGAACTTGATTTAATAATGATTTAATATGGATTTAATGGAATATAGATTATTGTGATTTGATTTTAATGATTTAATTATTTAGAAAAATATGAACATGTTGATGCAAATGGTTTATGTAATGCAGATGATTGTCGAGAATGATTTATGTCATGAATAGATGCAAACGATATACAAATGCTCATGATTTATGAAAAAATGCATTATGAATGATAATTATTGGATGAACAATTATTTAATATTTTAATGGTTTGACGGTTTAATGAAATACAATATCAAAATGAAGTGATTTAATGTAAATATTATTATAATTAGTTTATTATGAAATGATAGTTGATGAATATGATAATGGATTTATAATGAAAAGGATATGGACGATAATGGACGATTATGCTTTATTATGAAAATGGATGTGAACGATAATGAAAATGGATATGAATGTTTATGAAACAAATCATGAACATAAATGAATGGGAATGATCGTTTATGCAAACAGTTAGTGAACGAGCATGATTGCATGAATAGAAGAAAGTACTGAATGAATTGATTAAGTAAATAATAATATCTATTTAATCAATAGATGAATATCGTGACAATTATGAGGACAAATTCAAGTGTCTACAACTAGTAATTCTAGTTTAATCACAACTCTCAAGTATCCCATGGTTTTGTAATAAGCAAGGTACAAAATCATATAAATTATGTTTGTCACTTTACCTTGTGGCCTATGTTGCCTCCACCTTGCACTCATTGTAGTAGTGATGAAATTAGCTATATAGAGGTATTATGATAGCTAGTTTTTCTTGGCTTGGTGACAATATTTGGAGTCAATTCAATAGGATGGGTTTATCTATCACCATTTTTTGTTGTCCATTTTGTTTATAAAATCTCTAGGAGCAAAGAGTAGGAAAGAAAACACAATCTTGTAAATTTGATCTTCAACCCTCCATGGTTTGTGGATGAGAAAGTTTTACTTTAAAGATGAAAACCCTGGCCTTGAAAGTGAAAACATGTTCTAGGAATTGGAGTAGTGATTTTGGTACCTAACACACTGTTGGATATGTTTCTACCAAATAGTTTGTAAAACTACTTAATCTAACAAAAAATAGGGGGAAAACACCAAAAATATGTTATATTTTATCTCCTTAACCTTAACCATTTAAAAAAATATTTAGTATTTTAAAAATTAAATTTAGAGTACTACAATTCTTATTCTTATTATATCTTTAAATTTTGAGTGCACATTTTGAATACTCATCAAAGTTTAGGTTTAGTTGATTCCAAGGAAAAAAATGATCACTTTTAATTCCCTTTTGGTCTCCCATTTTTAGGAACTTACCCTACCCATTATTAAGTTAGAAGATAATACTTTGTATAGCTAAGTTATTCAAGCATGATGCTAAGGTTTATTTTTATATTATATTGTTAGAGCCAAACTTTTGAGCATGATGTGTTAGCTTATCCTTTTCTCTCTTCTCTTCTACATAAAGGAGGCTCTATGTATCTTTTTAGAGGACATGCATTTGTGTAATGGTTAATTGATCAATGAACTCTAATCATTGCAATTTATTATCTTAAATATTCTTAGTCTTATCTTTGTTTATATTTAGCTATTTATGTGTCCAAACATGTTTTTTTAATTATTTGTCATGAGCCTTTGTTATGCTTAAATTGATTTTTGTAATCTCTCTCCCTTTTCACCCCCTACACACAAATTTCAAGCTTAGCTTGGGATAGATAGGGAGCTAGCTCTCAAATCCTAGATATTGTCTTATAGGGTCCACTCATATTATTTTTTATATTGATAAAACTAGGATTAAACTAGGGCTTGACCCTTTTACATAGTAGCAACCAAGATGTCAGAGAAACCAATCTCACGAGATATGAAATAGAAAAAATCAAAATGAAAGAGAAATAGTCATAAAACGACCAAAAAATACACAACATAAGAATACAACTAGGACACAAAAGCTTACCACTACCAACTAAATTTTGTAAGTTGATAGTTTCCTACCTTTCCATAGATAAGAAATTGACCTTTTCTTCAAAAGTGACCTTCTTGAGTTATCCAATTTGGGTTCTTTGGTCTCAAACATTTTTTATAGTTTTTGGTCTAGTTATTTTGGCAGTGCCCTCTTGAGAAGTATCTCCTTTCATTTTGTGAACTTTATCCTATAGCATATAAAGATAGGTGACAATGTTTTAAATTTCCCACCTGTATTGTTTCTTGCAATCCTTTCTATATTCTTAGTCCTACATGGTGCATTGAATCTTGAAAATGGCCTTTAAATCAAGCCAATACGTGTATTGCATGGATATGTGTGCCACTGATTTTTCCTCTTATTGTATTATCTTATTCATTTTTATCTTCTTATACTTATATCTTCCCAAGGTCTCTCTAGAAATGGTAAGGATTGATACAAACCAATATTTGACTTCCCTCTTTATAAGTTGACAATTCTTGCAACCTTCAATAAATTTTCTCATTTACTTTATATTTATGACAAAAAATAGTTGTCACTCACTAATTCCATAGACTTATCTACTCTAAAATGACATGCTAATCTACAATTATGCTTCTCCTTGATCAATTCTCCCTCATTGAGCTTCTAGGAATTCACAATTATTTACCCTTAAAGAAAATCTCATTTTGAATTAAATAATTGTCACTTCTATCTATATTTACTAGTCCATTGCATTCTCTCCATGCTTCCATATAATTAATACTAGCTTCATACAAATGTTTCAACTCTTCAAATCCAACTACCTCTAATATCACCTCTATCTGTAATGTAGGAAAAAGTATCCCTTTTTCACACTTAATTTGGGAATGAATAATTAAAAATAAAATGAGCTTAATTATGCCTTAATTTATTGTTGTAATATGTATTTTACATATTCACATTAAGTTTATGCTCTTATTAATTAAAATGGACTTAATTATACCTTATTTTGGGGGTTATAAAGTGTACCTTTACACTTTCACATTAATCTAGGGATTTATTAATTAATTGAGATTAATTTTCCTTAATTGGCCCCTTAAATTCAAATCCAAGCCTAATCAATTGCAATTTTTAAGGGATAAAACCCGACATTCATAAATGCCATAACATAATGTTTAACATTAAGCAATGGGTGTCCTAGGTAAGTGACCTAGGACCCATTCACCATAGGGTGAATGGGTCCTCACTTACACCTAGGACCTAAATTCAAACTATGTTTTTGATGATTTTTCAATGGTTTCAAATGTATATTCACATGTCGGCTTGTGATATTTGAATTTCAGGAATTAATATTAAGATATGTATAAATAAGAGGTCATTTCACTAAGTTTCATCTAAGATTTTCACCTAGATTTTCAAGTGTTCAAATCCTAGAGCAAATTTTATGATCAAGAGAGAATCCAAGAGAATTATCAAGGTATTCAAGATTATATTTGTAGAAGATTATTGTAGAAATCAAGATTCCAGTGTCATTTCAAATATTCATTACATCATGCATGTTGTTTGAGCTAATATGGTGATGCAAAGTTCAAGATCTATTCAAGTATTCAAAGGCATTGTTTCAAATCAAGTTTCATGATCAAGATCCACATCCATTGAAGCCAATTCATGCAAGTTGTAGATTTGCATTCCAAAGTTTAATCAAGGTTTGGTGAGTTGTGACATTGCTTGTTCATTCACCATTCCTTCATGCTATTTTGTTTCATTTCAAGGTTTAATTACCAAAATAGGTTGACCAAGACAAACCCCATTTCACCTAACAAACAACATTTTTCTCTCTTTGATGTGTGATTGCAGATTTTAGGTGGAAGGTCCTTTGAAGAAACAAATTAAAGAAAGTTGCAAGGAAATTTGTCATTTCACAAAAGCTCTTCTACAAGATTTATTTATGATTGTTCAACAATAAAAATTGAGAATTTGGAAGTGTAGACACAACACTAGAACCCAAAAAGGATTTCTGCATAGCCCTAGCCAGGACCCATTCACTATAGGGTGAATGAGTCCTCAGTGAGCTCCAAAAAGTGACTTTTGGTGAATGGTACACATCATTCCCACTTTACGGATCCAACTTTTGGTTATTTTTTCTATCAATTTTGAATACAGTCTTCTATTTGCATTTTATAGCTTGCATTTTGGAGTTTATTTGATGGTTTTAACCTTTCTCCCCAAAGTGTTATTTGAATCACACCCCCGTCCTTGCATTAAGGAGAAATTTGTTGATTCATACCTTGATTTGACTCACCTTTTTGGTTGAACTAGTCATCTCATTGTTTGGATCTCATTTCTTGAGTGAAATAGTGGAAAATAAGGTTATTTATTATCATTTTGGTGAACCCCCCCCCCCCCTTTTATATACACAACCCCATTTTTTGTCATTTCACTATCAACAAATTTGGTCTCCTACTTATTACATCAATTACCTTAAATTTGAATTTCCACTTCTATGCTTAAGTGAAAAAGTATAGTTCAAAACCTATCATGCATTTTTTATACTTTTATTATTGTGATGTTCTATTTTTAACAATACGGTGATTGTGTTTTATTGAGTTTTATCCATGGTAATTTTTTGGGCAGTACAATAATTAAAAAAGTGCACTCATTTAATTTTGTATGTAACCCTCTAGATCAGTTGAGTGGATGAATAAGGGGAAGGGTAATCAAATTATCATTCAATAGGGTTTGGAGCATATAATCTAGTGTTTCACACAATTTTATAAATCTCCTACTTGTTTGATGCTTAAAAGAAATAACATTAGAACTTGTAGTATAAATATGATTAGTGTTAGGTTTAGATTATTTCTTATGATTACCCTTTTCAACTTGGAAGGGTAAGAAGGTATAGAATATATATATGAGAACCCACATTTCAAACTATTAGAAATAAGTAATTTGAGTTTGGAATCTTTGACATGAGCATGAAAATCCATGAAAGAAGCATAATTGTATAAAAAGCACTATCACATATAGTGGATAGTAACACCTTATAAAAAATCCCTTGCAATTTTTGTTACATTTTAGTAAAAAAAAAATTAAATCAAATGACAATCATCAATATGCTCATTAGAGCCTTGGGAACACTCTAATAAATTTGAAACAATAGGTTTGAAGTCTATAATCTTGTGGAAATGGCCAAATAAATTTGTGGCTAATTGATCAAAATAATGAATAGATCCAAAAGGCAATGAGTAGAACCATTGAATAACATAGACATGAAGAGTGAGAAAATAACTTAGCCAAAAATTTATAATCATAAGCATAGTTTAGGCATGTTGTATTAAAGAAATATGAGTAATTGTGTCATCTTTACCATGATACTATTGGATGTTGTGGTTGTGTTGTTGATATGTGGTTTTCATTGATGTCAACACTATTAGCATTTGTTCACTTGAAGCTGCATATGTCGAGGATATTGAGAAAATTGTAATAAATAACTTGCAGGTTGTCAAGTGGTGAAGTGAAGTTCAGTGTGTTGGTGAATTTTATACATTGATTATTAGAGGTTGTGGACTAAATGGTTTGTCGTAGAGTGTATCTAGTTTATCCACATCAAATTTTAGAGATCCACGTGAAGATTTGATCGAGTTATGAAGATTCTTATAGTTTTTCTAGTTCTCCAATCGGTATTCCTGATAAAAGATGAAGTTATTTCAGTTAGTTCAGTTGTTGTGGATGCTTCTCTATTGTTTCATGTTGTTTTTGGATGCTTCTAGATCGTACGCTATCTTTGTTGCTTATCCGCATTGATTGTTGAGCTTGTGGTTGGTGAATTTATCTTGCATGTTCATGTTTTTCATGTTCTTGGCTGACATGGTGGTTGTAGCATTTTGTGCATCTTTGAGGTGTAATTAATTGAAGTGTTTTCAAGTTGAAGACATTTTTTTGGGTTGACACTAAGTTGTGGCCGACTTTGGTTGATTTTCATTTCTAATCTTTGATGTTTTGATCCAATAGTTCATATTCATTTTTATTCTTTTCATTGAGTCTGACTTGAATGGATGAAATTTCATGTTGCAGATATATAAGAGTGATTTTTTTTTTTGAATCAAAGTGCACAAGTGGATGCCAAATGTATGTATGTGTGAATAGCATTCGCATGCAGAGCAAAGTGTGAAGAAGAGTGAGGAAGTGTGCAAAAGAGTGAAGAATTGTGCTTAACCGAAACTATAACCAGGCATTAGCAGATGCTATTTTCTCAGTTCAAAATCCGGATGGCTTTAATCTGAATCTCTTTGTAAGACAATTTATCTTCCATTGTAATTGAGTAGTAAGATCTAGGAAGTGTGCTTGAATGCAATTGCATTCCCCATATTTTATTCTTTATAATTTTAATCGGGTATAATATTGTAGACTGAACTCCACCGTGGTTTTTCCCCTAACAGGGTTTCCATGTAAAAAATCTTGGTGTTATGTGTGTTTCTAATGTGTTGTTAATTCATGCTTTCATTGATATTGATTAGATTTGAGAATAAGGACTAATTAAGTTAATAATCTTAAAATTTGGTGACAACTAATTCACCCTCCCTCTTAGTTGTCTTCCCTTGTTTTTCCAACAATTGGTATCAGAGCTAAGTTTCTTGGAATAATTTTAACAACTTAAGGTGATCTGAGATGGAAAGTTATAAGAAGGATAGTCCAAGATTTTATGGAACAAATTATTCTCTATGGAAAGCTCGAATGGAGTGTCACTTGAGATGCATTGGTGAACCCTACTGGAACATTACATGTAATAGGTATGTTATTCCACCAAATGGTCCTAACACTAGTGTTGAGATTAGAGATGTTGATTATAATATTCAGGCTAAGGAAGGTCTGTTGAGTGCTTTGACTGATTCTAAAATGATAAATGTTATGGATCTGAAGACTACATATGAAATTTGGAAAAAGTTGGAAATCTTGTATGAAGGTGATGCTAATGTGAAGATTGCTAAGTTGCAAAGTTTGAAAGGGAAATATGAAAGGTTGAGAATGGGTGATGATGAGAATATTAATACTTTCATGCAAAGAGTGAATGAACTTGTGTGTGGTATTAGATGTGCTAGCGAATAGATAGATGAATTTGAGATTGTTGCTAAAGTGCTTAGATCCTTGTCTGATTCTTACAAAGTCAAAGCTAATGCTATTGAAGAGCTCTAGATTGTAATGAACATAACTAGAGATACATTGGTTGGTAAGTTGACTACTTTTGAATTGAGTGAATTTGGTGATGCCCTTCATAAGGTTGAATCTGCATTTAAGGCTACTACTTCCAAAAGAGATAGACAGAGATATGATCTGGGTGATTGTTCATCTAGAAAGACATTCAAGTATGAGGATGAAATCAAACATATTAAAGAAGAAGAAAGAGAGCTAGAAGAGTTGGAGGCACTTATTGTCAAGAGTATCGAAAGGAAAAGGTAAGTATGAAGGAAAATTTCCTCTTAAATGTTTTTCTTGCAACAAGATAGGTCGTTTTGCATCAAGGTGTTAAGAAAGACCTCCTAAACCAAGAAATAACAAGTCTATATTTTGGAATAAGTGTTACTATGTTGCTGATGAAGGTGTGATGGATGAATAATCTGATAAGGAAGATGATTGGGTGTTTATTGCTATCAAGGAGAATAATGTTGAATCTACTTGTTGTTCAAATGTGGAGAAATCAAATGTGGAGAAAGCCCTAGCTACTTGAGTTGAAGAGAAAGATGAATGGGTAATTGAAAATGGATGTTCACATCATATGACAAGAGATAAAAGCAAGTTTGTGAGCTTGGAAAATTATGATGGTGGTGTTGTGAGATTTGGTGATAACACAACAGGTGTAATCCATGGGAGAGGATGCTTTCCCTTGATGGTAAGTATAATACTGATGATGTTCAGTATGTGGAAGGCTTGAAGCATAATATTTTGAGTGTTGGTCAGATGGTTGATAAGGGATGCAATCTTCAGTTTGTGGTTGGAAAGTGCAAAATTATGAGCTTTGGAAATGAAATTGCATCAGGTACAAAAACAAAAGGTAACAAATTTTACTGGAGTTTTGCTAGTAAGAGTTTCTTGAATGCTCAAGTTGATGAAAGTTGGTTGTGGCATAGGAGAATGTGTCATATTAACTTTGATAATATTGTTAAGATAAGTCCCACAAAGGTTGTGAGAGATCTACCTAAGTTGGTGAAACCTACTAATGCAATGTGCAAGGAATGCTAGTTAGGAAATCAAACTAGGATTTCATTTCAAAGCAAAAAACATTGTTCAAATGAACCATTGGAGCTTGTGCATACTGATCTGTGTGGTCCCTCTAAGGTCAGAAGTCTAGAAGGTTACAGGTATTTCATGTTGTTCATTGATGATTACTCTAGAATGGTATTGGTTACTTTCTTAAGGGAGAAATCGAAAGTTCTTGAAAATTTTAAGATCTTTAAGGCTATGGTTGAGACAGAGATGGGTTTGAAGCTGAAGTGTATGAGATTATATAGAGGTGGTGAATTCACTTCTAGTGAATTTAATTCTTTTTGTGAAGAGCATGGAATGAAGAGACAATTATTTGCACTGTGAACCCCTCAATAGAATGGAGTTGTGGAAAGGAAGAACATAACAATTGAAGATGCTACTAGAACAATGATGATAGAAGGAAATGTCCCTCATGCCTACTGGAGAGAAGTTGTGAGTACTGCTATGTACACACTCAATCAAGTACAAATCAAAGGTGATACTAGTAAGACCCCTTTTGAGCTATGGACTGGTCAGAATCCTACTATTAAATACTTCAATATCTTTGGAAGAAAATGTTATATCAAGAGAGATGATGACATAGGAAATTTTGATGCTAGAAGTGATGAAGGTATCTTTTTGGGTTATTCTACTAAAAGCAAGGCCTACTAGTGTTACAATAAGAGATTTAAGAAGATGGTTAAAAGTGAAAATTTCAAGGTTGATGAAGACTTAGGTACAGCCTCTAGAACCTATGGATATGATTTTGATGATCAAGATGATAGTACAAAACAAGGAAAGAAATTCCAAAATACAAATCAAGTGCAAATCAACCTAGTGAACTAGGAGAATGAAGAAGAAGGAGAAACTAGGGGAAGTACAAAAAAGAGAACACAAGAATCTAAAACAAAAGAACAACCTAAGAAGACTCTGAGATATGTAAGATTGAATCATTCAAATGATCAAATTATAGGTGATAAGAACAAAGGTGTCCAGACTAGGAGAAGGATTGCAGAAGAGTATTGCTTGATTTCAAAAATTGAGCCTGCTAATGTGAGTGAAGCATGTAAAGATGAACATTGGGTTGAAGAAATGAAAGAAGAGTTAAAATAGATTGAAAAGAATGATACATGGATTCTTGTTCCCAGACCTAAGGATAAGAATGTCATTGGAACTAAACAGGTCTTTAGAAACAAATTGAATGAGCAAGGTGAAGTGGTCAGAAAAAAAAAAAAAAAGAAGAAGACTGATATGTAAAGGATATTCTTAGATGGAAGGAATTTATTTTGAAGAGACCTTTGCCCTTGTTGCTAGAATTGAAGTTGTAAGATTATTTCTTTCTTATGTTGCTCACAAGAACTACAAAGTTTATCAGATGGATGTTAAGTCAGATTTTCTAAATGGTGAATTAGAAGAAGAGGTGTATGTTGAGAAACTTGATGGATTTCAATTGAATGATAAGGAAGACATGGTATGCCAGTTGAAGAAAGCATTGTATGGATTCAAGCAAGCCCCTAAAGCATGGTATGCTAGATTGGACAAGTATTTGTTGAAGCTTGGATTTAACAAAGGTACTTCTGAAAATAATTTGTATTTCAAGATTGATCATGATAAGGAGTTCATAGTTGAAGTATTTGTTGATGATATTATATTTGGAGGAGATGATAGCTTGTGCATGAAGTTTGATAATGAGATGCAGAATGAATTTGAGATGTTAATGATTGGTGAGATGAAATTATTTTTGGGATTGCAAATTAATCAATTAGATAAAGGTTTTTTTATACCTCAATCCAAGTATGTGAAGGAATTGCTAAAGAAGTTCAGTATGGAAGATTCAAAGCCAGTTGGTACACCCATGGTGACTGGATGCAAGTTGACAACAAAAGATGACTAACCAAAAGAAAATAAGACAAGATACAAATCAATGATTGGCAGATTGTTCTATTTAACTCAAAACAGGCCTGATATCATGAATGATGTATGTATTGTTGGTAGATTTCAAGCTGATCCAAAGGAATCTCATGTGATTGTTGTGAAGATAATTTTTAGATAATTAAAAGGAATAGTTGACCTTGGCCTATGGTATCCTAAAGATGATGATATTACCTTGAGTTCCTTTACTAATGTTGATTGGGTTGGAGATGTGAATGACAAGAAAAGTACAAGTGGTGGAGCATTTTTCTTGGGTAAGAAACTAATTTCATATCTAAGTAAGAAACATAATGCAATTTCCTTATCTATTGCAAAGGTAGAGTATACTACTACTACTAATAACTATACTCAAGTCTTGTGGATGAAGCAAATGTTGAAGGATATCAGAGTGGTGTATGATGAACCGATAGCTATATTTTGTGATAACTCAAGTGATATTAACATTTCCAAGAATCTGGTGTTACATTCAAAGACAAAGCATATTTCTGTTAAGTTTCACTTTTTGAGAGAGAAGGTAAGTGAAAAATAAGTCAGACTGGAATATGTGCCCACTAAAGAGCAGATTGAAAACATATTCACCAAACCATTGCTAAAGGATACTTTTGAGTATCTCAAAGGAAAGTTAGGGGTGATGACCCCTCCTAATCAGAACTAAGGATGCAATGTGTACATCATTCTGTGTACTTCAAAATTATATCTTGCTTCAGATTGATGTTGTGGTGGTTGCTACTCAGGGGGAGTATTCAAATGTTCAAATGTTCAAATATGTGGTTTAAAGCTTGTATGGAAGAGATATTTGTCATTGATTTCAAAGGGGGAGAAGATCATGTGAAAAAAAAAATTGGTGTTTAAGATCCTTGTGGGGGAGAAGATCATAAGGAAGAGTTGAGAAGATGAGTTAGAACCTAAGGGAGAGTAAGTGTCAAAAGTTAGTGGGAGATTAGTGTTTGTTGTGTTGATGGTGTTTGTCACATCATTTATTGCCATCAATTCCAAAGGGGGAGATTGTTGGATGTTGTGATTGTGTTTCTGATATGTGGTTGTCATTGATGTCAACACTATTAGCATTTGTTCACTTGAAGCTCTATATGTCGAGGATATTGAGAAAATTGTTATAAATAACTTGCAGGTTGTCAAGTGGTGAAGTGAATTTTAGTGTGTCGATGAATTTTGTACGTTGATGACCAGAGGTTGTGGACTAAAGGGTTTTTTTTCTGAGTGAATCTAGTTTATCCACATCAAATTTCAGAGATCCACGTGAAGATTTGATCGAGTTATGAAGATTCTTGTTATGAAATTTTTTTTGGTTCTTCAGTCGGTATTCCAAATTGAAGATGGGGTCATTTTAGTTAGTTCATTTCTTGCAAATGCTTCTCTACTATTTCATGTTGTTTGTGGATCCTTCTAGATCATTCTCTATCTTTTTTGCTTATCTACATTGATCATTGAGTTTGTGGTTGGTGAATTTCTCTTGTATGTTCATGTTTTCCATGTTCTTGGATGACATGGTGGTTGTAGCGTGTTGTGGATCTTTGAGGTGTAATTAAGTGTTTTCGAGTTGAAGATGTTGTTTTGGGTCGACACTAAGTTGTGGCTAACTTTGGCTGATTCACATTGCTAATCTTTGATGTTTTGGGCCGACAGTTCATATTCATTTTTATTATTTTCATTGAGGTTGACTTGAATAGATGAAATTTCATGTTGTGGATTTTGAATGTATGTATGTGTGAATATCATTCGAAGGAATAGCAGAGTGTGAAGAAGAGTGAAGAATTGTGCTTAACCAAAATTGCAACCAGGCATTAGTAGATGCTATTTTCTCAGTTCAAAATATGGATGGATTTAATCTGAATCTCTTTGTAAGATAGTGTGTCTTCTATTATAATTGAGAAGTGAGCTCTAGGAATTGTGCTTGAATGCAAGTGCATTCCCCATATTTCATTCTTTATACTTTTAATAGGGTATAATCTTGTGGATTGACCTCCACCATGGTTTTTACCCTAACAAGGTTTCCACATAAAAAATATTGGTTTTATGTGTTTCTTATGTGTTGTTAATTCATTCTTTCATTGATATTGATCAGATCTAAGAATAAGGACTAATTAAGTTAATAAGTGTATAATCGTAAAATTGCACCCCTCATAATTTTGCATACATTCTTGCACTCGCTTTAGTGTCCACTCCATGAACATCTTGAGTAGGGTCATTTTAGCCCTTGCATTAGCCTCTTTCCCTTCTTAGGATGCTCCATCACCCCTTTTCAGTAGCTACCCTTGCATGTCAACTTTGCATCAAACTTTTTCACTTTCCCATTTTTGTCATTTTGTAGTGTGATGTGTCCAAACACTAGCACATTGCACAAGCATCCACGCGCCATGCTAGTTTCCTATGATGTGTCAACACTTAGAATACTATTTTTTAGCATGTTTTCCACTTGTTAGCTAAGTTTTTCAATGGAAATGGCTCAGGATTCCCCGTAACTGCCCAAGAAGCTTCTTTTCTTCCTTTTAGTCGATTATTTCCATCCATTTTTGCATCTTCTAACTTCTTCCAAGTCTTGATGCCACTCCTCTTACTTCATTCTAGCTTTTAGCCTCACTCCATCACTTGATTACATAGCTTCATACAACTTGTAGCAGCTTCAAGCTCTCTCAAGCTCCCCTTATAACACCCTTTGTAACTTCATCTTCCTCATGTCATGCTTGTGAGCATCTTGGGGTTCCATATCCCCTACTATTCACATACATACTTGGTGATATGGGTTCTCCTCCTCAAGTGAGGTTTTATTTTATCACCTCTTTTGTGATGCAGGTTCTCCTCCTTGAGTAGGGTTTGCTTTTATCACATGCTTACTTGGTGGTGTGGGTTCTACTCTTGAGCAGGTTTTTCTTTCACCAAACACTTTGTTTGTTTCTCTCTTTCTCTCTATCTTATTGGTTGTCCGTGGAGGTGGGAACACCAAAATGAGGGTTTGACTAAGGAAAACCCATATACAACCCCAACATTCTCTCCAGATATCATGCTTGTAGGTTTTGAAGACATTCGTTTGGTGGAGACTTCATCACTCATGTGATTGTAAGTATTTCTTCCCTTTCTTCTTCTTATCCTTATTAGTTCTACTTCACTCTATTAAATTATGTTACTTTCTTGCATTTTAAGATTTCTTATCAATTCGAGTAGTAGTCACCTTAGCCATTTTCTTATATAAACTTTCTTTCTAGTCTGTACGAGACGCCAACGCACCGTGTTGTTGTCTATTTTTTGTGCTGACATCCTTTGGACGAGAGCTTATCATTTTGTCTAAAAAATCTTTGTGACTTGCTCTTTCAGATTATGAAACTCTCTCCCATGTTCCTGAGGTAGATTAGGGCAGTTCACCCCGTGAGGCTTTCTAAATGAAGAGAACTCATGAGTAGAGAATCCCCCTCTTCTATATTTTTATGAAACTAATGTGAAGAACAATGTTCTTTAAAAAACTAGGAATTTATTTACCCCTACTTGGCTTTGCTCAAATTCCACTATGAAGACCTCTGAAAACGCGAATTACTAAAACATAGAAAATACAAAAAAAATCATAATGAATTTAATATCTTCTTTATTAGCTTTGTATCTAGTTTTGTTCAAAATGTTAATGATATTCCATTTCATGCATGTGATGGTGACTTGGCTATGCCTATGTCACTTGGTGTCTTTGATCCTTCTTATGAAATTCCTCTTACTTCAGAGGATATTTTCTTGCAAGAAGATGAAATCAAATACCTTTCTTAATGTTACATTACCTTCTCTTCATTCCAATGCAACTTGGACCCATTATTTTACCTACCCTTGTATATGTTATGTTAGAAAAGTTACCTTACAACCTTCTCCTCGATAGACTATGGATTCATGTTATGGGTGTAGTCTCATCTACCTCAAGCATGTAAGTCTATTAAGTTCATTGCTAACAATAAAGTAGTCACAGTCAAGGTTGACCCTGAGGCTATGCAATTATTTGAAATGGCAGTTGTTGTTTAGGCTTCGGTTGTACCTACTCTTATTCCTTTAGTATCTTCCAATGTGTTGATGTTTACTGAAACAATACCTACCACAAAAGATGCTCTTGAGATAAATGCCCCTAATGAAGATCCTTCTAAAGCAAGGATTCCTAAATGTGCTCCTTCTACTTTCCCTCAAAAGAACACATGTCTTGGTGATGATTAGGGTTCTTTAGACTTTACAAATTCCTTCATTTAGGAATATAAAGTCAACCTAATCCACTTAGACCTTCTGAAAAACATCATCCATGCCCGCTATCAAAGATGATTATTCTTGTATTGTGGGATCATATGGGTAATAGTTGTAATGTTCTTAGTATGGATCCTCCTTCTAAGGAAGAGGATTACACTTCTGCTAAAGAAGATAATATTGAAAGTTCTGTTAAAGAGGATGATGGCGATCCCATAGAGGAGTGTCATACCTGTTGTTGGGACAATGCTCTTTATGAGGACCCTCCTTCTTTTCAAGATCTACAAACACATTATAGCCCTGGCTTTAAGCTTGTTTCTAAATATGGCTATGAACATAAAAGGTTGTGGGCTTAACAAACAAGGCATTCAAGTCCCTATAGAATTTAAACCTCGTAAGCATAATTTGGGACTTGGTTGCTCAAAGGAATGATCTAAATGGAATCCATGGGTGAGAGACAAGAATTCTTCTCAACCTTGTTTTGTTGAAAAGATTATTCCTCCATTGTATTCTATCTTCGTGCCTTCTTGTGAGAAGTCAGTATCTTGTCGCAACTTCTAAAATCCTTCTCGATTACTCTTCCTTCTCCTACACACAAGAAATCTCATGAACATGTTAAAGAAAAGCATTCTTTCTATGCATACCATCGAGTTCTTAGTCATTCTACTAGTGAATGCAAGGCCTTGAAAGATAAAATACAACTTTGTGATTTAGGTGCCATCAAACTCCCATTTTATTGACACACCTATCTTTACTTCACATGACAAGTGATATCAAGGTTTTCCTCTATTCTACATGTTCCAAGTACCTTTCATGGCTCTCCTCCCCTATATGTTGGGGGCAATGATAACTTATTATGGAGTTGTGTGTCCTCCTTAAGGACCCCTGTCTTCGCTATGTCTTTCAACTGAAGCGTCCCTTGAGTGGACCCACTCTTCTTTTGAAGGGTTCCCAAGGGACCCCCTTTGAAAGCTTTTCTCTCTCAAACAAATCCTTTATGTCTAGCTTGGAGGTAGCCTGACTAGACCTCGCTTCTCAAAAAGTGTGTCCCTTGAGTGGACCCTTCTTCTTTTGAAGAGTTCCCGAGGGACCCCTTTGAAATTCTTCCAACTTGATGATGGTTTGCCTGGCTGTCTACTTGTTCTATAGGACTGAGAACCTGTAGAGCTCCTTTACATCCTTATTTGGTGATACGGGTTTTCCTCCTTGAGCAAGGATTGCTTTTATCACCTATCTTTGGTGATACGGGTTTTCCTCCTTGAGTGGGGATTTCTTTATCACCTATCTTTGGTGATACGGGTTTTCCTCCTTGAGTGGGGATTTCTTTATCACCTATCTTTGGTGATACGGGTTTTCCTCCTTGAGTGGGGATTTCTTTATCACCTATCTTTGGTGATACGAGTTTTCCTCCTTGAGCAGGGATTGCTTTTATCACCTATCTTTGGTGATACATGTTTTCCTCCTTGAGCAAGGATTTCTTTTATCACCTATCTTTGGTGATACGGGTTTTCCTCCTTGAGCGGGGATTGATTTTATCACCTATCTTTTGTGATACGGGTTTTCCTCCTTGAGCGGGAATTAGTTTCATCACTCTTTCTTTCATTTCATTTTTATCTCTCTTCTCAACTTGCATATACTAGATCGAAGATCTACATCTTCTTCATCTTAAGTATATACCCTTCCTCTCTTCATCTTAGAATTCTTCTATATGTTATTCAGGGACGACGCATAATACTGAGGAAACCTTCTACATCAAGGTCTCTTTACTTTGCTGACTTGAATCCTTTAACTTTTTATGTTCTAACATTACTATCTGGTACAGGTTCTTCTTGTCTAACGTATTGGCTTTGTAGATATCCAAATTGGGGGCACACATCTTTAGTTTGAAGGGTTATTTGCTTCCTCTACAGTATCCTTTTGGCATATGATTTTATTTATGTTTAGTAGATTTCCTTTAGCATGCATATTAATGCAGATTCATATGCTCGCTAAAGTGGGGGAAAAATGTATAATCATAAAATTGCAACCCTCACAATTTTGCATATGTTCTTGCGCTCGCTTTAGTATCCACTCCCTTAGCATCTTGAGTAGGGTCATTTTAGCCCTTGCATCAACTTCTTTCCCTTCTTAGGATGCTCCAACACCCCTTTTTAGTAGTTTCCCTTATGTGTCAACTTTGCATCAGACTTTGTCACTTTCCCATTTTTGTCATTTTGTAGCGTGATGTGTCTAGACACTAGCAGGTCATGCGGAAGTTCGTGGGTCGTGCTAGCATCCTATGATGTTTCAATGCTCAAACTACCATTTTCGATCATGTTTTCCACTTGTTAGCTAAGTTTGTCAGTGGAAATGGCTTGGGATTCCCTTCAATTGCCCAAGAAGCTTCTTTTCTTCCTTTTAATCCATTATTTCAATCCATTTTTGCATCTTCCAACTTCTTCCAAGTCTTGTTGCCACTTCTCTTGCTTCATTCTAGCTTTTAGCCTCACTCCAACACTTGCTTACATAGCTTCATATAGCTTGTTGTAGCAGCTTCAAGCTCTCTCAAGCTCCCCTTATAACACCCTTTGTAACTTCATCTCAGTCATGTCATTCTTGTGAGCATCTTGGGGTTCCATATCCCCTACTATTCGCATACTTGGTGATACGGGTTCTCCTCCTCAAGTGTGGTTTTCTTTTATCACACACTTACTTGGTGGTGCGGGTTTTGCTTTCACCACATGCTTTGTTCATTTCTCTCTTTCTCTCTATCTTCTTGGTTGTCCATGGGCGCGAGAACACCAAAACAGGGGTTTGACTAATGCAAACCCCTATACAACCCCAACATTCTCTCCAGATATCACACTTGGACGTTTTGAAAACATTTGTTTGGTGGAGACTTCATCACTCACGTGGTTGTAAGTATTTCTTCCCTTTCGTCTTCGTATCCTTATTAGTTCTACTTCACTCTATTTCAATTTTGTTACTTTCTCTCATTTTAAGATTTCTTAGCAATTTGAGTAGAAGTAGTCACCTTAGCCATTTTCTAAGATAAACTCGCTTTTTGTTCCATATGAGACGCCAAAATGTTGCGCTGTCATCCATTTTCTGCGTTGACATCCTTTAGCTGAGAGCTTGTCATTTTGTCCAAAAAATCTCTATGACCTACTTTTCAGATTATGAAACTCTCACCCTTGTTCCTAAGGTAGATTAGGGTAGTTCACCCTATGAGGCTCTCTGAATGAAGAGAAATCATGAGTAGCAAATCCCCCTCTTCTACAATAAGTTTGAAATTTGGTGACAACTGATTCACCCCACCTTGCAATTGGTTGTGCTTGTTTTTCCAACATATACAACTCAAATTAAGGTGCCAAAAAAAATTGGGAATGAATATGTAACAATTTCAAATACAAGATGTATGTTATGTGTTGAAGTATAAGTAATAGTATCTTGGTTAGTGAGAATAAAATCAACTTTCTTATCAACACTACCTAATTTCCACACTAGTGCATCTAGAGTAGAGGTGAGGATGGTGATAGTAGTAGTAGCATGGGTGACAATGGAAGGACCATGAAGACAATGAGAAACAAGAGGCGATGATACAACGTAGATGAATTATAAGAAACACTTTAAGGTGAGGAAAGTGAAACACTAACACAATGGGAGGAGGGAATAACACTAGTAGGCACACAAGAAGGAATGAAACTAGTAGTATTAGAGATAAGTGGTTCACTTGTAGACAAGAGGTGGAAATGGTACTAGAGGAACATAAGAGGTGGGGGTCACACTAGAAGTGACAAAAAGAGATGTAGGCATTATGAGAGGATCTACCTCAAGATGAGAGGATGAAGGGAAAATGAAAAAGCAAGATTGAGTGGGTTACAAAGAGAAGATGCACCTTGTAAAAAATAAGAGGTAATCAAAATACCAATGTCATGAAGAATCTATGTATGTAAAGGAGCTTTGAGCAACCAATTATATATAGATGTAGATAATTATGTTGAAGAAGTGGCACTAACAAGCTCTTCAACAAGTAATTATCTACTAAGAAAAAGATTTTACTTATCCACATGTATACTGTGATTAAGATTCAAATAAACTCTCTTTAAAAGTAAATTAATATTCTAATTATATTTTAAAATAAACAAAATTTAAAAAGAAATATAAATAACAATAAAATAAATATAAATCTTTAAATTTTAAAAGTAAAAATTGAAAAATTAAAAATAAAAGTACTAAAATAAATAAATTTAAATAAAATTAAAAAATCAAACTAAATATACTTTAAAAACCAATGCAATATAACTATTCTATTCCCTTTTAAAGAGAATGGAATACGTCACCGTTAAGTGAAAAAGGATCTTCTCTAGATGTTCAATAGAAACTTTTTCACTCCTACAATACATACCATTCCCTTCATATGGAGCTAGATTCTCTAGTCAATTTATTCCCTTTTGGCTAAAGTTTTTTCCCATCACTTTCTATAATTCCTTGGTATGGTTAGATGGAAATTTTTACTCAAAAACTTCTTAGCAATAATGTTATGGTAGCAAACATGTCTAGGTGGAATATTTTTTTCATAATTTTTTCTTTTTATAGTCTGGTAAGATAGGTTCCACCTACCTTGACATTGAGTTCCATTATGATCAAGACCGTGGAAATCAAAACATATTCAAAGGTTCTTAACAACTTTAATAGTTGTTCCAAGGGACATATTTAACAAGCCAACTACATTTTCTAAATCTTCACTTTGATGGTAGAAAGATACTTCTTTGTCATACCCTATTGTCCTCATTTTCCAAGTCAATTTCGAACTTGCATATAAAATTTATTATTTGAACCTCATCACAATCACTCGTTTCTACATAGTTACTTTAAAGAACATGAGTTGCAACATCTTTAGGATTCAATCAAAGAAAATAATGTGGCTAGAAATACTTAGTCTATATTCATAACTGATCTACAGGCAACAAGAAAACACATCTGTGTAACCACCATAGGTTTAACTAGTATCTTGATAAGAGGAGATTTTAAATTTTTCATGATTAAAATTTGGGGTAGCAAAATGAAATCAAGAAACTTAAGAAGAAGGATTTGAAGCAAAAATTACAACTTCAAGAGGACTGTGAATCTAAGGCGAAAATATCACAAAGTCTTTAGGAGTTAGAGAAAATGATCATCAATCTAAAAATTCAAATTGGAGAGGCAAAAGAAATTGAGGAAGAGGTAAGAATTTAATTAAAGGAAAAAGAAGAAAATTGTGAGAGGCTTAATTCCAAAATTATTTCCTTAAGGAAACAAGTAGAGAAAACGATTGCTAAGCTAAACAAGAGCCTCAAATTTGAGAAGAGTACCAAGATCTTAGATGATATCATTAATGGAAAAAGCTCACCATGTATAAAAATTGGTCTTAGATATGAAGAAAATCAAATGGCCAACAAAGAAGATCACCAAGAGCCACCAAATAAGGCAAATGAGGAAAATATTTTTTTTGTTTGTTGATGCTCTTAAAATTCTTATCAACAAAAAGAAAGAGAATCAAGTACCACAAAAAAAAAAGCACTCTTCCAAAAGATAACAAGGAAAATTTCAAAAAGCCAATTCCTCCAAGGCAAGTGCACGTGACTAAGTTCTAACATTCTTTCTTTAGTTATTGCTTTTTGTGTAATCACTTTGGTCATAAAGCAATATACTGTAGGGCACGTGCAAGAAATAACTTTGTTTAGAAAAAAAATATAAATCCCTATGTGTTCTCAAATAGGAACCATAATCATTTTCTCCTTTAATGGATTATAATGTTATATGCTTTAAGTGCAACAAATTTGGGCACACAACACACTTTTGTAGGAGTGGATTTGTGGATCCTCCTAAATAGAACAAGAAGAAAGCTATGACTAAACAAATGGAGGAAAATTCAAAAGTATGGAAAAAGAAACAAAAGCAAGAAAAGGAGAGATCCAACTCTTCATGCTCAAAATGATGGAGATTAGTAGTACATTGACAATGGTTGCTCAAGCCACATGGCTGGAGATAGGAGAAAATTCCTCACCTTGAAGGAAGTAAATGGAGGGATAGTAAAATTTTGGGACAATGCTATGACAAAGATAACATGGAAAGATACTTTTAGCCTTGATAATGGACATGGATAACTTTAAGAAACCCTTCACTAGGAAAAGGTGTAAAAACTTGAAGAATATTTTATTATTCCCAAAAAAGTATAATTTTATCAGAGATTTTTTCTTTTTTGGGAAAAATAAAAATTTAATTAGCGAATCTTTTATAATCACTAAAAGTTCGTAGAAAATCTTGGTGAATTAAACCTGTTTTTAAACCAATAAAATATTTTGTTTGGCGAATTAAACATGTTTTCAAGCCAATAAAATATTTCCATTGGTGAATTAAACTTGTTTTCAAATCAATAAGATATTTTCATGATGAATTAAACCTATATTAAAACTAGTAAAATATTTTTGTTGAAAAATTAAACCTGTGTTGAAACCAATAAAATATTTTTGTTGGTGAATTAAATCTATACTCAAACTCATAAAATATTTTCATTGGTGAATTAAACTTGCTCTCAAACGAATAACATATTTTTGTTGGAGAATTAAACTTGTATTCAAACCAATTAAATATTTCTATGGTGAATTAAACTTGTATGCAAATAAAATTCATAACTATGTGGGTGGTGAAAATATCGGATGATAAATGATTATAAATAAGTTAGTTATTTTGTAAGTTTTGATCACAAGTGAGAAAATTTTATTGTGATTTGATATTGATAATGATTAGGGTACAACAAGCCATTTAATTCTTGTATCTTTTCAATGCTTCAAAGTACTATGCTTGCAGCCAAATGCCAATCCAAATAATATTTGCTATGGCTCTCTCATGTGCCGACAAAGTGCAAATGGAGCAATTGTCTCACCCTTTGATTTCCCTACCCTCAATTGTGTACATTTTGTGATGTGAACTTAATTATTCTTCTAACAAAATTAAACTTATATTCCTTTAGAATTTGCAATCATTTTGTTCCACTTTTTGGAAAGGAACCATAACTCATATGAGGCTTCCACAAAAACTTAAATTTAAAACATTTAAATTGAGGTATGATAACAAGATGGAGATATTTGATTAGATTATGCAATATACTTTGCATTGAATATTTTAACTATTAGCTCATGCTTCACCATAGTGGGATGCATAACCAAAATTTTAGATATAAGTTCAGCTGGCATTATTTATGAAGTTCATCATAATCTTGGATTTGATCAAACAAATTTTATCGATTCATATATTCTTGATCCTCCTCCCCAAGTGCATCAATCAAATTGTGCCACTTGATGACTTCTTATCCAACCTAATCTCTTAAGCATTCTCAATGCTTGATCTTGAGATGAAATCTACACCATTGATCAACTGTATCCTAAGTCATTATGATCAACACACTTCAAAACAAATTTATGTCACAACATTGAAGACCAATCACACACCATCAAGAGCACATCAAGAGGTGTTAAAACATGGGGTGTACTCCTCTTCAACCTCACTATGAGATACTTGGAGAGTATGATAAATGTTAACTCTTTGTGTTTAAACCTTTCTTGTTGCTTTTCCTTTTTCACAAAAAGCATGGAAATTAAATAGATTATCTCTAATCTACATAATCACAATACAAAATAACACAAAGCACTAATCATAATTAGATTCTCAAAACATGCATAAGTGATACTAAAATCAACACATATAAATAAAAAAGACAATCACATTAGCTAAACATGGTTCTAAAAAATAAACTATAATGTATTGCTATAATTAAGAAAACATGATTAATAAAAAGTATGGGCTGGTATATATTATAAACATAGACATCTCATAAACAAAATTCTAATGCATATATTGATAATATAATCCATCCAATAATTAGGTCCCCCAAAAATGATAACACACAATAGAATAAGAAAATAAAGACATAGTAGGAAATGGACATGGGTGAACCTTACATTGAGTTTTACGATTTCTGTTAACTTCTATGTATCTAAAAAATGGAGGTGACCTTAAATCATTGTTGGAACTTGTTATGCTAAGGAAAGGAGGTTGATTGACTTTTTGTGCCATGCCTTAGTCAAGTGCCTTGATCAATTCAACAATTTGTAACAACTCTATAGACATACCAAGTAAAATATAGATTGTCTATTTTTTTTCTTATCATCATAGATGGTAACACAACTTTCTATAATTATATTACAAATATAAAATTGACTAGAGCATTGTCTTTTTATACAACGCCCTACAATATTTTTTATTTGAGCTGGTAGGAAATGACCATGTGGAGTCAAATCATATTATGTCCATAATTAGTCAATAGGCTATTTATTGTATGGATGTTTGGCCGATACCTATCTCACACTCTAGAAACAACTAACTGTAAAAACATATTTTTTATTGTTTGTCATCTCTAAACATAATGCAAAATTATTATAATTATAACAATTAGACATAATAGTAAATTTGGTATAGTAAATGCAAATTAATATACAAATGGCGAGTTCTCCTTAGTAAATGCAAATGCATTCTAGCGATAAATATCTGATTCAGATAAATTTCTTCTCACATATTTTATTTACTTTTAATACATATTACCTGCCGACTTCATCTAGAATGTTTTCCCACCTACAAGTCAATAAGTGGATTGCATAATGTACGCACAAATTCACATTCAAAATAGTAGGCCCCAATTTGTCACTTAAATTATTTTCTTTAGGTCATTGGCTTCGCATTTTCAAATTCACTTTTTCTTCACTATGAATAGATTGAAGTAACAGTTGTAGGGAGAATTGTTTTGGTTAGTCTCATTTTAAAAACTTTGTTGTGGTAGGGCTTCCTAAAATTTTCATGCAAAGTCTCCATTTTTTCTTGTTGGATTGTCGACAACACGACATAATTTGTGTAGAATCTTGAGGTAAGTCACTTGCCCTAGTATCACCAATTTTTATTTTTTAGAATCCCTTAGCAGTTGTTATCATTAATTTTTTGTGTTTTATTTCATTCTCAAACAATTTGTTGTTAGCTATTAAATGAAGGCATGGCTCCTTAGAGAGTTATCTTGGCCAGGAAAAATAACTACCAAACAATTGAAATATTCCTTGCCCCATGCCTAAAAATAAACTTTAACTTGCAAGGTCAATGTTTTCATTTAAAAGGTTTGCAAAAATTTCTACTAGTTAAAAGGTTATTTATAAATTTAACTATGATTATTCTATATTTTGTTATTTTATATGTGTATGTTGTAGCTACAAAATGTGGAAACATATGAAGGTAGAGGAACTATTTGACAAAATGCCTCATCAAATTGTTATCCTAGAATATGATTTTGTGGGATGTCCACAAAATGGGGTTGTAAACAATTGAAAGGTATAAATCTAAACTCATCAATCCTTTTTAGCCAAAATGGGAGGTTTGACATTGGGTATAGAAATCTATCATAATGTGATTGAAAGTCATTTTTTTTAGATGTAGTCCAATTGATGTTACAGATCCCTTTATCATCAGTAGCATTACTTTGTATGCTTCCCTTCACTGAATACTTTATTGCATACTTTTTGTTTACTCACTAAAGCAACGGTTGTAGGGAGATTGATCCAAGTGGATCTTGAGAACTAAAAAATCAACTGTTCCAGATGCCCTCAAATTGAACACCATGTTGAAGTGCTTGAGAAACTGGACTCAAGGAAACTTGAATGGGTGAAAAAGGAGTTCATATGTTCGAGTTATGGCCAGTCAAAATTTGGTCAAACAAGTACCTGAGGCTCATCACAAAGGAAAAAAATTGACCAACTCGAAATCAGGAAAAAATGGTGTCAAATCAATCCCAATGCCGCTTGTTTCATCAAAATCTGAGTTTGTACGTCTAAGATATCGCAAGTCAAAGTTTGTAGTTGACTAAGTGTACCAACTGATACGATTGATGACGTTAGAATGACATCAACATGTTAACATAGTAGGGTAAGAAGATGTGGACCAATTAGAATGTGACATGTGTCATTTTGTACAGCTGAGGTGGCATATGACATGTCATTTTGTACCATGTCGTGGCATCCAGTTGGCAAATGCGTGGCACCCAATTAGCGGATGACATGGCAAATGGAGTTGGCAGCTGATGTGGTAGTCGAGTCAACATATTGAGTGAATCACCTTTTGACACATGGTGTTTTTCATCGAATCAGGGCATGTCATGTGGCACAATCAGTGGGTGTCACATGGCAACCCGTACAGGTCTTCAACGGGCAGTAATGGTTTGTGTGATTACCAAAAATGATGGTTTGGGGTTTGACCTTGGCACCTACCAGTCCCCACTCTCCCCAATGGCCATTGCACCATGGATTTCACCTTGTTATACACCTGTTGTCACTTTCTTTTGGAAATTAAAACTTTGAAATTGGTCTATTAAAAATGATAGCAGGGAGATTTGAATCGGTAACCTTCCTGCTACCAAAATGAACCCCTACTACTACACCATTTTGGCATTTGTTAATATTATAAGTGGTGGGTTGATTTTGTTAACGTATTAAGCCTGAAATATTTAACTAAATAACCAAATGGTTAGTTAAATCTAAAATGAAATAAAGAAAAAACCCAACCAAATTAAATAGCCCGAGGTGGATAGAAATAAAGGGCTTGGCAACAAATTTAAATGGTTTTTAGGGAATTATTATTTTTTTAATGTAAAAATGGGGAAATAGTTTAAACTCCTTCCTTAAAAGGGGTGATAGGCCAAAAATTTTGGTTGCAACCAAATAGACCAATTTTTTGTATATAAAGGGGATGAGAATGCAAAGGTGAGGCATTCGGGGAATCAAACAAGCATTGATCTAGTTCATTCATATCAAGCATCCATTCAAAAGATGTCAAGGATCCAGATTGAGATCCAAGTGATGAAATTTTGCAAAGCAATTTGAGAGGAAGAGTGGGACTTTGAAACTCCGTACAGACAATGTCTGAAGGTTGTGCTTGAAGGAGAATTGTGTGAAAACCAGTTTGAAGACTTCTCTCTTACAAGGTTGAAGAAGATTCCTCCACATCTAGCGTCATGTATAATCATAATATTTTAATACTTGGCTTAGGTTTGGAATGGTGAATTGAGAACTAGGACTACACCTATTGTTATTTTTGGAAGCACTTGTTCATTGTGGATTCAGGAAGTGCTTGTAGGGATTTGAAACTTCTTGTGTAGTGACAACTTTATGTACATAGTTAGAAGACCAGATGTATGCAATTTGTAGGTTTAACATTAATGGAAAATTGATCACACTTATTGAGTGGATTTAGAGATGTAGCCTAGGGAGGTGAACTCTGTAATGAAATGTGACTCTGATCTTATGGTTTTCTTTTGATGATGGTTTATGTTTTTATTCCGCATTTTGAACTAAGTTAAATTGAGCAAGTGAAAAGGCACTAATTAATGAGCTTAGTAAATTGATGGATTGAGTTTGCATATTGGATTCAAACCATTAAGTAAATATCTTGGCATGGATTTGGAATTGAGTAAGTTAAGAAACATATTTCAAATTTGATAAATGAATAACTTAGTTGAGTAAGCACACTCACTAGAGTTTTTTAGATTAGTGGTATCAGAGCGGTTTTTGAGTTCAAGTTTTGTTAAGTTACTAGTCTATGCAAGTTTATCAGTTTGATCAATTTGAAAATTTGTTGGTTTGCAAGTTTAATAGGTGAACATCTAAGATATTTGAGAAAGATGGCATCTAAGCAAGGGGAAGCTTCTAAGGTGAAAATTTTTGCATCCATGATGGATGACCTCTTTTCTATGAAGAGGATGATCGAAGCACTCCACCAGGATAAGTCCAAGAGGCTTCAACAGCTCAAGGAATCCAATCAGTGCCTCCAAATGGAAAATTCTGAGTTAAGGAGTCGCCTTGAAGACTTGGAAGATGAGAAGAGGATGTTAAAACTGATGTTGCAGAGTGTTGTGGAGGAGCATATTGGAGAAATTTCTGCTGTAAAGAGTCCTAGGATTGAAGATCTTGACATTTGTAATTTTTTTCCACACTCAAAGGATTCCTCATATGTATCCCTCATACAACCTAACACTTTGGAGGCTTCATCCACAATAATTCAGAAGGATCCATTGGCCAACAATCAGGAAGTTGATCAAGTGATAGAGAAGGTAATAAATGAAGTAATTTCAATTCCTTCCTTTAACCATGATCATGTTTTTGCAAAATTTGAAAAACATACCAAGGGTATTGGTATGAAGTTTCTAATGAAGATGGGCTACATTGGGAAAGGCCTTGGAATTCATGGCCAAGGAATAGCCAGTCCCATAAAGGAAGTAGAACAACCTCCTTATACAAGATGTTAGAGTAAAGTAATTAATTAACTTTACTCTCATCTTAAGAATTCACTTTATGCACATATATTAGTCATTTAATAATTAATATTAATTATTAAATGCATTCACCTTTAGGGTTAGGGTTTCCTTTAGGTTTAGATCTCCTTTTATAAGGATTGATCTCTTGTATTCACCTCTCTTGATTCAATCATTTTTCTGGTAATACATTTTGCACATGGTCAGAGCCAAACCCTTGTTTTGTTCTCTCTCTTTCTCTGTGACAAGTTTCTTGCATGCAGGTGTTCATTGGGTTTTGTGGATTTGTCTTTCTCAAATCCTACATGGTATCAGAGCCGATCTACTGCAGATTGTTCAGTTTTTTTAAAAGAATTAGAGATCTAGGTTTTGGTTGCATCAGATCTATGTTTGTTTTCTAGTTTTTACTTGGAATAGGGGTTTTTTTTTTTTTGGTACACTTTGAGCTCAAACGGAACTCACTATTGAGCTCGCAGCATCCAAAAACCCATATTTTCATATATAAATTTTCCAATTTGGACATAGTTGATCAAGGAAGCAAAAAAAATTTGGCCCCAAGGCCGTACGGCCTCAGGGCATGATCTATGAGGTGAAAATCTTTTAAAAAATCAAAAAATAACAAAAAAAAAGGTTTTTTTTGTTTTATTTTACATAGCCAGTTTATTTGTTGGTCGCCCCCATGACCACCAAGTGGCCACTAAGTAGCAGCATTTCCGTTCCGCCAGTGGAGCCACCCGTGTGGCACATATCGGCCACCCCTGAACTCAGCGCCGCCCGAGCACTACCCGCGACTCCGGTGGCCCCCTACACACCAGCCACCGGTCTTATCAGTGACTGGGGGCTCCACCCAGTGCCAATCCGCAGCCCTCTAGTCGTCCACGTGACCAAGGGCCGAAGATTTGTAGCCCCTGAGGGCTCCACACCTTTGCAAGTGCCCCTTTTAACCTGCTTTCACTAAATCGGGTATAAAATGGTCATTTTTTCTCCATTTTTCGAATGAAAATAGGCGTTGGAAAGCTAGCTCCGAGCTAGTCTTGATGGTGTAGGAATTTTTTCAAAATTTTCCAATTTGGTTGCATTTTTTCACAGTCAAATTTAGATGATATTTTTGCACTGAGGGGCGTAACTTGCTCAATTTTGCTCCATTTTTCAAAAATGAATAGGCGTCAGAAAGGTGGTTATGTGTTCTTTCCAGATCTATAGTTTATTTCATCACAACATTCTTCAGGTACATAAAGATTTGTTTCAAACATATACTGCTTTCTATTGTTTTCTGGCCTTTAGTTTGTACTGGGGATTGGATTTTTGCATTGCAGGGGGGTGTTTTTTCTTGCTTTCCATCATTTACATCAGAAAACCAAAATCTATAAACACCAAAACAAAACAAAAACCATTTTTCATCTTCTATCTAGTTCTGAAAGACCACTAAATAATAATAATAAAAATTTAGAGCAGCTGAGGCACAATTCACAAGATGGCCGATAGATCTATTGAACCTCTCACACCGCATAATTATCACACTTGGAAGGGTCGCATGATGAAACTTCTCCAGTCTTGAGGGTTATGGTCCTATTTGGATGAGGTTCAGCCTCAGTTGACTCACCCCTTTGAGGTTATGCAACACAGGAACAATATGGATCAGGCTATGGGATTGATGGCTTTGCACATTGCAGATAGCCTCCTGTTTCATCTTGAAGGGTGTCTCACACCTAGAGCCATTTGGACCAAGTTTGATGGACTTTTTGGCACTGTCAATGAGTTCACAGCGTTGCAGCTTGAGGTCGAGTTGACTTCCTTGGTACCTGATTTGTTTCCTTTCATTGAGGACTTTCTGATGAAGTTCAAATAGTAGAGATCTATCTTGCAAGGTTGTGGCAAGATTAAGACTGATACAGAGTGCATCTTCCTGATCCTCTCCAAGCTTTAGGTCCATTTCAGATCTTCTCTTTGACATCATATTCCACCATGGATGCATTGGGAAATCGCTTTACCATGCCTACATTTGAGATGTTTTGTGATTGGTTGACACGGGAGCAAGCCAAGATATCACAGTTGGATGTTCTCATAGGATCACAACACCAAGCATTGGTAGCACAGTCATCTCAGTGTAAGCAGAAGCAAAAACAAAAAACAAAGACCACAAAGCATTGGATGGATTCCAATTCACAACACACCTCTGATTCACCTTCTCTTAAGGGGGAATCATCGAAGAAAGACAGACCTAAGTGTGCTTATTGTACTAAGCCAAGACATGATGAGTCCAAGTGTTATGAGAAGAAGATAGATGCATATGCAAAACAGGTTTTAGATTTGACAGCTTT
Source organism: Sequoia sempervirens (assembly GCA_007258455.2). Lineage (NCBI taxonomy): Eukaryota > Viridiplantae > Streptophyta > Pinopsida > Cupressales > Cupressaceae > Sequoia > Sequoia sempervirens. The sequence goes on along the minus strand of VDFB02105785.1, from coordinate 182,009,647 downwards.
TCTTGAGAGGAACAATATTCATCACTCTTCTTCATCTACGTCAGGTGGGTCTTCTTCTTCTTCATCATCTTCATTCCAGATAGATGAACAGGCCCCACATAAGGGTCATGCATTATGTGCAATCGCCAGTTCACATTCATCTAGATGGCTACTAGATTTAGGTGCTTCACACCATATGGCATCTTCTCAGAACATGTTCTCATCTTTCAAGGCTACATCCTCACCACACATATTGATGGGTAATAACACTTATATGAGTGTATGTGGGAAAGGTTCTATCGACATTGATGATGGTACATTCAATGATGTACTATGTGTTCCATCTTTGTCCACTAACCTTCTCTCCATCTATCAGATTACTCACAGTGGGATAGGGAAAACAATTGAGTTCACACCTGATTTAGTGCACATCAGAGACATTCAGACTGGAAACATTGTTGCAACAAGGACAGTTGATCATTCTTCCCGTTTGTATGAATTCACACACTTTGGTCCACCATCTCCACTGTCTGAGTTTTCCTCTCTTAGACAAGAGAGCATGTAGTATCTAAGGTGAAGTTTGGTCACTTGAACTTATGTGTTCTTCCATCTGTTCATGAGACTAGTGTTGAGACTTCTACACCTCTACCTCCTGTTGAGATCACATTTGTTCAACAGGATTCCTCTTCAACTATGACTGGCATTGCTGCTCCACTCATCGAGCCATCAAGTGTAGTTGTTGAGGCCATATCAAAGGATATTCCTTTCCTCACATATGACAGTTTCACCACACCTGTTATCCCATCTTCATTGGAGATTCCATTTCAAGATCATCTTGAGTTGTTTGATTCACCATCTTGTTATTTAGACACTCCTATTGTAGTTTTGTTCTTCAATGAGCATCATCCAGGACTTCCATTTTCACCTCACATCCAGGGATTTCCTCTTCCTCGACTGTTGGATCTGTTTCTTCCTCTGAGGAGACACATTGTTTTGATCCTTGGCATAGGGGTTCTCTCATTTTGGGGGGCTTTGGAGTCTTGTCTCTCTCCTGTGGGGGGAACATATTTTGTACTTGTGTGATAGAAGCAGTACTTGGGGGGTCATTTTGATTCCTCCTTCTATCTCTCTTCATCTTTCACTCTTGTTCTTCTCCTTTTGGAGAGGATTTTTTTTCCCACTGGGTTTTCTCCTTTTCTCCACTTTACAAAGATTTGGTTGTATTTGGGTACCTGATCAGGCCTAGTTGTCGGGACCCATTTTTACTTTCATGCATTGTTTCTAGTTGCATTGTAGCTCATCTTAAGGGGGATGTTAGAGTAAAGTAATTAAATAACTTTACTCTCCTCTTAAGAATTCACTTTATGGACATATATTAGTCATTTAATAATTAGTATTAATTATTAAATGCACTCACCTTTAGGGTTAGGGTTTCCTTTAGGTTTAGATCTCCTTTTATAAGGATTGATCTCTTGTATTCACCTCTCTTGATTCATTCATTTTTTTGATAATACATTTTGCACATTGTCAGAGCCAAACCCTTGTTTTGTTCTCTTTCTTCCTCTGTGACAAGTTTCATGCATGTAGGTGTTCATTGGGTTATGTGGATTTGTCTTTCTCAAATCCTACACAAGATTGGGTTACGATAGTGAAGAAATTGGAGAATGTTCCAAAACCACGTTTGTGAGAGGTCAGGCTGAAGGTGGACGCCACTATGGTGACTATAGTGTCTACAAATAATCTCCTAAAAGGGATTCCCCTAATGGAGGAAAGTCTAAGGAAGATCACCTTCAACAATTGGGCACAAAACTTGACAAAGGAAAAGTTGGTTCTCCTAAGCAGAGTAGTGCTTAAGCTAGTCAAGGGAAATCTAAAGGTGATGAACACTTTAAATCTATTATTGATTTTAAAAGTAGTAATTCATTTGTACTAGCCTTATGGAATGTGTTACCATGCACATTTTTTCATGCACCTAACCATTGTGTAGCAGGGTGTAGCAAGAAGTAGAGGCTTTGTAGGAAGTTATTCATGCAAGCTAAGGAGACAACGAGGCATGCAACAAATCTTCAACATTCCTCTCTGAAGAAGGAAATGACAATGTAGGACAAAGCTCAAAATTATTGTACTCGATGCATAATTAGTGGGAGTTGGATTGAGAAATATTGGAAGCTACACCTAGAGCTTAGACACTCACTGAAGTCTATGAAAGAAACAATTCAATAGGAGGTTCCAAAGGTAAAGGCATCACCTATGGTTTTCATCCTTGAGGATATCCGTGAAGAACCTTAGCAAAAACAAGACTAGATGGAAGGGGAAAGTTCCTTTGTTTAGCTCTGTAAGTGATGGGAAAACATGATAGCTAAATGAGTGTATCAACTTTGTTTATGTTACCTTTTGGATTGTTGTAATATGTTTGTTGATGTAAAACCAGATTAGTTTTGAGTGTAAGACTCTAAATGATGATGTTCTGCAATTGTTTGTATGAAGTTGTAATCCTTTAAGGTTGAGATTTTGTAAGGCTTTTGAAGCCATATCTCTTGTAATCTGAAAGAGAATACTTGGAAACTTCATTATGTAGGTTGAAAATATTGTTGTGGTGCTCCAACATCTAAAACAAATTCTCGAGGTGAGAGTATGTCAGTAAGCTTCTATTGAAGAAGAGCATTTTGTAAAAGGTGGATAGACCATCTACACATAGGACTCAAAGTTGTTGAGATTGGTCAAGAGTGACCTATATGCTTAGCTGCAAAACTTAGTCAGAAGTTGATTGGAAAGGCCCACAAGGGGTAGTGTTTTTCAATGGCCTTGTAGCTACAACAAGCTTGGACAAAGTTGAATGGTGAAGCCTTGAATCAGCCATTTTGAAGTACAAAGGTGAAGGAATGTATCAAGTTGGGGTGTAGTTTACCATTGTTCAAGCAGTTTGTGAGCAAGGAGGAGCATCAATATTATGCCAGAATCTTCCTTGGTAGTGTTGAGGCCTTGTTGATTTGCATCATACAGAGTGGGATATGTTTCAAAGGAATAGTACACTTTTGGAGACCAAAAGTTCTTCAGTGGGGAGGTCTGATCTAGGTGGATCTTGAGAACCTAAAAATTCAACCATTCCAGATGCCCTCAAAGTCAACACCATGTTGAAGTACTCAAGAAACTAGACTCAATGCAACTTGAACAAGAAAAAAAGGAGTTCATACATCTGAGTTATGGCCAATCAAAGTTTGGTCAAATAGGTACCTCAGGCCCATTAGAAAGGCAAAAAAATTGACCAACTCACAATTAGGAAAAAATAGTGTCAAATCGAAGAGCTCGCCAAATCGATCCCAATGCCACTCATTTCATCAAAATATGAGTCTGGACATCCAAGATATTGCAATTCAAAGTTTATAGTTGACTAAGTGTACCAGGTGGTACAACTAATGACATCAACATGATGTTAGCATGCTGACGCAGTAGGGTTAGGAGATGTGGACCAATCAGAATGTGACACGTGTCATTCTATACAACTAAGGTGGCATATGACGTGTCAGTCTGTACCATGATGTGACATCTAGTTGGAAGATGATGTGGCACCTAGTTAGTGAATGATGTGGCCGACAGAGTTGGCAGTTGACGTGGTAGTTGAGTCAGTATATTGAGAAAATCACATTTTGACACGTGGTGTTTTTCATTGAATCAAGGCATGCCACATGGCACAAGCAATGAGTTCCACGTGGAAACTATTACATGTCTTCAATGGGCGGCGATGGTTTTTTTGATTACCAAAAATGATGGTTTGGGGTTCGACCTTGGGACCTACTAGTCCCCACTCTCCCCGCGGTCGTTGCACCACGGGTTTCACCTTGTTATACAATTGTTGCTGCTTTGTTTTGGCAATTAAAACTTTGAAATTGGTTTATAAAAAATGATAGCGGGGAGGTTTGAACTGGTAACCTCCCCGCTACCAAAATGAACACCCACCACTACACCATTTTGGCATTTTTTTAATATTATAAGCGGTGGGATGATTTTGTTAAAGTATTAAGCTCAAAGTCTTTAACTAAATAACCAAATGGTTATTAGTTAAATCTAAAATGAAATAAAGACAAAACCCAACCAAATTAAATAGCCTGAGGTGGATAGAAATAAAGGGCTAGGAAACAAATTTAAATGGTTTTTAAGGGAATTATTATTGTTTTTATTTAAATGTTGTCAAACAGATTGCACCTGAATGCTTGAATGATTAAATTCAGCAATTTATTGAAACATGGGAACTATCTTCAGGCTGTGGGTATTCTTATGGCAAAGAAAGACCTCCAGATTCTAGGTTGGTTCCTATATGATTATCTAATTATAGACTTGAAGCTTTGATAGTAAAAAGGGAAAAACTTAATCTAATGCAAAACTAGAAAAGTTGAATTGTGGTGATGCACCTATTTAATTTAAAGAAAACAGATTAACTCACAACTGATTCATCATGAAGCTTACTTTCACTTGAATCAAATTGAACAATTTGAGTGCATTAATGATTCATAGAAAGGCCTTATAATTCATTCTTTATGAAGAAAGAATTAGTTTCCACAACTTAAAGATATGGATATACTTGAGACACAATTTATGACCTGCAACTAAGATTGTTTCTTCATGTACATTCGTTCACAAATGTTGACAGAAATTTAAAGGTTTTGATATCAAACACATTAAATTTTCATCCAAAACATTCACAAAAGCAAAACACCTAAATCTAAGAAGGATAATATTTAACTTGCAATGACAAAAGAAGAAATGCTCTACAAATGATACTCCATGATAACCTATAAATACTGCTGCATAATTTATTAAATTCTGAATATGAAAGTTGAGTTACAAGATGATTCACTTTGTAGAATGCAAAGGCTAAAAAACAAGAACTAGAGGAAAAAAACTAACTTTTTCCAATATATACAAAAAACCTCTCAAAGGCATGGAGATGAAACTAAAAGTCAATTTCAGTATAAAAATGATAACTCCAAAGAAAATCCCAAGAAAAATAAAATATCTACAAAAGAAGAGCTCAAACTCATGCAAAAATGAGTGAACTCAGTCTCAAACTCGTATTCACAATGTGTACAATTGAACTACAACTCGAACTAAACTGGAAATCCATAAGAAGTGGGTCCAAGCATGCAAAAGATACCTTGTTCCTGTCAACTCACCCATGATAACTAAAACTTCATCCTTGTATGATGATTCACATAATTTGCATGATATTATTCCTCCAGATAGCTTTCTCTTGTATTCTTGCATGGATTTGAACTCCAATAGCACTTCAGTTCACTTCATACTTCATCTATGCATGCATTTTTACCTGAGCCCTTGCCTAAATACAAGGTAAAAATAGTAATATTTTTATGCAAATAAGACTCGTGTATATCTGATTTTTCTAATAAAAATCATAAAAAATGAATTAAGGCTCATAGCCTTAACCTTTTCTCCAAGGTTATAAAACAACCCTAATGTATGATAACATTTGATTTTTCTAAAAAATCATAAAACATATGACTAAGATATGATGGAAGCTTGGAAATTTGAAAATATATGCAAAGGAATTGAAAAGCACCTATTTTCTAATACAATGTGATAAAATCACATAGTCAACTTGGAGCATATGAGAAAAACCTAAACACAAATCGGTCAAGCCCTAGTTTTTCATTTTATTTTGCAATTGAGTTCTTAAGAAAAGAGGGTCTACTACTGGCCGCCGCCATGATGGAGGTTTTGATGTTGGCTACTACCTATGAGGTCTCTGTAAGCTCAAACCCATCGTTTCTTTACTGCTTTTGGAGAGTTTCATTGTGATTTAAGAAGGAAAAAAATAGAGGTAAATGCCTTTTCTTAAATACAAATTTGTGTAATGTTCTTCCTTTACATTTAGACCTCCATGTTGTGGCTTGTTTATCATTCTTGATCTCTTTTCTTCACTTTTCCTTCTATAGCCGTGTTTACTCATTCTGAGGCTGCCATGATGAGTGTTGGTTCGAGCTCAAAAGCCCACCATTTTATGTTGTTTATGAAGATTACCATGGAAATTTTACAGAAAAAAGTATGGTAAGTGTTCTCTGTTGATAAATATGTGCATCTCTTTCCAAATTTGAAACCATTAAGTCTTAAAAAGCCACAACCTAGCATTTTTTTTATGTCATTCTTTTGCTTTGCTCTATTGATATCTTTCCATCCTTTGGGGTTTCATGGACACCTTTGTATGGAGCTCTTGGAGGCATTTTATGTGAAAGAACCCATGACTTTCAAAATATTCACTTGCAACAAGATAAGGTAAAATATTTATCCTTTAGCATTTTGTGATTTTCTTAAAGCATTTTCCTATGAGTAATTTACATTACTCAAGCCTCCCTCTGTGAGATTCTTTTATGCACTGCCCATGAGAGATCTTCATTTGTTGTTCGCAGGCCATGACTTAGAGTATTGTTGTAAACACCATAAATCTGGAAAATAGCTTGAACTTCACAACACATTAGCATGTTAATTCAAACTATGCAAATACCATAGTGTTCCTATGAAATACTTTAATCATGTTAAAATATGCACATAATATGAAAAGATTCAAGATAACTAAATAAAGCATATAAAAAAATGATCAAACCCCTATCTCATAGTGGATTGGTGCTTTTATGGAAAGAAGCCCTTTTCCAATCCTTGCTAAGCTCCATGATATGATTATGATATGAAAATGCTATGAAGATGGAGTGGACAAAATCAGTTCTCAATTGAATAGAGTGACTTTGCATAAGCTTTGTGGATATGAAATGCTAAGATTGTGGAGGAGTCAAACAATAGAGGAGGCCTCTATTTATGACCAAGAAGGATAGAATGCTGCCAAACATGAAGGATGTGGGACTAAAAACAAACCAATGAGAAGAGGCCACTTGTCAACTTGTGATAGGTTAGAGGATGAGCACATTTTGGTCAATGTGTCAAAGAGGGGGAGATTCAAATTTGAATTTGAGAGATAAATGATGAGTTTGACCTTTGCAAGAGACATGTAAGAGCCATGTAAGAGCTCATAAATGCTTTGTTGGATGTACATGTCAATTTGTTTTTGAATTCAAACTTGAGGGAACATTCCTCAAAGATGCCATGTTGATGGAAAATGATGAATTTATAAATGAATTAAAATGATTTATTGGTGCAAGTGGGAAAAGCTAGAGGATGTGATGGGTGATTAGATTAGTTTAATCAGGATTAGATTAGTTTAGATGATGTTTAGGTGATTTTGACTTATTTGATTTAAATAATTTGATTTATTTAAATCAAAAGGGATGGAAAAGGCATTTGGGATTTAATTAAATAAATTTTGGTTTATTTAATTAAAAGGTTGATGTGAGACTTAAATTAAACAAAGTTGATTTATTTAATTTAAATGGATAACCTTAGGAATGAATTAAATAGACCTGATTTATTTGGTGAATGGATTTGATGAGATTGATTTATTTAATGAGTGGATGACTATGAACTAAGTGCATAATACTAATTTCACATGTCTACAATTGTATTTTGAGGGTTTTTGGAAAAAACACATGTTGTGATTTGTCCATTTTCTTGCGAAACTCGATTTCAGTTGATTTTTACTTAATAACATTTTAGTTGATTTTTACTTAGAAAAAATAAGGGTTATAAGCCAGTGGTTTCCATTTTACTGATTTTCTCGAGTTGGGTTCTCTTTGCTATACTATGTACTTGGCCTCTTCATCATTGTATTTTTGTTGTTCTATCATTTTGTCCTTATTTCCATGCATTGAAATGTCTACACAATAGTGTAATAAAGAACTCATCCTCATGCATTGATGATTCACATGCATAGTAATGGAGAATGACTGCCATCAAGCATATTACCCTAACTGCTCCTCTTGATCTTGGCTTATGGTATTGTCACAGTGATTTATATATTAAATATTTATGTGACTGAACCAAATTATTGCATCTTTCACCATAAAAAAAAAACAAATATGTCTCCTCAGTCACACTAGATCACTTCCTTGGTTCAAATACATTATAGCTATAATGACTATTTATCAGGCTTTCTTCATAGTCCATGTAAAAAATTATTGAACCTAAACAGATAATAGCTAAGACAAAAGAGGATTGTCTTTATGCTTCCCATTGTGTTAAACAATCACAAGTTACCTTCAATGGACTACCCTTTTGGTAGATTCAACACTGCATTTTTGAAATAGACCGTCAATTTGGATTTTCTCATCTATACATTTGATTGAATTTGACGACAATGATGGTCATTTGATTGATCAACACTAGATATAAAACCCTCGTACTGTTGTTTCTTTAAAAGCACTATCTTTTACAGCAATGCTAAAATAAAAGCTTTGAATAAGATACTTTTATTTTTCTTATATCGTGATGTTGTTCCACTTATACCAAACATGCTTTTCTTCAAATTGTTGCATACATATTTGTATGATTTGTCTGTGAATTATACTCCTAATGGGCAGTGTTACTCTTCTGAGATGTTCTGAGACTGTCTTTGATTGTATAGATGATCATACATGATTCAAGATAAATCAGTGGCCTTTCTATTTGATAATTCTTTTCAAATGATGGGTGGAGGAAGACTTTCTCTATTTGTTTCCATTGTGATGAATTGAAGGCTGCTTTTATGAGTTTCTTTAATGGAGAATGACGATTATCTTTATTCCATACTATTGTCCCACATTATTATTTATGAGTTGGGCTCAACCCTCGTGGGAGCCACATTTCTCACCACTCATAACAATATTTTTCGGTTGAAATAATCTGATTATACTTGTTCTTGCACATTAAACAAACAAATTATCAAAATAATCGAAGTTGAAAGCTTTTGTTGAACTTCGTGCTCCTTTAACTTGATCATTTGATGCATGCTTGAAATGATGTAGATTAAATTTCTATTGGTAATGTAGGCATGAAGTAGGATTTTATTCTTCATTGCTTAGAGACCATCTCTAATATCACATTTTGTTGTTCTTGCAAATTCTTTTGAAGCTTGGAGCTAGATCAATTCGAAAGCAGAACACAACTGAAGATTTAATGTGGATACGATTCGTCATTCCAAGCAATGACGAATCACTTTCTATCACATGCTTATGTTATTTTCAATTGTATAGTTTACATTCTTTCTTTGTATTCATTATTTGATCAAGAAAATAAAATTAAGTTACTCCCACGGCTTGTGTGAGACTTTGATTTTTACAATATGAATAAAGCAACATTCTTTTATGCAAATTTATGAGTTCTTCTATTACAAACATTTGCATAATCAAATTTTGGAATTCAATGAATACTTTTTAGCAGAAATTTTGCACCTTTTTGTGATGAATGCAATTCAGCTCCACCTTTTTTGAGTTGTAGCTAAAAATAGGTAACCGTAAAAATAGGGAAATTGTTTAAACTCCTTTCTTAAAAGGGGTCATAGGCCAAAATTTTTGGTTGCAATCAAATAGGCCAAATTTTTGTATATATAAAGGGGATGAGAATGCAAAGGTGAGGCATTCGGGGAATAAAACAAGCATTGATCTAGTTGATTCAGATCAAGCTTCCATTCAGAAGATGTCAAGGGTCTAGATCAAGATCCAAGTGATGAAATTTTGTAGAGCAATCTGAGAGGAAGATTGGGACTCTGAAACTCTATACAAATGATGTCTAAAGGCTATGCTTGAAGGAGAATTGTGCGAAGACCAGTTTGAAGACTTCTCTCTTACAAGGTTGAAGAAGATTCCTCCATATCTAGCATTAAGTATAATAAGAATGTTTTAATACTTGGCTTAGGTCTAGAATGTTGAATTAAGAACTAGGACTACACTTGTTATTTTTGGAAGCACTTGTTCAGTGTGGATTCAAGAAGTGCTTATAGGGCTTTGAAACTTCCTGTGCAGTGATAACTTTATGTACGTAGTCAAAAGACCAGATGTTGTAAGCAATTTGCAGGTTCAACATTAATGGAAAATTGATCACACTTATTGAGCGGATTCAGAGACCTAGCCCAAAGAGGTGAACTTTGTAATTAAACGTGTCTCTGATCTTATGGTTTGATTTTGATGATGGTTTATGTTTTTATTCTGTATTTTGAAGTTAAATTGAGTAAGTGAAAAGGCACTAATTAGTGAGCTCAGTATATTGATGGATTGAGTTTGCATATTGGATTCAAACCATTAATTAAAGATCTTTGCACAGATTTGGAATTGTGTAAGTTAAGAAACTAATTTCAAATATGATAAATGAAGAAATTAGTTGAGTAAGCACACTCGCTGGAGTTTTTCAAATCAGAGATTAGTTTTGGTTCTTCTAATTTAAAACAATTTTTTTGTTATGATAAGGATTCATCAATTTTTCTTGCAAACTCTACCCATTTTTCTTCATTGGCATCATTGACAAATGATACAATTTGCGCAGAATCTTGAGGTAAGTCACTTGCCATGGTGTTCTTATATTTTTCTATTAGCGTAACCCTTGCACCCCTTCTAGTTAATTTCAAATTTGGTAAAAGGAAGTCAATATTATACTTATAATTCTAAACCATTTTTTGTTAGCAACTATACTCTTAAATTAAAAAGCAATATAATTGAAATTTAAATCATGTCCATTAAGAAACACAAACACAAATATTAATTAATTACATACTAAATACCAATTCTTAACAAAAATATATACTATTTAAACACTAAAACTATTATGCTAGAAACAAAATTAGAATAAAACCATGGATGTCCTCTTCCCTCTACACTATTGTTAGCCTTGAGATCAAAGCGAATCACAATTTTTGGGATAGTTGTAAATGATAAATATGGAGAGGAAAAATGTTCATTAAACGTATTTATCATCTTTATTGATGTGTATACTAGTAAAGCCTGGTCCTATATGAAGAAACCCTCAAGATTAAATGCTCTTCAACACATCCAACTATTGCAATTTACAACGATATGTACTCATCTCATTTTCCTCTATTCATATCTTCCATTAAATACAATGTCATTTACATTGTTTTAGAGATGCATAGTTTGCTCAGATAGATGTGTGTCATGTCTCCCTCTAAAAATCAAACCACATTCTCCATCATTCACATTCCCACCATTCTAACCACTTTCTTCATCGTCATCATCTCCTTTCACAACCCCCCTCAATTTCATTTCAAATTTCCTAACAAATGAATGTGGGTTTTCTTCTTCTCAAGTGCCAACTATCATGAGAAAATACCCACAATTGTTAAGGAACAAATCCAACCAAACCGCTAGAGAATCCTTTCATCTCCTAAAAGATTTTGGATTCACTAAAAACAAGCTTAAGTGTACCATTCTTAGAAGCCCAACTATTATTTCAAAGAGAGTGGATAGGCAATTGAAACCCAAGATGTAATTTCTAAAATAAATGGGCTTGGCTACTCAAGAAACAACATATATTGTATTTCACCAACCTAGAGTGCCCGACTTGAGCTTAAAAATATATCTCACCCTTGGAATCCTCCATCTTGAAACCCTATTTGGCTCAAAGTTCGATCTATGCAAGGCTCTTAGAAGGGCACCTAAACTATTGATGAGTGATTTCAAGAAGCAGGTGATACCTAGAGTGGAGTACTTAAAGAATAGTCTGGGAATTCTAGAAGATTCTGCAATATTTACACAAGCCCTTAGTGTGGTTCTAGGCCTCAGTTTTGAAACCCTAGAAAATGAAATTAAACATATGGCGAGTCTTGGTCTAGTAGAGGAGGAAATAATTCAAATTCTTAAGAGACATCCTGGAGCACTTGATAACTCAACTAAGAAAATAAAGGAAAACATTGATTTCTTGATACACACTGAAGGTCTTGAGCCCAAGAATGTCGTTGTCAATCTTGTGCTTATTGATTTAAGTGTAGAGAAAAGGCTCAAACCATGCTATGAATTCTTTCAATCTCTGAGGACAAGTCCACATGCCAAGGTTCTACTTGGTCTCGTTAGGTTTTTTAAACTAAGTGAGCAAGAATTCCTTAAATATTTTGTTGAATGCAGTAAAGTCTAGTCCAATGATCATACAATATAATTACTAGTTTTGAAAGTTTTTGTATTCAACTGTATATGTTTATTTAGATCAACATTTTGAATCACATTCAAATAGGAGAATACAAGGAACTACATTGGACAAGGAAGCAAAATAGGAAGACAAAAGATAGGATTTGAAAGCATGGGAATTTGCGTTGAAAATAGTGGAGCTCAATCTCCTCCTTTCTATGATGATTTTATGAGAACTAAAAATCTAAGTTTCACATTTATTCAATCAAAGGATCTTTAGAGAAGATATTAAGTGTTATTCAAAGCTGTCCCATTTTATCTCTATGTAAGTATAATATGTTAACAATTGTCCTTGAGTATAAGGATTTAGTAGTAGTGTTTGTGAATGTGCATGGGAAGTTGATTGCCTTGAGTGCATAATGGCATTATGGTTGGGTTTCCCTTGTCTTTGTTGGCTATGTTGTAGGATTGAATATTTGTTCAAAGATTGGTCAGATTGGTTTCTCATTTAGTTGGGCCACTCTAGGGTCTGTATCAATTCTTTTTATATAGTTGAAAGGAAAGTCATGCATTTGTATCTATGTGTTAAAATTATACTTACAAATTAGCTCATGTTTGGATCATTGTGCTCTAGATTACAGTTTAGATTCCAATTAACAAGATTTCAAATATGGAGTAATATAGAAGAGAAATATTACTCAAAATGTTCTTTATTCAAATGTAATAGAATTACACTATTGGTTGATTGTGTGATTTGTATATTTTGCTTCATCCCATTGTTGTTGGGACTTTATTTTTTATGGATTATTTCACAAATTATTCAAGTTAATCATGAAAATTTGTGTAGCATATTTTAAATACCCTCATTAAAAATTTAATACATCACAATTTTGATTCTATGAATTGGTACCTAACCTTTGCTTCATTCTCATGCAACTAATTTCACATCATAGTTTTCCATAGTGAGTTTCTAAGCTACAACCACATACATTTTAGACATTTGTGTTGGATTCATTGTCATTGATCTCAAAGTTGTATGGAAAAAATTGTATGAAGGCCAAAGGCCACTAATCATCATCCAAAGTAACTCATGCAAACCCCCTTCGTATTGATATATTTGCAAGTCAAATTTCTATTTATGATGGTTGAATCCCTTTATCCTTGGCGTGTAAGTCACATGGAAAATAAATTTAATTTAATATTTTATTCATGGACAACTACCTTAGTTGCCTAAGTCATATGAAAAATAAATTTAAATTAATATTTTGTTCATGTTCGACCACCTTAGCTGCCCAAGTCAAGACATATATGTGTGTGTGTGTGTATACATATATGTGTATGTAAATGCATATATATATATATGTGTGTGTGTGTGTGTGTGTATACATATACATATACATATACATATACATATACATATACATATACATACATATATATATATATATATATCCCTCTCCCTCTTCCTCTTTATCTCTCCATCTCTTCCTCTCTATCTCTCCCTCTCTATCTCCCTATCTCTCTCTATTTTAATCTCTCCCTCTATCTCCCTCTCTTTATCCATCCATCTGTCTCCCACTCCCTTTTCCTACACCTATATATCTACATCTATTTGTCTCTCTCCCTTTATCTCTATCTTGTTATATCTCCATCTCTCTACCCCTATATATATCCCTCTCTCTACCCCTCTCTCTCTATATATATCACTACCTATCTCTATCTTTCTATATCTCCCTCTCTCATTCTATCCCTCTCTCTCCCTCTCTATATATTTATCTCTTTCATCTCTTTCATCCCTATCTACCCCTCTCCTCTCTCTCTCTCTCTCTCTCTATTTCTCTCCATATTCATCTCATTCTCCATCTCCATCTACATTTCTATCTCTATCTCCTTAACCCACTCGTCTCTCTCTTCCCATTTCTATCTCCTCCCCCTCTCTCTCCCTATTGCAAACATAACATGAGTCTATTGGTAATGGATCTTGATTATCATATTGATTCAAAGAAGTCATGTTTGGATCCTGTTGATTTGAAGCTGTCACTTCTCCATTGAGACCTTTGTTGAACAAAGAAAATCATTTGCTAAATGACCTACCAATTGACTTCATGTAGTGCAAAAAATAAACCATTTTTTTCCCTAATTGACCATCTACACCTCTTCGACATAACCATTGCACACCAAGGTGCAATTGATAGTAATAATTGCAAGTAACACCAAACTTAAAAAGTTCAAAATGAAATAAAACCTATTAAAAAACTAAAAAATCAATTCATAATTTATTATTTTTTAGGATTGAAAAAAATTATATTTATTAAAAACATTATTATTTATCTATATATATTAAAATAGTTAATAATATTATTAATTTTTTTATACAATATATATAATAATTATTTTAAAATCTATAATATTTAAAAAATCTAAATATATAAGTTTATATTTTAATTATTAAAAAAAAAATTAGTTTTAATTTTAAAAAATTTGAACATATAATTTATTATATATTATAGTATAATAATTATTAAAAATAAAAATAGTACCTAAAAAATTTCTAATATATAATTAAATGTGTATACATTATATTTATTATTTATCTATGTTATAATTAAAAGAAATCTAAAAATCTAAGTTTAAAAAGTTAAAACAAGTGTTTATCCTATAGTGTGAGATTTGAGCATGAAATAAGTCTCATGCTTGCAAATCATGGTTGAGTCGTTAAAAAATAAGTTTTAGATGTCGTTAATGGTAAACTAGTTGCTATTTAATGGTAAAAGCCTCCAAATTTCTAAAATGTCAGGTGAGCCTCCAAAATTTGACTTATCACGTAAAAGCCAGATAAATATTGATTTTCCAATTGGATGAGAACATTCTATTTCCATTTGCAATGGTTTTTGTCAATTTGATGACAACTCTCTTTTTTCATTTGCATTTCTTTATGTTTTAAATTGTATGCAAATATTTAGATAATACTTAATTTCTTTATGGAAAAAGTCTAGATTTGTCTAAGTTTATTCCATTCCATTATTTAGCCCTTGTAATTAATTATTTAATCCAGCCACATACAACTAGAAGTTACAATACATGGCATCCATACACACCCATGCACAAACACACACTCTTAACATATTAACATACATATAGTTTTCTATCAACGTAATCCTTGAACCTCTTTAGGTACAATTGTCGGTGTATCTTTTATTTTATAACAAGTTGAAGTTGGAGAATGAACTTTATTTTGTTTTCTTAAACTCTACTTTAGTTTTGTTTTATTATAAATAAATTAAAAAAAGTTTAAGGAAACAAAAAAAAATGTTCACTCTCCAACTCCAATTTGTTGTAAATGTTAGAATATTTTTATTATATTTTAATCATATTTAACTCACATTAAACATAACTTTTCTCATAAAGTTGCAATATTTTTAAAATAAAACATATTTTCTCAAAAATAAAGCATATTCTCGAAAATAGACAACATCTTTGAAAAAGATGAAATAAGTATTTTCTACTTTTTAAAATTTAAAATATTTAATTATTAATGGAGCTCAATGAAGGGAAAATAATTTTATGATGCTCTTACACATTTTCAATGTCGTAATATGTAACCTCATATTGAAAGAGGTGGCATGCCTATTATTAACCCACCTTTTAGTTGCAAGAGAGGATCTCCAATATTCTTATCAAATTGGGATGTCCCAAGCCACATGAGATTTTTTTTAAATGCTTGAAAATGAAATAATAATATCCTTATTTTTTAATACAAATAAAATTTATTTTGGTTGATGTTAATTGTTAAAATATTGAAATTCTCATGTATCTTACTGAACATCTTTATGTCACTCCTACATGCTTACATTACACATGACATATATATTATTATATAATCTCACACTCACATGTTCATCTTTAGTATGAAACTTGCCCTCATAGTTGAAGGTAAAACTAGGAAAATCTTTTATTTTTCCATCAAATAAAATTTCACACTACATCTTTCAAGTTACGTACTCTAGGGCCAACATATTGACATATGTGACTATCACACCTTTCTTTTTTCTCCCTATATTGAAACCACAATAATTTTATGAATATAATTTCATAGGAGCATAAGTGATTTCATCATGAATCTTATACCATTGGTTAAAGTGTTTCCATCATGGGTCCCCCACCATATAATGTTTGAAGTTATTCCATAATGGATCCTAAACCATATAATGGTTATAATGATTTCTTCATAGGTCTTACATCAAACAATAGTTAAAGTGATTCTAAAATGGATATTACATTGACACTATTATAAAGGTTGAAGTGAATCCTTCATATGGGCCCTATAAATTTTACATGGTTTATGGGAGCCAACTTGGTGGCACTCCCACATGGTGTCCACTAATACTCTCAAATTCATTCTCAACATAATGTTGCCTTGCACTTGTTTCATTTTATGCTCAATTTTAAGCAAATTGTCAATGGCTATTTTTCATACTACAAGTGTAATTGTTGCATAATATACTTATGACTTTATACATGTAAATTTGGAAATGTGCTTCTATTAACAACATGAAGAAAGATAAGGAATTCTCCAAACATATGGCCTTTTTAGATATGCTTGCTCAATTTAATACTTGTTTTCATTGTAACTTTAGCATGCATAATCCATGTACTTCATATGCATGTCAACATAGGGGAAAAATGTAAAGGAGAAAAATGTATACTTCCTCTTTTCCCACTCATTGTAAAACAACCACTTTGGCCTTGTCATAATGTCATGTCCTTTTTTCCAAAAATAACACTTACTAAAAATAGCAAGTTTCCACTATCCAAAATTAATAAGCCAGTGGTTGTTGAATACATTGAAAAATATTATTTATTTAGTATTTATATTGCCCTAGTGAAACATTTATCTTTTGGACAAACAAATATTAATTATTTCGTGGTGCCAACATAGGTAGGTTGTAATTTTTGGAAAAAAAACACTTTAACCTCATGTAAGTGCCTCAAAAAATGCATTTTGAGTTGTCAAAAGATGCCTTGTAAGTGGTATAATAAGAAAGGTTAAGTTTGGAGGTGTTATAATGCATTTTATGACTTTTGTAAGTGCCTAAATTTGGGGAGGAATATTTGGACGTGAATCCAATGTTTGGTAGAAGCTTCATGAAGAAGGCAACAAATATAAAATGCAATTTCTTGCTTTTTGGATTACATCTTGTCATTTTTCATAGGCTTGTGCTATTTTCTTTAGAGGCTAGAAAACCTATGGAGAAGGAGACTGAATAACGGGAGTTTGCGAGTTTCCAAGAAGGCTAAGGATGAGAGTTTGAGGCTCTTCTAGGTGCAAGCTCATACAGAGTTTACCTTTGTGTTGAACAAAGAAGTTTGTGGTGCTTTGGTGTGTTGTTTTGGAGGGGTTTTTGTGAGTTTTTGGTATGATTAGCTAGAGGTTTTCTATTACAATTTGTTTGTTGTTGTAATGCAACAATTTTACTATTATAAATGCATTCATAATCTATATTGGGTCGTTTTTGGTCTTGGGTGTGAGTTCAAAAAGTGTTTTATAGTAGTTTAGTTGAGTTTGGTGTGCATTTTGAGCCCTGTTTTGGGTGCCAATTTTATTTGTAAAAGGGAAGATCTGTAGACTGTCAAAAAACATCAATGTTATAGGATGTTATGCTGCCAAAATTTATGTAGAATCCTCTATTTGAATGCAACAAAGCTTCTATGAGTTTTGGATTAATTTGGAGCACTTTTTGTTGTACCTGATTTCATCGTTTCTTTTCAAAAGATTGCAAATTAATTTTGGGTTGTTTTCCTTAATGAAAATCTCATAAAATTATTCAAATCTGATATAAAAATAGCAGGGGACATTTCACATAAATACACCATCTTGGTACTCAAATTGATCTCTTTTGTGCAAACACTAACCCCAATCCTAAAACCAACCCTCTTCTAGCGTACCTCAACCTCGAAAGCTTTGAATTAGTCATCATTGCAGTCATTCCTACATCTTAGACTAGATCAAAAGTGTGGATCTATCTCATGGATGGAATCAAACCTATAATCTTGTCCTCCTAATTCAAATTATTTTGCCTACCTTCTTAAGTTGACCCTTTCAAAAAAAAAACATTGTTGTTCATCCACTTGCAAGCCAAATAATCAAATTGAACACTTATGATTTTGTATTTAATGACAAGCCCTGAGACATTAGTTAATAATAAAGTGCTCATCAAAATTAACAATCAAATCATTACAAAGCATTTTTTTCAACATTTTACATCTCAAATTCAATAATTGACATCATCTAAGTTCTTACAAATTTTGTCTTTCATGTCATCAAACTTATACAATCAGCAATAGGGGCTTGATTGACATTAAGGAACTCAATAAGATTTTCATTGACTAATAACAAGCTTCTCAAAGTGTTTCTTATCATTACAAAGTCCCATAAACAAACATATTTACAAATGTCAATATGACAACATAAGATAGATTCATAGCTAGAAAGACAAAATTGTACATAATCTCATTTGAACACAAAGTAAAGTCCAAAAACATACCTATAACAATACTTACAAATAAAAAATTACAACAAATATCTATCACCAACAACTATAATTAACAAATAAAACTAATCATCCCAAACCTTCTCATCTACTCCATCATTTATCAGTCCCAACTCAAAATATGATTAATTTTATCTGATTTACTATTTGATTAAGCTTTAAGTAATTATAGGTGTTGTGGTCTAAATCTGACTTTCCATTCAGTTACAAACCTTCTCAACTACTCCATCATTTATCAGTCCCAACTCAAAATATGATTAATTATATCTCATTTACTATTTGATTAAGCTTAAATAAATGTAGCTGTTTTGGTCTAAATCTGACTTTCCATTCCAGTCACCACCACATTTTTTTTCAAAATAGGTAGTCTTTGAACTCCTCAACCTACTCCATTGTAGTCGTTCCCACTCCCTTTCCTCTACTCTTCTCAAAAGACGTAATGGATGACCTTGCAAGTTCCCTAAAATAGAATTCTCATCATTCCCAAAGGAAAGTTTCCATTTTTAATTGGAAATAATAATAATATATTGAATCACACGTGAAAGATGCAAAAATTGTCAAGCCAAATCCCACGTCAAGGATACGTATGCACAATGTCATATGCCAACCAGCCAAGAAAGAGAAATGCGGGAAAGCAAACCAAAGAAACAACTCCACGCCAGTCAAGCCGCCCACCTAACAGGTTTTTCACGCGTGTTCTTTTATTGACTGTGCCATCCTTGTGCCACAAGCCTTTTTCCATCTATAAATTCAATATCCAACAATGAAATCTTCGGAGACATTTGCTATCTCCGCTCTGGATCGTCCCACAGTGTTAGTTCCTGTTGAAAAGAGAGAGAAATCTTTAGGGCTAAGTGGGTTCGATCTGCAGATCTGTAATAAGAGAAAAAGAATCCATCTTGTATTTTGTTTTCATATAGTTTCTGTGTGAATAGAGCTTTTCCATGGCGTGCCAGTTGGCCTTTGGAATGCCAGCGGTTACATGCAGCACTTCGTACCTGTCAGGTGAGCAGGGGCTGAGGAGGAGGGGTGCTGCTGGTGTTGCCCGAGCTTGCATGGCTGACAGTATGGTGAACACTGATCATCATTCTATTCTTGGGGTGAGGAGAAATGCTTCGAAGAACGAGGTCAAGAGTGCGTATAGAAATCTTGCCAGGCGATATCATCCTGATGTTTGTAAGGAAAGGGGAAGTGAACAGAGATTCAAGCAGATCAATAGAGCTTATGAGGTGAATATGTTTGTTGTGTGGTGTGGATGCTGTGGTGATTGTGGTTTTTATTTGTAAATTTCTTTGAATTTTTCTGGGAATGGAAACATGGATATGTGAATCGGCGACAGATATACAGATGTCAATGTTATGGTGTTTACATCTACAGCACATACTTACCCTTTTCAGTAGCGTAGAAAAGTGCATTCAAATGGCTTTGCTGATTTGGTTTCAATTGATGGGTTATAAATCAATATGATCTATTTTGGGTATAACATTTATGGGTTGAAGATATGAAATTTGAAATGCTTCTGGCTTTGACCGTGCACATTTTTTTCCATTTACGTTTTTCAATCACTCTGATCCATCATTAGGATTATGGATAGAATGAAAAAGAAAGGGAAGACAAATAAATCACGCAGTCAAATCCAGAAACATTCCGAACATTCATGGATTATTGATATGTTTTGTGCAACTGTGGATTTTTTAATTTTTAAACGAGTATCATGTAGTTTTGGGTTTTCTTTAATCAAATTGGTTTAGATCTTGAGCTCCAATGATGAGGACAAATGCCCATCCAGGTTTATTAGGACATATGGGTCTTACGCCTTACTGGATATATTCTCCTTTCTTGCATAGGTAGTCTCTATATCCAAAGGATTGCACCCAACCATGAGAGCAATCACCCCAGCCTTGCCGTTGATAAAAGCTTAATAGTCCTGATTTAACTTGGACAGCAGGTAACTTCACAAATCTGGAGGTCACACCAACTGTCAGTCAAATATAGAAAGCCTGTTAGCCTTACCTACCCACAAAAGGGTTTGTCCTACTCTATAGATCTTTCAGAAATAGTCCCCATAACCTGAGCATTGCGCCTATAATGACAATCGGATTGCCCTCAGCTCAAAAGCCTTATTGGCTCGGCTTCAGATACCTTGCAAGGGATTTCCCTCAGCTAATTGCCTAATTGCGTCTGCTCCAGATACCTTGCAGGAGGTTTTGCACGCAACTGATAACTTGGACAACCTGGGTAGTACATCTTGCCAAGAGAAGACACCCCATCCTTGCTTATCTTGAAAGCTAAATAGTCTCTCACCTGCGTTATTGATAAACAATCTGTCCTACCCAATTGATCTTGGAGAAATAATCTCCAAAACCTGGGAGTCCTACTAATGGCAAGAGGGGTTGTCCCGTCTTTGAGAAGCTTAAATCCCAATAATCTTGCCTCTGGATATTGACAGAGGGTTTTAGCAAGAGGTTTCGCTTTGTCCTGTTACCGGTAAAATCCCGAACAGCCTTGACGGTTCACCTCTGCATATTCGGTAAGAGAGTTTGTCCCACCTAATTGGTCTTTGTAGAATAAGTAATCCTCACAGTCCACGTATCGAGATTATAAAAACTGTAATTTTTGAAAATTTCACTGTATAGATTCAACTTACTGAAAAAAAAAAATGAATAAATGTGATTACATTGACTTAGTAAAAATGCAATTTTTTATTTATTTATTTTTAATTTGTAGATGGTGCACATTAAATATATGATTATAACATGTGTAACTCAGTCAATGTTAATTATAAATCTAAATTATTGTGTGGGACAATTTTTTTTAATAAAACTTAAATAGTTTCTTCTGTAAAACCTTGTGATGAGTTTCCACACTATTCTTTTGGTCTTCATCAAGAGTTTGTTTTTTATTTTTCTTGGGTTTCCTGCTCAGCCCAAAAATACAATTGCATTAACATATTTGGTTTTACCTTATTTGAATTGTAACACATCTTGGTAAGAGGAATCAACGCTTTTATGCCAATGATAAAATAAACCCAATACTGAACTTCAAAATTTTGCCATTTAAACAATGTTCTTTTGAGAATCATGATAGCTATGGTGCAGACTCAATTATTGATCTAGAACACGTAGCAAGTTTTTGAAATGATATGGGTGGCCTTTGAAATATTTATGTTCAAATTATTTTTTATTTTATTTCTCTGCATAATTTTGCATCTTATATTTCTTTTGAATTTATTTTTTATGGACGAGTTTATATTGTTCACGAGTTTGTTTGCTATTTAGTACAAGAGCATGTTTGTCATTTAATACGAGAGCATGAGTCTATGTTGATACTTCTTCAATTAAGAACAAGAACTGTGGGGTATTCATTTTGCCAAAGTCTTTCAGGACAGAATCTAAATCTCATCCCTTATATCATACCTCCAGAGATTTGGACTTTGGTAGATGACAAGAACTGTGGGGTATCCATTTTGCCAAAGTCTTTCAGGACAGAATCTAAATCTCATCCCTTATATCATACCTCCAGAGATTTGGACTTTGGTAGATGACAATCAAGAAACATATCATCATCCTCATTAATTGTAAACCTTTTTTTTCCAACTTTGATGAATACTCTGCCATCTGAAACTTGACTAAATTCTGTGGTTTGCCCCATAGCTATATTACTAGTTATCTAGGGCTTGATCTTTTGGAATATATTGAGTTCATCTTTTGCATTCTTTGTCTGAGGAGCGTATCCTGAACCAATTTGAGATTCTTCGAAAACAATAACTCTGCAATTAAAAAGTTGTTTTGATCTTGGGCTGTGAAATCCTTGCTTGCTTGTCTCCTTTATTTCTTCAGTTTGAAGGGTTACTCTTGTTCCTAAAACTCAAGTTTTGTTGCCTTCAAAGTAGCAGTTGTTTTAGAAGTCCTTAAATAGCTATTGTTGATCGCTGTGCTTTTGACTCCTCCCATAAATTTGCTCATCTGTAGGCATTAAGAGATTTTATTTATTTCACTGTTAAGTTTTGCTACAAGCCTGATATTAAGAACATCCTAACTTTTGCATATGTGCATTTGGCCATAAATGAAAACCCCTAATGTGATTTCAAATATGGATACAATGAATAAGATGACTTTGGAAATCAGGGATTTGTTTATAATTTTATGGAAAAAAATGTCCTCATATATCTTGCACTTGAGTGTAGGGAGAATTTGTGTGGTTTGGGCAATCAGCCATTAGTATTTTATGAATTATCTTCTTTGACAACTCCCCACCTCGTGTTAAGAATGAATGGAATTTTAATACCAGGAATCCGGATTGTGCCAGCATTTTTGAACTTGTAAAATTTTATATAAACATGCAATAAATACTTGTCACTGCTATCAACTGTTTTTCCACTTGATTTCCCTGTAAAATTGCTTGATCTCATAGAATTGAAATTTTAACATTTTTTACTCTCATGTTTATCCAGAGCATTATCAACGATTACAGTTGCTTCCAATCTGAAGTGGGCATTGACTGCAGCATAGAAGACTTGTTCAAGACAGTAGCATCTGAAGCAGTTCCTGACATATTCTGTACCCAGGAATG
The DNA here is from genome assembly GCA_007258455.2 of Sequoia sempervirens. NCBI lineage: Eukaryota > Viridiplantae > Streptophyta > Pinopsida > Cupressales > Cupressaceae > Sequoia > Sequoia sempervirens. The sequence continues at coordinate 181,986,537 of VDFB02105785.1, read as the reverse complement.
GTTCGAAGGCCTTGACTTCAACAACCCATCTTATTACACGGCTTCATTCAACCATGGGAGTATGGATGAGGAGGTTTTCAATGCAGGAGGCCAACACATGAAATCAGATGAGGTTGCTCCTTGGATGGAATACTAGCTTAGATTGTGAAGAATTTTATTAATACAGCTCTGTTTAGAGCTGTGATTTTTTCTTGTCAAGAAAGCTGTGTTCAAACTTCGTTTGAAGAGTACATGGTCCAAAACAGTTGCCGGTTTTAACTTCTTTTCTGGTTGTAATGCCAGGCGCAAGCATGGCTTGACGACCACTATAAGAACGTTTGTAGGATGGTGTGTGTATAGCATTGGACTATATAAAATGTTTTCCAAGGACTGCTTGGAGTTGTAGAAAGTGCCTTAATATTTCGTGGAACATTCTCCCACCTTTTCAATGATACATTTTATAATTGAACAGACAAATTAATAATACAATTTATTATTATCTTTGTATACATAGATTTCTTGAAGTTCTCTTTTAAACATCTTTCAGATCAAATGTATTATTATATATTAATCTGCCTGTAGGAGCTATCAAAATATATAGGCTTCAATTTGACTAAGCTGTGCTTCTCGAGTCAGTCTTGGTTTCCTTTCTATAAACTACTTTTTTTTTACTTTTCATCTTTGGACTCTTCACAAGTGCAAGTGGAAAGTTTTTTTTTTTCTATCTTTTCCATTGGATGGAACTGATGTAGAAAGTCTATTCCACCAATGCAAAATACTCCTCGGATGCTCCTACTTGGCTGTTCCTTTTTAAGGAGACCATCATTAAAGCTCTTAAAGAGGATTTACAAACAATACATTTAGGTCCACTGGACCTCACCTACCACGCGACTCCGCTGGAAGCTTGTTTTTTAAGTATAGTATTTCTTACAAGTGGAAAGATGGTATCTTATGCTGACCTCATTATCTTAAGCATCATTCGTCATATATGGCTTGAGGTTGAGCCTTGGCCAAGTGAGAGTATGTTCACACCAGTTATGAGTTTAGATGAATGACCTTTTTTTTTGGGAGGGGGGGCGGAGGTGAGGGTTAAAATTAGATTATTTGCCTTTCTTCCTCCTAAGAGGTAGAGAGTAAAGAACATTTCATTTAAAATGCCCTATTAATTATAAGAACTTAAAAGAGATACTACTACCTCTAGAGGGACTCAAGCAACACTCTTTTTACTTTCTTTAGATATCCAAATTAATAGTGTATGATCATTTATCTAATGGAGGGAGTCAACTTTCAGCACAAATCTTTGTAGGGGATTTTTATTAATCTTAGAGCCCTTAGATTGCTCATCTCCTCATTCCAAGCCATCTAGGAGACTAGCAACTCTAAACAACCCTTGGACACCATTACTTCACACATAGACACAGAAAGACATGTAAGTCCATTTCTCACAACTTTTGCCCCAACATGTTCCCTCTTAACAATGTAGTTTTGCTTCTTCTCAATGGTACAATTCAATTTATCTTCAACTAACATATTTCTACCCCTCTAGCCTTTCTCCAACCATGGGGATAGATGCACATAACAAGCTTCTTGACTATTGTAAAAGTTACTTGGGTGCTAGGTGTGATTCTAGAGTGCGTGTCTTGCTTTCTCTTAGAATCTCCTAGTTTGGTCCTCTTGGTCTTAAGCACTTCCCAATGAGCACTATCAATTTTTGTATCAATCTATTCATAGTGATTGGGACATCCCTAAGATCTTTAAGGGACTCCCTCACATCTCCCAATGACACTCAAGATGTCCAAAAGTCCCCTGTGGCAACTAAGGTAAAAAAATCATTCAAAGACATAAGATTTCCTCAGTGCCAATTATAAAAATAAAAAAATTAAAAATAAATTAAAAAAATCATTTTTAAAAAATCACATTTTTTAGATTGTTGTGCTAATTACACTAACTTCGATGGTTTAGGGGCCCCACCCACACGCTAAGTAGTCATAACAAACCTTATAAATAGACATCTAATCTTCATTACAAATCACTTACAATTTCAACAACAAAGTTGGAAGTTGCAATGGCAAGCTACAAGCATGCAAGAGTGAGAAAGATTGCAAGTGACGACATTTAGAAGAATGGGAAGAAGAGCAAGTGTGAAGTTCTCATCAATCCACCATTGATTATGTTTGGTAAAAAACCACTACTCCAGTTCCTAGAACAAAATTTCACTCACAAGGCCAAGGTTGTTGTCATGCAAGTGAAATTAGCTCATTAATAAACCAATGGTTGAAAAGCAACTTCATGAGAGTGGGTTTCATCTCCTACTCTTCGAGCTCAACTTCGACTTGAGAGGGTATTCCCAAGGATATGTCTTAACATGCATTGAAATCAAACAAAATGGACAACCAAAAATATTGACAACCAAACCCAACATGTTGATTTGGTTCCAAAGATTGTCATTGAACCAAAAACTAGTTGTCTCAAAACCCCTATATAGCTAATATGACTATGCAAGCATGACTCAAATGAGATAAGTTCATTTTAGGTTCACACAAGTTATTTCTCTAGTTATATTGATGATCATGAATGCACATAAGGTAGTTCTATTCTTAAACTATTTATTTATGTTTTGATTTGTTTAATGACGTAAGATTGGTAACATGGTTCCAAATCAATGCTCTTATTATTTGGGCAACATAGTCACAATACATTGGAAAAACAACAAATTGAAATCAAAGAATAATGAGCTATGTATTTGAATACAAAAAATATTATGGAATTTGTGATAGAGCATGCTTAGTTATCCAAAACATAATTGCATATATCCATATATAAAGAGAGAAAGATCATTACAACTTGCAATGTTTTCATAATGTTATTGCATTCATCTAGTTATACATTATATTTGTCTTGAAATAAATTTGACAAAAGAATATTACTAACTACAACTACAAAAATCTCCTAGATATGTACCTAATGCCATCGACACATTCTAAAAAAAAAAAAAACCACTTACAATAATAATCTCTTTTGATTTCACGAGCTTAAACTCCACCAAAAAAATTAGATTAACGTTTTTTATTTTTATTTCCCTTCATAATACTAGAAATTCTCTGCAATATGGATACCACCCAATGACTAACCTCCTCAAATGATCAAAACATTCTCTATAACAATAGCAAGGAAAAACACTAATCTACAACACTGTTGCATCAAAAAAATCAATGATCAAGATGCATTCTACCCAAAATGGGCAACTCAAATTGAAAGGCAATCGTTGGAGGTACAAAAGTAGTTGGGAGGATTAATGGAGAGCAAATGGAATTAATGCAGGTAGCTAGGAGATCTCCCTTGCATGGATGGTGGGTAGGTAGATGAGAAAACACAATGCCCTCACACTTAGCACTCAAAACCTTTTGAAGAACATTTACTCTACCATCGAGTACCTTTTAAATACCACATTCCTTAAAAACACTTTACACTTTACCATATGTTGGTGCTTGAATGGTTGTCGACACTAGGGGAAAGTCAAGAACTCAAGGGAGTTATGAAATTGTCACAAACCACCAATAAAATATTTCATTTGTTTCATTGCCTATCACACCCTCTTAATGCTTGTCGTAGGTTTGTCAAAAAATCGGAACCTAAGGTGGAAGTTCTAGATTCCCAGTTCCTTGAAATACTCTAAATTTTTCTTTCCTTATGTCTCTAGGTCAAAGGTTCATTTCCCAAGAACTATGTTGGTGACCAGAGTTGTAGGTCCCAAATCTCTAAGGTTCAATAATCTTCCAAGTGTTAGGGGTGTCAAACCTAGGAAAATTACCACGAACCTATCTTTAGATTGGGAAACTAAGGACCAATGATTGAGATGTGTAAGACATTCACTTCTAGTTCTACAAGACCAAAGGGGGTTCTCCCTAAGGCTCCAAATTGATGATTGAAATGCTAAACACTACCTTACACCAAACCATACCAACTGCATAGTGTATCCCAATACTGGCGTCACAATATACCTATGTCCTAGTTTGGACATGCAAGAATGAGCACTTTATTAATAGATAATCTACCATATACGTGTTTGAGAATCTATTTATGATACACCCTTGTCTTGCTATATTCATTCAGACATTGCAGTATGACACAAAAAAATAGAACTTAAAAGGTGTTTGAGTTGATGTATTTGGAGTGTGTTGAGTATGATAGGAGAGAAAGCTAGTCATAGATTGGTGCCTTTATTCATTGGGAAACAAAGTCTCTAGGTTTAATCAAACATGTAACAACTTAAAACAAGGTGACGCCTTAATCAAGTCACCACAAAAGACTATGCCTTTCAAAATGCAAGTAGGCCTCTACACATTCATTTAGAAAGACAATAAATGGTCACAAAATATTAAGAGAGTCTACTTAGTAATCCTCAACATACCATGCAAAAGCTTTGCAAGGATTTTACAGACTTCTAGTTGAAAAACTAAACAACAAACATCTGGAAATGCATACCATACTTAAGGAGACACTCAACTAAGGTTGATTATGCCTTTAATCAATCAATCTTCAAAGATTGCAAATATTATTGTGGGTTCAAGAGAAAATCTAAATCATTACAATGTGAAATAGCTACACCCAAAACTGGAAATCAAAACCCTAAGGCTTGTGAGTACCTGTCTTATTCTAGCACTACAACTACTCTATTAAATTTTATCATCCTTTTTTGTTAATCTAGGAAAATATATCTTTTAACAACATTAAGAAACCTCAAGGAAAGAACCATGGTCATCTGAAATTGTATAGGCTTCCCATGTTTTCTTGCATCACCTCCACATTGAAGCCATGCCCCTACATTAATGAGCACACAAATGAGGAGCAAAACCCCCTACAAAATCTGCAACAAAATCCGACCAAGAATGGCCTCTAACAAAAAAGAGGCTTGTAATATATAAAGAAGCATGGGTGTCGGAATCCTTTCCCAAATATGTACTCAAAGCATTAAATTCCCTCTCCACCACCTAGAAACTGAGATTGGATGGCTGGGGAGATTCGTTAGTCATTAATGGCATTTACAGACTAAAAACACACCCATCAGGAGAATTGGTGAACTTTTGAGCCTAGACCAACCATTGGATTAAACATTAAATGGTTTGCAACCCCAAAAGGTCACATTCATTAGACATTGGGCATTGGGCCTACAAGGAATTGCTTGCCAAAAAGGCTGATGAGAAAAGCATCCATGAACCAAAAATCCCAAAGAGAAAAACCTCTATTGGCATTGGGCATCGGGCTCACCGCATACCACCTAATGAAGAAGATGATTTGAAGAATGTCAAAACCAAAATCCCCAAAATACATCTTCTATCAGATGTTGGGCATTGAGCCTGATACTTAATGGAAGAAGGGAAAGAAGAAGGAAAAATCTTAAGATTGGTGGAAGGATGGAAAAGCATAGAGAAAGGAAGCTATCAAGGATCAGGGATTGGGAAGAAGACTTATCTCTTATCACAAAAATAAGATAGAAGATAAGAGGGAGACTCGATCATCGAAGATCAAAGATATGACATCGGGGATCGAGGGCCAGAAAGAAGAATTATGTATTATCATAAAAATAAGAAAAAAGATAAAGGGAAGGCCTGATCACTAAAATTCGAAGATAAGACATCGAGGATCAAGGATCAGGGAGAAGACTTATGCCTTATTGCAAAAATAAGACATGAGATAAGAGGGAGACCCGATCATCGAAGATTGAAGATATGACATCAAGGGTCGGGGGTTAGAAAGAAGAATTATATATTATCATAAAAATAAGACAAAAGATAAAGGGAAGGCCCAATCATCGAAAGCCGAAGATAAGACATTGAGGATCAGGGATCAGGGATCCGAAAGAAAACTTATGTCTTCTCATGAGAATAAGACTTAAGAGAAAAGAAAATTTTGATCGCTAAAGGTTGAAGATGACATTGGTTTCAAAAACCTTGTTGGGTTTCAAAGGTGGTTTTGAAATCTTCATCGAAATCCAACAAGGTTTTCATAACCTTTCAAAATTCTAACAAAAATCTTGTGTTTTGAAGTTTCAAAGTGTATCTCTCAAGCATCAATCAATATACCTGGTTTTGAAACCTTTGTCAAGGTCTGACAAGGTTTCAATAACCACATCGGATTATAACAAGGTTCTCAAAACCACATCAAAGTCTAACAAGGTTCTCAAAACCACATCGGAGTCCAACAAGGCTATCAAAACCACGTCGGAGTTTGACAAGGTTCTTAAAACCATGTTGGAGTCTAACAAGGTTCTCACAACCATGTTGGAGCCTGAAAAAGTTTTCAAAACCTTTCAAAGTTCTAACAAAAACTTTATTTTTTACATGCATCGAACCATAAGCTCAATTTTCAAGCCTTTTTCAAGGCTTGACAAGGTTTTGACAACCAAATCGGAGCTTGAAAAAAATTTCAAAACCTTTCAAAGTTTTGACAAAAACTTTTATTTTTTTGTGCCTTCATTATGAGGTTTCGAAACCACTTTTAGATCCCAACAAGGTTTTTGAAACCACTAAAATCTTCGATTGACGATCGAATGAAAGACTTCAAGACTTATCACAAAATTGTGATAAAGGATAAGAAGAAAGGTTGATTCCCACAAGACTTAAGACTATGACGTCGAGAATCGAGGATTGGAAGGAAAGCTTAAGGCTTATGATGGAATGGTGGTATAAGGTAAGGAATATAGCCAATCCTTGAAGACTAAAACTTCAATACATTTATCTTAAAGGATTTCATTGAAACTTTGGCGATCGGAGGAGGAAAGGGAAGAAGACCGTGGAAGTGATAAGGGCTAAGAGTTAAGGCCAACGACTAAAATTTGAAAAAATTATACTTACACAAGTGATGGATTAGAAGGTTAAAATAGGTATGAACTTGGGAGTGATAGAGAAGGTATGCAAGTAGGAAAATAATTGAAAGCTCAAAAGTCTAAAAAGTTCAATACTTAGACATTTTGGAATTTTTGCAAATGGGTCTTTTATTGTAGCTTGGTAAAGGAGTAATGCAACTACTAGAGGGACTTGAGAGTGATACACCATTAAGATTTCTTAGATCGGTTGTAATTGATCGAAATCACAAGGGGGTGATAGGAGGTGACAACAACAAAGCATTATAAATTCATCAAATTTATAGGTGCCAATAGTGACTCTTGTTGGGTCATGTGTCTCTTGTAGGCACGACGAGAATCCAAATATTCTTGTTGCAAACAAAAAATAGGAATGACAAGGACCGAGACTAATTTTTGAGGTCATGTGTCTCTTGCAGGCACAATGAGAATCTAAATCTTTGGGGTGTAGACAAAAAATGGGGAACAGTAAGGACTAAGACTGATTTATACAACATCATGACAAACAAGGGTCATGACTACAAACAAGAACACAACAAAACCACAACACAAAAGAACATATGTTACAAAGGTTCAAAGAACCTTACTGTTAGGAGAAAAATGCTTGAGGTGTTGACCATGAACTGGTAGCTCCATGAAATTTCCATCAAGGCTCCTAAGGTAGAATTTTCCTTGACCACACCCTTCAACAATTTGATAGGTCCCAACCCATAGGGCATCAAATTTTCCATGTTTTCCCTTGTCTTCTAACGTAGAATTCCACATGATGACAAGATATCTAGTATGAAACTCCCTCATGACATCCCTCTTGTCAAAGAGGTACTTCACATTATGTTGTCTCAATAAATTCTTCTCATGGGAATCTCTCTTGGTTTCTTCCAATTCCATCAACTCATGTATTCTTTTGGAGATATCACTTTCTTCTTCCAAATCAATCTGTTGCAACAACTTATAGACAAGTAATTCAAGGCTAATTGGAAATTTTTATTCAACACCATACACTAGTTCAAATGGACTCTTCCCAATATCCTTATTGTAGGTTACCCTATCTACCTAGACAAAAAACTTTAACTTATCATCCCACCTTTTCTTTTTTGCATCCAAAGTTTTTGTAATGATATTCATTATGCATTTGTTTCTTGAATTGACCTATGCATTTCCCTATTGATGATAAGGTGATGAATGTGTTAAAGAGATCTCTTAGTATGAACACATTTCAATAAAATATTTGGATCTAAAACACATTGCATTGTCAGCAACAATTCTTGATGGCATGCCAAACATAGTGATTATGTTATTTAGAAAAAAAAATCAATCACCACCTTTGAGGTTGTAATTCTTGTAGGTATTGTTTCCACCCATTTTGTAAAGTAGCCAATTGTCACCAATATACACTTGTATTCATTGCTAGAATTTTTTTGTTGTTTCCCCTATGAAATCAATACCCCATTGTTAGAATGGAGCCTCTACTGAAATGATTGTAAGGGGAAGTGAACCTACAAATTTTAACTTGCTAGAAAACTTTTGGTAAGCATCACATCCTTTTATAAACTTGGCCACATCCCTAAATAATTTGGACCACCAATAACTTATCCTCATAATCTTATGAGCGGTGGTCTTTGACATATAACATCCACCACATAATCCATGGTGTCATTTCTCTATAACTCTCATTAACTATTCTTCATTTAAACATCTTAGGAGTGCACCATCAATGTTTCTCTACATCAACTCTCATTTGAGTAGCACATACCTCTAAGCTTCAAGTTTCAAAGTCCTCTTTTTCTTTCAATTAAACTTGAGAGGACAACTCAAGTTCTCCAAATAAAATATAATATCCTTATACGAAGGACAAACCTTCAACCGACATGAAATGAAATAGGGGTCAAAGTTAACCTGGTGGACCTCAACAACATCCAAATTTTATCTGCCATTAATTATTCTAGCCCCTAAACTCTAACCAATTTGGTTGTTTTTACCTCCATGTCATACTCTTGGATCTTATTGATCCATCTATACCTTTTCCCCGATCCCTCCTGTTGCACAAAGATGTCCTTGAAAGTTGTATGTGGCATAAAAGTGGTGATCTTGGACCCTATAAGGTAAGGTTTGAGATTTTTCACATCTTTAAGAGGAGAATAGGCATGCTTCTCCATCTCAAAATAATTCAATTCAACATCTCTCAGTGATTTGTTGAAGAAAACTATTGTTTGTTCATGTTACACCTCAATTGTGTAATTATTATTTAATATTACTATGTAGAGTAAATATGAATGTAATGTGAATTTTGGAGATGAATAAATTGTGCTTGCACTTTTTTATCAATGCATTATGAATGTATGTTATCTCATTTGATGTTGGGTGAAAAGTATTGCATATATGTGTTTGAATGGTTATTGAATTAATATTCTAACTTTGGAGATGTATTACATATATTGCATATTTTGTGAACATTTGACTGTCGTGGGCATGTGTTAGTGGTTGCAGGTATATGTTCAATTCCTCCAAGTAGAGGGGAAGTATACTCAAGAGAAGAACTCAGTCGAGTAACCGATAACAAAAACTATTTGATCATCCACACACCATAGTAGAATAATTGAGTTGAGTCATTTAGTGGGAAGTTGGTAAATCATCCTTAGTTGATGCTTTTGCATTAGTAGAGTCTTGTTTACTACTATGTGCATTATTAGGTGATGTTTATCTATTTGAGCTTTGGAGTTCTTTCTTGTTTTATTACAGTTATATTGATAAGGACATATGTGGATTACGTCTATATATATACACATGCATGTCAAAGGGATCTAATGACATGTATATGTATATGCATAGATGTACCACACACAAATGTTTATCAATAGAATGGTAATTGTGAATGGTTATATGTGAATTGAATGTCTATATATATAGTATATACATATATCCATATGTACATATGTATTGATACACGCGTACGATGGAAAATGGACATGCCCATACAGATGTATCGATATATGTATACTGTGTGAACCCCAATCTAGGTACCTGCAAAACAAAGACAATAAACACTTCAAGTTAGATTTTACAAGAATAAACAAGGATTCCTCATGAAATCCATTAACAAAACTCAAAATAGGAATGAAAAGAAGAAAATAATGAAAGAACATGTAAGTAAATCAAATCCTATTGAAAGCAATGCAAACTCTTGATCCCATGGGGGAATTGGTGCCAATTTGATGTGAAAATTTGCCCTTTCCCAATTCCTAAGATGCAAGCTTCGAATGTTGAAGAGATTGATCCACTTTGTTGATGAAGAATGAAGACTCCAAGCCAAAAATCTGCAAAACCTAGTTATGACTCAATGATAATAGATGGAATTCAAGAGATATTTGAGCATGGTAACTTTGCTTGGATTGTGGATGATGAAGTGAGGATATGAGCATTTTATTTATAGAATTTCAAGATGGATGAATGTCCAAATTTGAGAAATGTGGGACTAACATTCATCCAATGATATGATGCCACTTGTCAAGCTATGAATGGATGATGGATGTGCAAGATTTGGGATTTGTGCCAATAAATGCCAATATTTGAAATTCAAATTTGTTGAAATGACATGCAAGAGGGAAGGGAAAATGCAATAAATGCCACTTGGCTCAAGGCAAAGGACATGTAAGATGAATTTATTGCCTTGTTGGATGTACATATTGACTTGAAATTTTTGAATTCAAATTGAGAGAATATTCCAAAAGATGCCTTGTGAGGAAAATAGAGATTTAATAAATGAATTAAATCTATTTTCATGTGCAACTTGCATTATCTAGAGGATGTGACATGGGATGAGGTTAAATTAATCAAGGGTTAATTAATTTAACAGGAGATTAGATGATGTGACCTATTTGACTCAAATTTCTGGATTTATTTAAATCAAATCAAATAGGAGAAGAATATGATAAGAGGCTAATTAAATAAGGATTTTGATTTATTTAATTAAAAGAGATGGTGTTAGATTAAATCAAATAAGTTTTTAATTTATTTAATTTAATGGATAGACTTTAGGGATTTAATCAAATAAATTGATTATTTAATTAAATAAGGATAATTAGATCAGATGGATTGATTTAATTAACAAAAGAGATTGACTCGACTAGATAAAATGATTTATTTAATTAAGAGATGAATATTGATGAATTTAATCAGATAGGGAAATTTGATTAAATAGTTAGATCGAAGGATGATTCAGGAAGAAACGATGTTAGTAAGTTAGGATCAGATGCACGATGTCAATCAATATATTTTCGATGTCTACATTTTTCCCCTCTTTGAAGCGATGCACTTGTTGCGTTGGGTCAAAGAATAAACGATCTCGATGAAAGCCAAAAAATTTTGATATTTTAAAAACTTGCCCCACTGCTGCATGGCAAGAGAAAACATGCCATTATAATGCCCCCTCGAGAGATCGGATGAAAATTTTAATTTTTTGGGTGATCTCGCAAAAAAAGATGATAAAGTACCCGACAAGTCCGAAAGGGGTCCGAGAGGCTAAAAACGTATCTAAACATAATAAAATGATGAAAAAAAGCCTCAATTGGACCAAAACAGGTTCGGGGATCCAAAACACTAGCAGGATAGCCATTTAGGGTTTAAAAACCCTAATTTTTAGGCTTAAAAGGGGCCTGAGGGGTCACTTTCAAGTCATTTTCACACACCTCTGCTAGCAAACTTGAGATTCAAGCTCTGACCTTCCGGAAATATGGCGCAATGATAGCTTCCTCTACACATTTCGGACTGAGTTCGGACATACTAGCGGCCACCTGGCATCGGGGCACCGGTATGTGACCCTTACTGAAGCTTCGTCTTTTCATTTAATGCATTAATTACAGCTTTAAAAGGGGAGCTCGCCTCTAGTGGCGCCATATAGCACCGCTCGACATTTAAACTGCGCCATGCCAGGTTGTTTTGCGCCGCAACGGTGCAGTTTGGAGTTTAAAAACTCCAATGCTGGGCTCAGGCATGACGGGCCGGTTTGGGTAAAGTCCGCCGTGGCGGCGCCCTTTTCATGCAAACTGCGATGTTGGAGGATAAAGTGTGTCGCAGCGGCGCCACTTGTCTCTTTTTAGGCTCGAGCATCAGAGTTTGAGTAAAATAAAACTATGACACCTTCACAAATTGTGCTGCTGGAGTCAAGCTTGGAGCATTTGACCAAGAATTTTTTTCAAATTTTTTAACACAATGACTTTCCTTAATGCAAGATGGGTCGAGGGAGCTCTACTCTCGGGAGCATCGGTCGCGAGATTTGGCTAGCATCATACGGGACCTAAGCAACAAAGACCAGGATCGACTAAGAGCTACAGGATTATGGCACATTGCATACGCGGTGCCCGTGCGCACCCACTTAGGGATGTTATCAGCGCTGGCCGAGAGATGGCATAACGAGACATCGTCATTTCATCTTCCCACTGGCGAGGCCACCGTCACTTTGGAGGACGTTTGGCACATTTTACGATTGCCTTTTCAGGGCCAACGAGTGATCTTTGATATGGATGAGGGACGCGAGGCCTACGTTAGAGTCCTTGCCACACAAGACATTATCTACTGCGAGGGACAGATTGAGCTAGAGCGCTATTGGGTTATTGTACCCCCTACCGCTAGGTGGTCGCACCTATTATTTTAGGTCTTGTTTCCCCAGACCGACGAGGGAAATATTTCAGTCCTGGCTAGGGGTATTGCTGGGAGTAGATGGTCTGAGACAGGCCTGTTTGTTTTGCATGGGGGCATGTACTTCTTGCCTCACTCTATAGAGACTTGCACGAGTACATATACATGGACAACAAAGCGCTGGGGGCTGGGGTGACCTTACTTCACATCTGGGCATGGGAGCACATTTTTGTATTGCATCCATGTGTTCCAGTTCCGATGGGGGCAGATGATCCGCTTGTGGCACGATACAGAGGTTGTGTGTCTTTTACACACACTGGGGAGCAGGGGATCCCCTATTGGCGATGGGTCCTAGATGAGATGCTTATTTTTCCTTGGAGACTATACTTCGGTCAGCCTAGATGGGATGGTGATGTCGGCCAGTTATTCTACTTCTGTTAGGACTGAAACATGCAGGGGCAAGAGCACACCATGATCAAGAGATACCTGCCTGGAAGCATGTAGCGTCAGTTTGGAGAGCTGCAGGATCAGCCAGATGACGACTATGTAGTCATCTTTGCTCGCAGCATGTCACAGATATCATGGGGACATGGTATTCCCACTTCAGAGGTAGTTGATAGCTTTAGGCACTTGGTATCCCAGTCGTGGGCTTATGATCAGGGCCTAGCAGATCCAGGAACCACACAGGCCTATAGAGATTGGTTCAAACCTCCTCTTCGGTTGACCATTCCAGGTGAGGATACAGAGGTGCGCAGGGCCAGAGGCAGGGGGATAGGATGAGGGCAAGGACCAAGGGTCGAGATTCGATAGGATCCACCAGGTGTGCCCCCAGTTCCGCCAAGTCAGGGAAATGTCCATATGTAGGATCAGTAGCAAGAGCTGCCAGTCCCACCACCACGAGCCAAGGGTGAGGATCAGATTCACGTGCAACCATGGGTATAGCCATAGGGATAGGTAGATGGTTGGGATGCACTGATTTCACAGTTGCAGGCTCAGGTTCAGGCACTGACAGTAGAGAGAGAACAAGTGAGGGCTGAGATAGAGCAGCTTAGAGAAGAGAGGGATCAGGCTGTGCAGCAAAGACAGGCTGCAGAGCTATAGGCAGCCACTGAGCTAGGCCGCAAGCAGCAAATGGAGAGTATGACAGCCTCCTCCCCCAGGGTACAGTGCCAGTACGATCCTACAGGGATGCCATCCGAGAGATAGAGTACTACCGTCGGGCCTACCATGACACCGTACCTAGAGCAGATTGGGTCCCCGAGTACTCAAAGTGGGCCAGCCAGAGACCACCAGAGGGTTATGGTGATAGGGGTGCGGACAACATTCACAAAGATCGAGCCTAATTCAGATGATACACCTTTTGTGCCTTATGGGCTCATTTTTGATAGCCCGATGGGCGTTTTGTATTGATTGTCATATATGTATAGTGATCCAACTTATTCTTTGTATTATGACAGTGACATGATTGATGATGTATATGAGCCAATGACAATTTTGATGCAATGCATTGTGTTCCCTTTTATGCATGGATGGTTTATTTCTATATGCTTTGTAATGTTGTCTTTTATGGATGCATTTATTTCTAATGATGATACATGCATTATGATTATGATTAACAGATCTATATTATGCTAACCTATGATATGCAAATGTGATGGTTTATGATAATGCAAAATGCAATGGTCCGATATGTGAAATGATATGCGAAATGATATGTAAATTATGCTTATGGAATGTTAATGAATGGATGCATATATGAATTTTATACATCTATGCCTATGTGGAATGATTTACGTAATAAATGTTTTATGATGTTATTTATGAGATGATATGGATAATGAAATATGAAAATGCGATGGTCACAATATGATGCTAATGAAATGGTGTTAATGCATAAGGAGATGGTTTAATGAGGTGCTTAGAATAACAAAAGTTATTATCCTCAACGTAATTAATGACGATGTATGTGATGAAATGATATGTTATGTGAATGTGATGTGATGATATGATGTCATTTATGTTATTCAAGCATGTATGCCTTGATGAATTAAATGCTTATATACCTATTTGTTATGCGAAAAATGATTATGAGATGCTTCTGTAGATGCTTATGTGATGATTTATATGAAATGGTTATGAAATGAAAATAAACATTTATGCAATGATTAATATGGTGTTATGAGATGCAATGTAATGGGTGAAATGCACTAACATGGATGTGACTGTCTATGAAAAATGTTTATGATAACCTATTTATGATGATTAAAATGCAATGCGTATGTTTCCTATATGATATGCTTATGCAATATGCTAATGATTTGTGGGTGTAGGATCGATGGTGATGATGGTCAACTATCATAGTACCTTGTTAGCGTGATTAGTAAGAAGGAGTCATTTCAACAAGACACCAAATGATGTAAATGGAGATGATGATGATGATGATGATGATGATGATGGTCAACTGTCATAGTACCTTGTTAGCATGATTAGTAAGAAGGAGTCATTTCAACAAGACACCAGATGATGCAAATGCAGATGATGATGATGATGATTACTTGCTGAGGAATTGGGATTTTCAAAGGGCCAAATTTTCTTATGTTTGATAACACACATGGTACGATGCATCAAGGTATAGGGAACTAGGATGGTGTGGTACCTAGTGTGATGGACCTTGACCTGACAAACAAATAGGAGTATTCTTTTTCACACCTGACATACGGAAACCTTGCTAGGATGTACTTTAGAAGTTTCAGACACCTCAGACCAAAACACAGAAAGGAAAACCTATCCCTGTAATAGTTAACAAGTTTCCCTAGACCTCTTCCATACATACCTAACAAAGTAAGTATTCACCAAGGTTATATTACAAGAACATCAAACAAGCACAGGAGACAAAAGATAACGATCATTGCTCCATTCCTATTTCTCTAAATCCTCTATTTTGGGATATCATCGAGACGTCCTTGGAGTGAGCGCAAATAAGATAAGTCAAAAGATAAAGACCAAGTAAACAAACAAACTGATGCTCTTCAATACCGCTAATGGAAAGAGGATGTGTTTTCTAAGGATGATAACTGAAACTTATTGCCAAAATATAATGCCCATTGTAGGAAGGATTCATCCTAGTGCATGTTAGTGGATGGTGAAAAGTCATTTCGTTTACCCAAAGTGTTCTAAGGGATGACTGATATGGGACCAATTTAGATGATGAGTTACCAATACAAAGAGATAACCAACTTGCTTACGTACTGACTTAGACTTTAGACTTGACATTTGGAGTTCTACTTGTAATCTGCTAGACTTATTTCTGACTGTCCTGCCAAAGATTGAGGATGGTGATCAGTTTATTATGGATGGTGTTATTGCGGGTGCAAGCGAGATGAGGTGGGTGGGGTTTTTCAAATATTTGGATTTTTTTGGAGTTTTGCAATGTTTTGAGGCTGTTTTTGGTATTTTTCGTGATTTTGCCAATGTTTTGATTTTTGATTTTTCCAATGTTTTTGGGATTTAATGAGATTTTGACCAAGATTGTAACCTAAGGACCTATCCTAGGGGCCTCGGGGGATAATCAACAGATTACCCTTGCCTACATTATACACGCAGAGACCACGTAGTTCAACCGACGACTCTATTTTTGATCTTTTGACTGACTTTTTGACCTGTTTTTGGATTTTGATATGTTTTGATGTTTTTGGATTTTTTGATGTTTTTGGATTTTTTGATTTTTTGATTTTTTTGATTTTTTGATGTTTTGATGTTTTTGGATTTTTTTGATGTTTTGATGTTTTTGGATTTTTTTATGTTTTGATGTTTTTAGATTTTTTTTAGGATTTTACGATCATACACGAATCTGATCCAATGAGAACATGCCCCCAACGTGATGCAATAGACTATTCCGATAAAGGCGGGACAAACTAACCTTGAGGATGGGCCGAGCAGTACTAGGAGGGATCATGATATGAAAATAGGACCAAGCTATGGTGTAGATGCGAGTGGATGAGTGATGGATGGAGATATGGATATGATGGATGATGGAAACGAAATGGATGGATGATGCATAACAAACCATAAAGATCCTGGTGGATGGGAAGTACTTATTTACACAAGGCACCTGTTTTCCAGGTTTTCACCAAGGTACTTGCCCAAAGTGCCACCAAAGTGGTTTTCACTAGAGGACGATTTTTTCTCTTTACTATTTTTTTAATCCTTTTTTTGATTTTTTTGAATTTTTTGCTTTTTTTGCTTTTTTTGTTGTTATCAAGATGCCTGTTTGCTAGGTTTTCGCCGAAGTAATCATTTTTTTAGGAATTTTTAATGATTTTTTGGTTCTATGAAATATTTAGGCATAAAACTTTTTGAGATGGGAGCTATTCATGGGCTCCTGCAGAGGTTCCCCTTTGGGTGTTGATAACTGATGTGCCCCTGATTTGTAACTTGGTGTGATGATGAAGGGTCCCAACCAATTGGGTTCGAACTTGCCTTTGTTGCTTGGGTTTGGGACATTCTTCTAATTCTCTTTTAAGACCAGTTCTTCGACTTGGAACGTCCTGCTTCTGATTTTCTTGTTGTGGCTCCTTTTGAGTCTATTCTGATAGACTTGAAAATGATTCAAAGCATCTATCCGTCTCTCATCTAGTAGCTCCAGCTCATTTAGTCTTGATACTCTGTATTCTTCATCTGTGATGAGGTTTTGCAGTGATATCCTGAGGGATGGGAGCTCGATCTCAATGGGGAGAACCGCCTCTGGTCCGTAGACCAAGGAGAAGGGGGTGGTGTTGGTGGGTGTGCAGATGCTGGTTCGATAGGCCTAGAGGGTGGGATTAAGCTGCAAATGCCAGTCACGACCTACGTCATTGACTATTTTCTTGAGGATTTTTAAGATGGTTTTATTTGTAGCTTCTGCTTGGCCATTACCTTGGGGATAGCACAGGTTGGAGAAGTGATGCTGGATTTTGAATTTCTCGCACAAGTCATGAACCTCCTAGTTCTTGAATGGTGTCCCATTATCTGAGATAATGGCTTGTGGGACACCGTAACGACAGATGAGATAGTTCAGGATCAATTTTGAGATCTACTTTCTAGTTATGTACGTCATGGGTATGGCTTCCACCGACTTTGTAAAGTACTCAGTTGCAGTTATAATGAATTTGTGGCCATTGAATGAGGTGGTGTGATTTTTCCAATGAGATCTAGTCCCCACTATGAAAAGGGCCATGGTGTGATGATAGGATGGAGCTCTTGAGCTAGAGCATGGATGAGGTCTCCATGCTGTTGACATTGTAGAAACTTCTTGGCATGATTATGTGCTTCTCGTTCCATTGTGGGCCAATAATACCCCATCCTTAGCAATTTCTTGGCTATGGTCATTCCACTCGAGTGTGACCCACAGCTACTGTTGTGTACCTCAGTTAGAGTGGTTAATGCATCCTCAGCATTTAAGCAGCGTAGCAAGGTTCCTTCTATGCTTCTACGGTACAGGGTATCATGTAGGATGACAAATTTGGATTCCTTTTTGACAAAGGTTCATTTTAGGTTTGATGGTAGGTCAACAGGTATGACTCCTATATGAAGGTATGTGTAAATGTCGTGATACCAAGGATCATCCAGACCAATGATTTCGCACACATATTATGATTCTCGTACCTCGAATGTAGGTACGAGAAGCTGCTCAATCAGGAATTTGTATTTTGGAACATTGTTGGGGATATCGAACAAGGATCCAATTGTCGCCATGGTGTCTGCTGCTCTGTTGTTGGTTCTAGGAATCTACTCAAATGTTATTTCGATGAAGGAATCCTTAAGGGTCTCCACCAATTTCTTGTATGGAGTGAGTTTTTCATCCTTGGTCTGATATTCATTATTAACCTGATTTATAATCAACTAAGAGTCTCCATGTACCTTGAGAGCTAGGATGTTCCATTGTACTGCTATCCTGAGGCCTATAGTCAAAGCCTTGTATTTCGCTATGTTGTTGATGCAAGGAAATGATAATTTGTATGATCTTGGTATGCAATCCCCTTGTGGAGTAATGAAGAAGACACCAACTCCTGATTCGTGTTGTGTGTACGAGCCATCAAAATATAGTTTCCAGTGGCTGGCTATGTTGAGGTTAAAGATGGATTCATCTGGAAACTCCGAGACAAGAGGATTCTCAGAATAAATAGGTGCTTCTTCCAATTGATCTACAATGACCTGACCCTTGATTTATTTTCTTTCCACATATTCAATGCCATATTTTGATAATATCATTACCCATTTTTCCATTCTACCTGTGAGCATTGACTTTGATAGTAGATACTTGAGGGGATCAATTTTTGCGATGAGCTTTATCTTGTGTACCAACATGTAATGTCTGAATTTTTGGGATGCAAACACTACTACAAGGCATGCTTTCTCAATAAATGAGTAGTTTAGCTCATGACCAACCATTGTCCTGCTGATGTAATAGATAGCCCTCTCTGTTCTGTTTTTGTCATGCTGAGCTAGAAGAGCTCCAAGGGCTGCTACTATTGCTAATACGTATAAGATCAATGGTTTTCTTGGAATAGGTGGCATTAGGACTGGTGGTGTTAGTAGATATTCTTTGATCTTTTTGAACGCATCTTCACACTTGGAATCCCATTTATACGCTACTCCCTTGTGGATTAGGTGAGATTATGGGTTATGTTTGTCTACCAGTTGTGCTATAAACCTTCAGATGGATGGGATCCTGCCTTGGAGACCCCTCAGTTGCCTTAATGTTTTTGGTGCTTCCATCTCGAGGATTGCTTTTACTTTTGCTGGATCAACCCCAATACCCCTCATGGACACTATATACCCTAGCAGCTTCCCTGATTGTACACCGAAGATGCACTTCTTTGGGTTTAGTCTAACTTTGTACTCCTCCAACCTATAGAAGATGGCACTTAAGGTTGTTATGTGATCTTTTCTCTTTTTGGACTTGGCTAGAATATCATCAACATAGTCTTCAACTATTTTATGAATCACATCATGGAATATTAACGTCATGGCCCTTTGATAGGTTGCTCCTTCATTCTTTAGGCCGAATGGCATCATGTTCCAGCAGTAGGTCCCCCATGGACAAGTGAAAGTCATCTTATGTTGATCTTCTTTTTCTATCATGATCTGGTTATATCCTAAAAATTCGTCCATTAGTGATAGCATCTCATGTCCTATTGTCATGTCTACTATCATGTCGATGTTGGGAAGCAAGAAATCATCCTTGGGACATGCTTTGTTCAAATCTTTGAAGTTCGTACAGATTCTGATGGCTCTGTTAGGTTTTGAAACAGGTACCAAATTTGACACCCATTCTGGATAATCATTTGGTCGGATAAATCTTGCGTCTAACAACTTTTTGAGCTCCATTTTGACTAATAGAGCGATTTGAGGATGCATTTTTTGAAGCTTTTGTTTGACCAGCTTTGCTTTTGGATACACTACTAAATGATGAACCACTGTCTTTGGATCAAGTCCTGGCATGTCAGCATAACTCCATGCAAAGTTTATTTGTCTTTCCTTTAGGAATGCTGCTAGGAGTTCTTGCTCTTCTAATAATAGTGATTCCGCATAAAATGTGATATGCGGGGCCGCCTTTGTCCCTAGGTTGATAGGATTGCATTTTTCAGCCAAGACTGCTGACTTTTCCTGATGAATAGCTCTTAGAGGAAGATTGAATCCTTCATCCTCAGGATCCTTAGAGACGTTTTCACTGTTAGATGCATCCCTTTTTTTACTTTGTTCTTGTTAGAGAGTGCCACGATGTGGTTTTCACTCAAGGACTTGGATATTATTCTTAATTTCTCACTTTTGTGACTGAAGGATTCAACCGTTTCTCCATAATAAGCCTGTGTGTCCAACTCCATTATAAACCCTGCTTTATGATCTCCATCTGGAATGTTATCCCTCAATCCCATGAATTTTGAGAGCGCTTCATCATTTTTGAATGTATCAAGAACTGGTGTTCCTCGTTGGTCATAATTGATGAATTGGGGATATACCAAGCGGATTTCATGGTCTTGGTTGTTTGGCTCAAAAGATAAGGTACTAATCATGCAAAGGGTGGTTTCCTCAAATAACCTAGGTAGATTAGTCATAGGGTCCTCATCATCGCTACTACTACAGACATCGGTTACATCAAAGGTATAGTTGTCTAGGACACGACCTGTAGATACTGGTAATCATAGCTATGTTGTTGTCGGCTGATGAGATTTATTAACCGCTCTAACTGGAGGACTTCAGCCACATATGGTTATACACGGAGGGGTACATCCAAGGCCAAGGATTGTTATTGGTCACGTCTCTGGCATGATAGGTATTATAAGGCCATTGTTGTTCTGTCCTAATCTTTGATTTCTATTGTAACCCATTGTGAGCATCATTTGGAGACCTTTGCTTCTTTCATCCATTGGTAAATTAGTTGTTGGTCTCTCATCTTGATATAACATATGCAATGGATCTGTCTCAATGACCTCTTGGTCCAAATCTCCCCAACTTGTGAATTCAAGATAGTCCTTAGGAGAGGTTTGTGATGTGGAAGCTTGATTTTGTTGTGTGCATCCTTATGATCTAGGAGATTGTGGTAACTCTCCTATCACAAAAGCATTGTTAGGGAGCCTATAGCTTCCAGAACCGTCCTCCTGGATAATGAGCTTGATGTCAGAGATGGTAGGAATGGCAAGTGTCTCTATCTCAGAAGTGGATGTGAGGGTGGTGGGATCAATGTATGATTTAGATGGGCCCTCATCATTTTTTGGTACTTGTGGGATTTTGTAATACTTTGCTTCAATATTTTTGTAGTATGAGAAAGGTTCAGGATCTCCATGAATGGTAATCTCTTGTCCATTATGTGTAAATTTCACACATTGGTGGAAGGTTGATGCTATTGCATTCATCACATGAATCCATGGGCATCTTAGGAGGATATTATATGGCAAGTCGAGGTCCAAGACCTGACAAGTAGTTTTCATTAGAGTCAGACTTACTTGAATAGGGAGTTTAATCATGCCTTGAGACAATCTTTCTTGTTCATCATATGCTCTTATTGTGATTCCCTTTCCTTTGTCAATGGAATCTTCTAATATTTTCAACTGCTTGATGAGGCTCAGAGAACATATATTCAAACCTGCACCTCCATCCACCAATACCCTTTTGATTTTGCTCTTATGTACTATGGCTTATAGGTGAAGTGCACGGTTGTGAGGTGGTTGGGCGGGAAAATCTTGGTTAGAGAATGTAAGAAGATTAGGCATAATAATGTTTCTGACCATAGCTTGGAATTGCTCTGCATCAAGATCTGCAGGGATAGTGGACGAGGCTAATGCTTCCTCGAAGATCTTTTTATGCGTAGATGAGATTTTTAACAACTCCATGGTGGAGATGTGTGCTGGTGTTTTCTTGAGTTGATCTAAGACATTGTATCCATTAGGAACAGATCTAGATGTAGGGACCCTATTTGGTTGGGATGATCCTGCAATGGTGACTTTGCCGCCTCTTGTGGTGACTCCACAATCTTCGGCATGGGCGCCCTTGATGGTGATGACCATGCAATCTTCATTTAGGGAGGCAATGACTATTTCATACACATGATTCACACTGCCCTTCCCTTTATCATTTTTATTCCCTTTGTTACCATGATTTGGCATCAGATTCATGTATATTTTATGATCCTTATTTCCTGTGCGTTGTTCCATGTTTATGATTTTCTTATCGATGAGATCTTGGATGATGTTTTTGAGTCTCATGCAACTGTTTGTGGTATGACCTTTGATTTTATGAAATTCGCAAAGTTGATTCTCATTATACCAAGGAGGTAGGACATTGGGTTCTTGGTAATTCTCGAATGTAGGAGGCTTGATGAGTTTTTCATCGATCAACTTTTTCATTATGTCTTCAAGGGGTTCCCCCAAAATGGTATCTTTTTGTTTTGGATAACATTTACGTTGTGGTGGTCCTCTTTGGTCATTTAGATTATTGATGGTTGGATTGTTGTTTGGTTGGTATGTTGTGTGATGAGTGTTTTGGTGTTGTGTTTGGGGTTGTGGTGCAGGTGTATGTTGGCGTGGGGCACTGATGACCACCTTGGCATCTACGACACCATCATTAGTAATGTTTTTGTTCCTTTCCCATGTGCGAGGTTTATCATTGTAATTTCATGGTGGGCGGTTGGTTTGATGTTCGCGGTATGATGTTGATTCCACGGGTTGAGTCACAAGGGCTCTTTTGATGCTAAGTGCCTTGGGGATCAACTGATCATATGTGGTGATGCTCTGAACCTTGAGATGAAATTCCAAGCATCCTTCAAGGTTGGCTATGATGGTGCAAACTTGTTGTTCTTCTGGCATGGTCCACTTGCTCCAATTGGCCTTGGATTGCCATCGTTGTAGGAATGAGGCGAAAGACTCACCCTTTCCTTGTTTTAGAGGGTAGAGTTCTTCGAGACTAACATCCATTGTAATGTTGCATGCATAGTTTCTAATGAATGCATCCCTAATTTCTTGGAATGTTCTAATTCTTGAAGGGAAGCGAGAGAACCATTCTATAGCATGGCCTACCAAACTCCTAGGGAATAGCCACATTAGATAAGGATCATCATATGCGACCTCCATGCAATGAACCTGGAATTCCCTGATGTGATCTTTAGGGTTTCTCGTCCCTTGATATTTGTCAAATTTGGGGATCTCAAATCCTTTAGGGAACAGTTTCATCTCTAGGCTCCTATCAAATGGATAGGGACACAAGTTGCTTGGTGTCTTGGTTGTTCGCCCTGATTGAAGGTCAAGCACTTGTTGCGAGAGAAACCTGAATTGTGTCGTCATATCATTTTGTGGATCAGGGAGTGGGATGAAAGTGTTTTGGGGTATTTCAATCATTGGTTGGATGGGTGGGTTGGTCGGTGTGTTGTTTGATGGTATATGTATTTTTTGGCAAGCGAGGTAGGCTTCCACATTCTTTTGTATGAGCAATGCTTGTTTTTTATCTTGTTGTTGTTGTGCTAATATTTGTGCTTGTTGTTGCGCTTGTTGTTGTGCTTGTTGTTGTTCCAACAACGCTTATTGTTGGGCTGCTAATTGTGCTGCTTCTTACTAGTCTTGGTATTGCTTTAATGCTTGTTGATATGCTTGCAATTGTGTTGCTTATTGTTGTGCAAGAAGTTGTGCTTGATATTGGTCTTGTGTTGCTTGTTGTTGCAATAGAATTTTTGCTTGAGCGACCTTTTGTGCTTGTAATGCTTGCATAGCTTGGGCAGATTTTTTTTGTTGTTGTTGTAATAACGCTTGGGCTTGTTGTGCTTGTTGTGCTTGTTGTGCTTGTAATGCAACTTGTGCAGCTTGGGTGACTTGTGTAGCTTGAGAAACTAGGTGTACGAATTTTTGTTTCGGCACTTGTTGGTATCCTCTTTGAAAAGCAGCTTGCAATTCCGCGTTGTATTGGTTTGATGTGGTGAAATTTGGTGGTGGTGGGGGTGGTGGTGGATTTGGAATGGTGTTTGTGGTGAGTGATAATGTCGTGTTGGTATTTTGTGTGATGGTTGGTGTTGTTGATGTGATTGGCCCTTGAGATACCATGCTTTGCGATGCTATGGGGGTGTTTGATGATGTTGCAATTTTTTGTGTGTTTGTTGCCTATTGTTGCGATGTCGACGACAAGTTTTGAGCGTTAAACAAAATGCTCTGGTTGATAGTTGGAATGTTTTTTTGATTGATACTTGGTAGAGGGAGAAGCCCTAAACCAAGGAGTGGTATGGATGATAATGGCAGTGGTGGGATAGGTGGAAATGTAATGGGTGTTAGTTGTTGTGTGGTGTTAAATATGCCCCCTAATTTGAACATGTCTCCCTCCTCTTGTGAATTTGTGAGGAGAGGAGTTTGAGGCGTAGCGCAAAATTATGATGATGATGGATCATGATGGAAGGTGAGAGGAACATTCTTATGAAATGGGTTTTCAAGTATGTTTTTTTCCAAGGTGATGTTTGCATCCAAGTTTTGATTATTAACAAGGGGGTGTGCTTGAAGAGCATTGAGAAATGCATTTCCTTTGTTAACGTTGGGTTGGGTTGGAGCAAAAGATGTCATGATTTGCAGAATTTTTTGCATGATGTTTTGGGATGGGGATGTAGATGAGATGGGAATAGTGGATGAGATTGGAGGAAAAGATGTCTCCACTATAGTACTCACATCAAAATCTGAAGGTAATTTGGCCCCTTGTTTTGCTAGCTCAAGCATGTATAACGAAGGGTTGAGCCTCATCATGATGTTGATGATTTTATGATTCTCCAGATTTTGAAGCATTTATGTCATTTCTTTGCGAGATATTCCAAAGGTAAGATCCTCTCCTTGGTTTTCTTCTTGCGGAATTTGTGATGATAAGAGGGTCAACGGATTGCTTGATTCAATTGGATTCATTTTTGCGTTTGTTTGGCTAAGATCACTTAAAGCAGGTGTTTCTTTGTTGGCTTCCATACTCTTCTTGTATTGAGATCTAGTTAGAACCATAAAACAAGGATCAATCCTTGAGAATATGGGAGATGAATCTCTTGATTCTTTGAATCGATCTTTATTTTATGTCCCAAAGTAGAAAGTTTTAGGATGCTTTTAGGATCAAAGGTGATGATGATATGATGATGATGTAAAGGATGAATGATGTGGATGTTTTTGGATTTTGATAAATCTTGAATGAGATACTAGGCTTTTAGGACTTTGTGGATTTTGATTTTGGATTTTGGATTTGAGATTTTGAGATTTGTTCTTGATTGATTTTGATTTGGATTTGGATTTTTTGAACAAATAGACCCTAAGATGTTTGGATGATGATCTAGGGGATAGATTTGATCAAAGGATGAAAATTAAAATATGTGTGGGGAGAAGGGTGCATCTATCCACACCTATTCAAACAAAGATGATAGTTTTTACTAAGCATATGAAGAAGGATTCATCCACATATACTAAGCTAAACAAGATGGTTTTGATAATCCTTGACTAAGTATATGCAAAAGGATACATCTACACACATTTAGCCAAAGTGATTTTGATAATGTTCTCAAGAATTCGGTCTCAATGATTTTGATGATTTTTTATTTCACCACAAAGCCTAGTAGTAATGATTATTTCGATATTTTCCCAAAAGGTGATGGTGAGATGATGTTGTTTTTGATGTTTTGAAGGATGGATGAGAAAGAGATTTTCATATGTTTTGATCCTAAGATGAACCTAAAAAGGTATACCTTGTTTTCCTAGACCTAGGTATTGAAGAACATGCAAATGCTTCCTAAGGACCTTTGTAACCAAATAATGATTTCATTTGAAAATATTTTCAACATTTGGGACCAAATGAGTTTTTTTTTGGATTTTAGAGAATTGTGAGGCTTCAATCACACATGAAAGTTCTTTTTGTTTAGCTTTGCTTAATGACCTTATTTTACCAAAAACACTTTCTTCAATAAATTTTTCAAACTAAGGTGTCCAATGTCTTAATTTCTTCAAAACCTCACAAGATATGTTATGTGGAAATTTGATGAACTTAAGACAAGGGTTTTCCTATCGTTTACTTAAGGAGACAAATCAAGATATAATCCAATGTTTAGAAACCTCTAAGGACATGAATCC
This sequence comes from Sequoia sempervirens, assembly GCA_007258455.2. Taxonomy (NCBI): domain Eukaryota; kingdom Viridiplantae; phylum Streptophyta; class Pinopsida; order Cupressales; family Cupressaceae; genus Sequoia; species Sequoia sempervirens. Next base: position 181,960,458 of record VDFB02105785.1, on the reverse strand, counting down.
TAAGGGAAAGCAATAACATATAGATTGAGTCAATGGCATTTGTCTCCAAAAGGGTTTGAAATTTGGATGATGTTGAGTGTTTGTTTCCAAGATGTTTTCGAACAAGCAATGTGTTTTGCAACCCAAGAATAAGTACAATCCCTATCGATGTGTAAGACAGTATTTGTTGGATTCCCACTTGGACAAGTCCAGCTACGCTTATCTCTAGCGAATGGTTAGATGCTTGACCCCACTAGCTCCCCTCCATGACACTCACTTATACGGGGTAGCCAAGCATCAACATCCATGAAACTCCCATGGCATGCTTTCCATTTCTACTAGAAGACTGTAAAAGTGTGAGGCGGCTTCAGAATGACCATTCTTGCACCAACAAATAGATTAAGGATTTTGGAAAATTCTAGCACATGGGTTTTAATAAGGACTTTCCGTTCATAGGAGTTGACCCAACGTGGCAAGAGTCCCTTTTCGGATCCATCTTTTTGGAGTCAACTGCGTGATATTGGCATTTCTTCCAATATCCACATTTATATCCCGGCTAGAAATACTCTTGGCTTTAGAGTGTTACCGGTTGAGTCATTCCCTTGGGTGAGTACTTTTTCCCCAAGGCAGGCCCTCTAGGATAAACAAAAGCGAATGAAGAACAAAATATGTAACTCAATCAATCTTTGATAGAAACAAAGAGAGAAAATATACGCGAAAATTCCCCCACTCACACTCGCACAAGATGTTGTTCAATTTTAAACCCAAATCGAAGTGTGGAGGTGATTGCTTTATCTCATCCCAAAGTCATGAAAAAGGCCTTTTGATTCTCAAGATCACTATAAAGTGCGAGAGAAGCACATATGTCATTTTTCATTGCCTTTAGTCTAAGTAAGCCATCACAAAAAACAAAGCTACACTTGTTCTTTTTAAATCCACAAAGAAAAATGTGAGTTCGTTTTAAGCACCAAAAGACAAGTGATAAATATTTTGTTCAATTTGTTAATCCAATAAACAAAATCTAGTAAGTTGTGATCCTAAAGTTCGTTTTAGCCTTTGCAAGAAATGGAAAATTTCCTTTTTAAGCCCAAACGAAAATTAGTGTCCTAAGAGGAAGAAGATAACAAATTCTTAAAGGAGTGTTAAACAAACACTAAAGTGTTTAAAAACACTTTGATTAGATGAAATATCATCATCATGCTCCTTCCCTTGTTTTCGATTTCCAACCTACAAGTGAGAAAAACCAGTCAGATTCTAGAAAAACACATAAATTAAAAAGCAGAAAACAGAGGAAAAATCAGTCATAAACCAAAAGCACGTGCTAAAATTAAATTTTCCCTTTTGACTGTCTCCCAACGTCGCAACTCATGAAGGTGTCACAGTTTGTTCTCCTAGCGGTTCCCTCACAACGCCGCTTACCAGTCAGCGGTTCTCTGTGTCAGGACAAAGAGCTCAATTGTGTCACAATTTTCGCCCAGCGTCACAATTTGTGTCCAGCGTCGGAGTTTAATATTTTTTGAAAGTTTTTGTAGGTCAGCAAGTCCAGCGGTAGAGTTTAAAATTCAAAAAATTTGGAGGGACAAATCCAGCGGCACAGTTTGTGTTTCAAGTGGTGCCATATAGCGACATTGACGAACCCGCGGTGTCAAAACAACAACGTTGACAAGCCCACGGTGCCAAAACAGTGACACTGATGAGCCCGCATTGGAATTTCCTGTGTGTGAAGAAAAACACAAAAATTTTAAGAAAAGATTAGAAATAATGATATCCAGCCCTCCTTCTACCGCCAAATGTCTGAACCCCAATCTAGGTACCTGCAAAACAAAGACAATAAACACCTCAAGTTAGATTTTGCAAGAATAAACAAGGATTCCCCATGAAATCCATTAACAAAACTCAAAATGGGAATGAAAAGAAGAAAATAATGAAAGAACAAGTAAATCAAATCTTATTGAAAGCAATGCAAACTCTTGATCCCATGGGGGAATTGGTTCCAATTTGATGTGAAAATTGGCCTTTTCCCAATTCCTAAGATGCAAGCTTCGAATGTTGAAGAGATTGATCCACTTTGTTGATGAAGAATGAAGACTCCAAGCCAAAAATCTGCAAAACCTAGTTATGACTCAATGATAATAGATGGAATTCAAAAGATATTTGAGCATGGTAACTTTGCTTGGATTGTGGATGATGAAATGAGGATATGAGCATTTTATTTATAGAATTTCAAGATGGATGAATGTCCAAATTTGAGAAATGTGGGACTAACATTCATCCAATGATATGATGCCACTTGTCAAGCTATGAATGGATGATGGATGTGCAAGATTTGGGATTTGTGCCAATAAATGCCAATATTTGAAATTCAAATTTGTTGAAATGACATGCAAGAGGGAAGGGAAAATGCAATAAATGCCACTTGGCTCAAGGCAAAGGACATGTAAGATGAATTTATTGCCTTGTTGGATGTACATGTTGACTTGAAATTTTTGAATTCAAATTGAGAGAATATTCCAAAAGATGCCTTGTGAGGAAAATAGAGATTTAATAAATGAATTAAATCTATTTTCATGTGCAACTTGCATTATCTAGAGGATGTGACATGGATGAGGTTAAATTAATCAAGGGTTAATTAATTTAACAGAGATTAGATGATGTGACCTATTTGACTCAAATTTTGAATTTATTTAAATCAAATCAAATAGGAGAAGAATATGATAAGAGGCTAATTAAATAAGGATTTTGATTTATTTAATTAAAAGAGATGGTGTTAGATTAAATCAAATAATTTTTTAATTTATTTAATTTAATGGATAGACTTTAGGGATTTAATCAAATAAATTGATTATTTAATTAAATAAGGATAATTAGATCAGATGGATTGATTTAATTAACAAAAGAGATTGAATCAATTAGATAAAATGATTTATTTAATTAAGAGATGAATATTGATGAATTTAATCAAATAGGGGAATTTGATTAAATGGTTAGACTGAAGGATGATTTAGGAAGAAACAATGTTAGTAAGTCAGGATCAAATGCACGATGTCAATCAGTATATTTTTGATGTCTACATATACATACGTATACATGTACATAATGGCATATACTTATATAAATACATATACATACATACATATATATATATATATGTATACAATCAATATATTGTGATTAGTATGTGAATACTATTGTGATTATACTTATTTGTATATTGAATGTATACTTTGATGGCTTATGATATCTATATATATATTAACCTATGTACATACATATACATATATATAAATATATGTTGATATGCATATATATATATATGTGTGTGTGTGTGTGTGTGTGTGTGTGTGTGTGTGATATATATATATATATATATATATATATAATTTATTACTTGAAATTGACTATCATTAACAATGATAGATGTTGATTATTAGAGGTCGATTATAAGTTATTTGTGACTATATTTTGTAAGGTTGAGTTTTACTCTTGTTGCCACGCATAGTAGAGCACATATACTACAATGTAGCTCACTACATTAAGTCAATATTTGGTGAAGACTAAGTTGACGCATTTGATGGGAATCCTCTTTCACTTAGTAAAATTAAATGCCATGTCACTATGCTTAAACCAACATTTGTAATAGGCAAGCAAGATGATGAGTAAACAAGTCGATGACTTTGTCAAACTAATTTATTAACAGAATCAATTCATGCTGAGACTTAGTTGATGCAAGCTTGGTATCGTGTTTTTGATATTGACTATTTCTGATAAGAAGGAAACCGTGCCAACTTTGAGAGTGAATGTTGATGCTTTGGTGCCACCTTGGAATCCTTATACCTGTAGATGACCATTATCAAATGCAAACCGAATTCAATCATGTTTTGATTTGAATTAGTCTCTAATTGTTGTCGATCAACAAGGTTGATTTATAGTTGTTTCAACTAGGTATGAGCTTACATGTTTGCCACCTTTTAGCTGTGATATATGCCTAAATTGTAGGTTGAGTAGTTACCAAATCGCTATATAAATAGTGGAGCTTGATCACTTGTTTGGGACACATTCTTGCAAGCATTTTTACTCTGCATTATTTTTAGCTTTACTTAGTTTTATTTGAGAGAGAGAGAGAGAGTTCTATTATATTGAGAGAAAGTAGTATTTGAGAGAAGTCTTCTATCAACTTAAGTATTAGAGGTTTATTCTGATGCCTCTTTAGAAGCTATAATTAGTCTAGTTGTTATTTGTAGAAGCTACATTATTTTCAATTGATTGGATAAGCGATAGCATGCATGAGGATATTCTTATTTGTTATTTTACTTATGAAAGATTTTTCTCCATGAATGCTTTGAATTATCTTTTATGAGCACTTGCATTTAGGGAAACTAGAATGGCTTTGAAAAGGAAATAGAAGCTATTATGTTGTTTTTATGATGTGCTTGTATGTACTCCATAATAGGAGGTTGGTGTTTATCATAGGTATTACATACTAGATATGATTGAATGTGAGTGGCATATGAGTTACTCTTAGCTAGATTATTGATTTAACTAGCGTAGATTGAGTTTACTCCTAGGATTGTTTATCTAGTATGGGAGGGAGCTTATGTACTTACTTGTTTAAGTGGATTTATTCCAAGTATGTAGAAATGGTGATAGGTTATCTCTGGGATGATAGATTATCCATTGAAGGAAATACCTATGCGTAGTTTAAGATGCCCTTAAGTAAAATCAGCCCTGAACTTAGTGTATGTGATAGATGACCTTCATTCAAAGTACTAAATGAGAACACTTTGGCAAAAGTAGTGTGACTGCCTTTGGCTCCACTATCAATTCACCGTGATCTAGTATTACATGCTATTTCTAGATTGTGGGTTTACAAGTTCTAGTTATGTAGGACACAACACTATGCTCAGTTGGTTAGCATTATTTAGTTACTCTACCAATCTCTTCATCGAAAGGAAGGTCCATCTATCAAATGATAGATGTGCAGGGGACTGCATAAGAGTTTGTGGTTGGAGGAAAAGCACTTGATTGATGCTTCTCCTCCACAATAGGCAATTTAAGAACCAGTATTTGAAAGGAAGGATCCTGGACCGTCTATAAGCTATTTTTTCCAATGTTCATTGAGCTATGGTTGTAAATGTATGTATTCTTGTATGAATGTAATTTGTGAAATTATTGTAATGAAAAGGAATCCTTTTTGTATTATGTTATGGCATCTTTGTTAGTATATTCTCAATAAATAAAATAAATTTTGTATTGCAATGGCTTGTTACATAGTTTATTTACTGAAAAGGTGAAAACTTAGGAATTTTTACTTCAATGAAGGGTTAGCGTGTTACATTTCATAACCATCTTTATTTTTTTGTAGTAGAACCACAACAATAATATAAAAATATGCAAAAGAAAATAATTGGAAAGGTTTAGAATAGTCTTTACTTGCCAGCATCGGTTCCTTCTTAAGTGTATATTTTATTTCTAAGAATGAGTTTGTTGATTTTTATCCCAACTAGACGATTGCCCCTTCTTCAATAATTTGAAGATGGGCTTTGTCTTCTCAGCAAATTTGGGAACCAACCTTCGAACAAAGTTTATTTGGCCAAAGAAATATTGGATTGCCTTAACTATTTTGGGTTGTGGGATAAGGTCAATGGCTTTGAAACATTCTAGATGAATCCTTTCCCCTTCCTTAAACTCAATCTGACCAAGGATTTTACCCTCTTCCACACCGAAGATGCACTTCTTGGGATTCAAAGATATCCCATACTCTAAGCATCTTTGGAAGACTAACTCCAAGTGTTTGCAATGATCATTTTGATCATTGGAGTAGGTAGTTAGATCATCTTGGTAGATAACCATTATCTCATTTATAAGGCTTGCAAAAGCCACATCCATGGCCCTCTGAAATATGGATTCTCCATTCTTCAACCCGGATGAAATTGAAACCTATACAAAATTTCCCCATGGTGTAGTGGAAGTCATCTTGCACTGCTTAGAATCATTGACAATGACCTAATTGTAACCCGAGAAGCCATCTATCATAGACATTAACTTTGACCTTGTCACCTTTTGTAGCAAATGATCCATACTAGCCAATGGATGATTGTCCTTAGGGGCTTGATATTCAAATTTTTGAAGTCCAAACATAAGTCTAATGTCCCCATTATTTTTTCTAACTAGAACAAGGTTAGACACCCATTTTGAATGTTTTAATTCATTTAATAATACCACCTTCTCTCAGTTTCATCAATTCATTATGCATTTGAGGGGCAAGATTAGGGTTGATATGATATTGCTTTTGTATGAATAGCTTTGCACCAAGCTCCAATGGAATGGTATGTTGAAACAAGTCTTCTTTATAAGACTTTAATTCATCATAAGACCAATCAAAACATTTTTTATAATTTCTTAATAATGCAATCAACATTTGATGCTCTATTTTGGTATTAATTTCTTACTAATATAAACCATTTTAGGAGTTGGTTCAATTCTTAATTTTATTCCTTTTACGTCTTCTACTTTTACAGGCTTACTTCTTGTCTTATAACAATCAACATTGACAACCATTCTCTCTAAAGCAACAAAACCTCTAGGAATGGTATTGGTTTTGAGCTAGATTATTTAATTCCCAAAAAGAGTATTGTTACCTTCTTGATCTTTCTCCACCATGGTTTTCCAATCAATTTTCTTATTTTAAAATGATTAATACAATTCAAGAGCTCATAAATATGTTGGTGATCATTAAAAACCTGCCAGTTGTATATATTATCGAGAATACTAGGCCTAGTAAGGATCTCAACCTCATAGTTGTGGTGATGTGAAATGAAAAAGCGTTAAATTTTAAAGCTAACATAGCAAGTGCATCAGCAACCACCTTACTCTATCTTTCCACCCAAATGATGTTGAATGAATCAAAAGCTTCAATAGTATCCCAAAAAATATTCATATACATTCTTATCCTTCTTTCATTTACATATACATGCCTCTAACTTGAGACACCATGAGTTTGAATCCCCATGCACTCTGATGCATTTGATTCCATATTTTGAAGCCACATTTAAACCAACCAACAAAGCCTCATACTCTACCACATTATTGGTGCACTCAAATTTCAATTTGAAAGTGAACTTGTAATATTTTCCCTTAGGGTACATCAATATAATTCCTTCACCATTACCCTCTTTTGAACATGCACCATCAAAATATATATTCCAAAGTCCATTTTTTGAATGAAGATGTCAGAGCACCAAATTAGAATCAAACTATTTGTTAGATTTTTCATCATAGTATCCTACCAAACAATTAGGACCTACATCAAGGTAACAATTCTTTAGTTCATTAGGATTCTCCACAATGATCACCATTTTCCTTTCCCTATATAATTAGGCATATTTTACACACATTGAAATAGTAGCATAGGATAAATCCATTTGAAGGCTATCACACATTGAAGTTTCCCACTTCCTTGACAGTAGCATACCCCACTTAGCTAGATAATCAACTATGATAATATCTATTGAAAATGTTTTTCCAAGGTACACAACAAGATGTATCGAAACACTATTTACTATCCCAATTACATTTACCTCATGATAATCCATGGCATAGAATTTACCATAGGACTTCAAAACTTGCAGTCCTAAATGATTCATAACTTGGATACTCCAGAATCTAACATGTAGTTATGAACTAGCCAACAATTTATTAACAAAGATGTATAAAATGGATCAATGGTTTGTTTTTTATCTATTTAAACAATTCCCAAAATAAATTCAGGGGCTCTTATATATTAAATTTTTTGTTCCCTACCCTTGGGAACACCTACAACTGTTGGAATATGTGCCTCAATCCTTACTGACATGGAGCTCCTAAAAGGAAAAGTCGGTGTGACATCATGGATGTCTGGCCGACTAACTGTTCTGAAGCTCTTGAAATGTTCATATTGTTGTGACAGGGTTGATGTCTGGCCGACAAGTCTATCATTGTGACCTTGTGTGTTCATTGTGACCTTTTCGCGAATGGAAACCTTCGAGCGATAGTGTGATCTTATCGAGCGTCAGGGAGACTTGGTTGAAGCATCTATGATCGGCATGTGGTCTCACCGACTTGGATTGTCTCGCCGATAGATATGGTTTATTGGTGAGACAAGGGTTTCGGCAAGATTTCTTTGTGAACTTGAAAGGTCTTGCCGATAATAGTATGACTTTGATGTAACACGAAGTGGTCAGTGGGAAGTCTTGGTGACTTAGAAAAGTCACGCCGACAGTCTTCAGGATAACTTTGGGCGCTCGGAGAAACATCTTGGCAAAGACAATGTCTTGTCGAATCGGTAAGACATGGGCGCTCGGTATGTGGTCTTGGAAAAAGACATAAGTCTTGTTGATTGGTGATTAGCGATCTTAGGACTTCGGTATGAAGTTCTAGAAAAGGTGATAAGTCTCACCGACTCTTGGGCATTTCAGTATGACATCTTCGGCCGATGTAAGGTCTTAGCGAAGGTGATATGTCTTGCCAACTTGGTAAGACATGGGTGCTCAGTGAAAAGTCTCGGTGAAAGAAGAATGTCTTGCTGACTGTCAGATGCTTCGAAGAAACCTGAGGAGACTCGATGAGAACTCTTGGTGAATGGGAAGTCTTGCTGATGACAAAGTGGAAAATGATATGACTTGTGAACATCAGTAAAATGTCTTGCCGATGAAGAAATCTTTTGCTGATAGAAACGTATTAGATGTCGATGGACTCGGTATGACTCATGGCATTCATTGGAATCTCTTGCCGACTGTTGAAGATTTAAGCCGATATCGAAGTGATTACTTTTTGGCATTAGGGAGACACTGTTAGTGTCTCACCGATATGCCAACAAAGTTGAACACCCTTGACCAGATTGACCATCCTATGTGGAGCATCATGGACCAATCAGAGGAAACAGATTTCAAACTGATGACGGTTGGATTTTCTGCATCAGTTGCAACGCTAGAGAAAAACTGCATGCAAGGAAAAATCTGAAAAGGCATCGAAAATTTCTTCAATGGAGCATTGGCGGATAAGGATCAACAAGAGGATAAAATCAGAGTGCAATAAGAATTCTAAAATGAGTCTTTCGAGTTGTTGAGAGCATTTCCTGCGAAAGAGATTGAACAGTGAAACTACTGTGAAATATCAAAGAGTTGTATTTCTGATTGTATGTAATTGTTGTTACTGTAATACAAAGAGATTCAGCTTGGTGTGGTGGGTTTTTTCCTGAAAGGGTTTCCCACGTAAATCTATTGTTTAGTTGTCTTTGTGTATTTGTTCTATTTCTAAAAATATTTCATGTGTTTCTTAATTAGATTGTAATTTGAAAATTAAAAGCCCTGCATTGCATTCCTCCATGTGGATTTGACATTAGGAAAGCGTTTCCGCACCTCTTATTTCCTTACAACAAATTTATCTAATTGATCAAATATGGTAGGGATGTTGAGGTATGGTAGCCATTTTCCTATGTTTAGGGATCCTTAGCAACTCTCCAATTGGCACTTGAACTTTTCATTGACTAAAGGATTGTGCCATGTCAATTGGCTAGTATGCAAGCAAAGGAACAGAAGATAGGACTGTCACAACATTAGTATTAGGTATGAAAGACATTATTTGATCATTAATATTAAGTCACTTTGCATTTGACACTTTCCCAACTCCTCTTTCACATTTTTTTGGAACCATCTTCAATATTCTATTGATTGCTCACATTGTTGGGTGATATATCAACATCTTTCATCTTTGGGACATACACTTTCTATAGGGGTGCATTTGGTAAATGGATCTTCTTTCTTGGTGGAGAATTTCATGCAAACCTATTTTTTGTTCTTTCTACATCATATTATTTTTTTATTTTCTTTATTCAAATTTCTAGCTAATATATTTGTAGTTGCACCTTCAAATTTTTCCTTATCACCTACTTGTGTATTTCTTAGTTGGTAATCACTTGGCACTTGAATGACAACATCTTCGGTGAGAGTTTTAATATCTTCATTAGAGGGATTTTCTTTGTTATACCTCTTCCTCATTTGTTCCTTGTGTTGTTCAAAGTCTTTGTTTGGAATATCAAAGGGAACATGATAGTTTTCATAATCATTTTGAAAGAATTTCTCATCCTCATAGTCATCCAACTAATATAGATTGGCATTATTATAACATCGGGTGTACCCTTATGCTCTTGGAATTATTTATCTTCATCAAGTGCAACTACAACAATGAATTTGGATTTATCATGAGGAAAGTACCATATATCACACCAAAAATTAATCTTGCTAAATATTCATGTGATGTTTAATCAAGGGATCAGGGATGTGTCTCTCATAGTATCTTTGGTTTGAACTCCTCCATGATATTTTTTTCTCATTATCTCCATGTCTCTTAGAAGAATCATAATTGTAGGGCTTGATGTAACTTTTTTATTATTTTCCACCTTATATGAAAGATCCTGCATAGCTCCTATTAACTTGTCTAGTTTTTCATCAATAGTGAGAGGCTTGTTGGGAATTGTTTCTTTTGCTTTCAATAATTTTATATCAACTCTTTTGTTTTCTTTCCCATATGCTTTTATATTTCTCTCTATGTTGATCACAATTGTATATGCTTCCCTCAAGATCGAAGGGTTCTTATCTCTCAAAAGATAGCCTAACTTTGAATCAACAGATCCACAATAAAGAACAAGGAACATAGGCTCATTTAGCCTTACCTATTGAGGTACTTTCCTCATTGTCATAATGAATTGATTGTTGAAATTATCAACTAGTTCATTTAACCCTTATCTAATGGTAGCTAGCTCATGGATTACAAACTTTGGATCCACTCTTTCTCCATATTGCAATCAAAAGACCCTCATAAACGCATCCCAGGAGTCTATGTTGTTGTCTAGAAGAATCTTGTACCATTCTTTTGCACTTTCTTCTAATGATTGTACAAAAAGATTCATCATGGAATCCTCATGTTCAATCTTGTATTCATCAATGACATCAATAAAATGCCTTAAATGTTCCTCACCGATTATAGCATTATTACCTTATAATTTTGGCACCTTCCCTCTAATCTCGAATGGAATTGTATTATGATTCTGAAGACTAAATCTGCATTGATCAAATATTTACAAATATAAGTTAAATTAGTCAATATTTAACAAATGAGATAAAAGCCTTCCCATGAAATCATTGAGCAATGTAATGGAAATGACAACATTATCGAACTAAAATGAAACTACAAGCATGATGAACATGAAATCTATTCCTAAACTACTCAAACCATCATCCCATAGGGGGATTGGTGCTACTTTGATGTGGAAAGCATCCCTTTCCCAACCCCTTTTGATAAGCTCTTGATCTTGATGAGAAGATGACTTTGATGCAAAATGATCATAAAAATAAGCTAAGATGTGATGAAATGAAAATAATGATTGTTCCTATAGTGAGAATGCAAATATTGTGGATCGAGTTGTTGTCCCATTTCAAGTAGAAGTGGCCTCTATTTATAGGTTGAAGGGTTGGAGAATGGAGAGATGGGAAGAATGTGGGAGTAAAGAAGAGACAGTGATATTGTGACACTTGTCACATGCTAATGAGTCTTGGAGGAGATGTGTTTGTTAGGAAAAAGGTGTGTTGTACACCTTGCATAATATATTTAATGTAATTATTCTTGGGACCACTTTATGTTGCATGTAACATTGGGACATAAATTAAGTTGTAAAAATGTAATTATTTAATATTGGGGAAAATAAATAAATAAAGCACCCAATATTAAATAAGGGGACATAGTTTTGTAATCTCATGGTTTTTTGTAATACCACTTAGTGGTTTTGTGGGAGCTTGCTTCTATAAAAGCAACCACAAAGGTAGTTATTGTGAGATACAATTTTGCATGTTAGCTCTGGTTAGCATTTGTGAGGGTTTGAAGCATGGCACAAGATGTGTGGTTCCATGCTTGTTTACATGGATTGCTTGGAGAGGGCTTGTTGCTTCAATGGTATTCATGGAGACTCAGAAGATGTATTGTAATATTTATTGTTGAATAATACATCAGAGATGAATGCTTTTGGAGGATGGGTTTTTTTCCCTCTTGAGGGTTTTCCCAGGGTATATCTTGTGTCATATTTTCATAGGTATGTTGTCTATTCTCTTGCATGTGGATTCTGAATACTTAGATCCATAGACTTCTCTTTTGGGTTATGTGGAAATTGTCTTTAAATGATTGTAAGTTTCCAACAAGTGGTATTAGAGCTTTGGTTGTTGTTGTATAACCCTTGGTAGAGGAAAATTAAAAAAATCTTGTTTAAGTTTGAATTTATGCATTGCACGTGAGAATAAAAGGCATGGAAAGATATGAGGGTTTTGCAGGTTCTTTATTGTAGATCTGAGGGTTTTGGGTTTGTTGTTTTGATGGGTTGTCTGCAAATTTGCGGTGTGAGAAATTTTGGGTGAAATGGGTTTCTTAGTTTTGCATTCAAGTGGGGTTTTTGTGGAGGAAAATTTACAGATGATATCCTAACCCAAAATAGACCTCATAGTTGGATTAGAGTTGGCCGAGAGACGAAAATTGATATATAATTTGACCTATTTCTGTTATTTTGAAAATTTGCAAAAAACAATTGCTCATACCCCTGTTTGTACGAACATCAAAATAATATTTAAATAAAATCAAAAAAAATCCTGTCACTAAAAAAATCGCCATGCAAAAAAAAAAATTAAAATAAATAAACCCAAAATTTTGTTTTGGAAATATTTTATTATTATTATTATTATTTTTGAAAAAGGGTTTAGGTTGGGGGGGGAACCCCACCTATACCCCTGTCGACAACCACTTGCGCTGACAGTGCTACAGGTAGTACCGCATGGTACCGCCAACAACCCTATCAATAGGGACGCCATTGACAGGGTCTCAGCGTACTGCCTCCGCCACCCCATTTGGGTTTTATAAACAAATAAATAAATAAAATAATATTTGTCATTTTTATAATTAAATCCGCCACAAGTTTTAAAGGGCCCAAATAATATATATATATATATATGTGTGTGTGTGTGTGTGTGAAATTTAAATATTTTGAAATTTTATTTCGAGTTTGCCACTCAAGGAGTGGCGCCGCCTAGGTGGGGCCGCCGCTCAGCCACCAGGGGTGGCTAAAACTTTTTTGTCTTGAGTTTAAATTGTTGTTTTACTTTGGAGGGGCATAACTTTCGCTCAGTTTGTCTATTTTTTGACTTCTTGGACTCATTAGAAAGCTGACTCAGTGATCTACATTGTGGTGATAGTGATTTTATGATATTTTATAGTTTTGACAATTTTTTAGATGCTATAATTCAGGTGTTTGTTTTGAGTTTCGAGAGGTGATGTCGGGTGCATATGGAGTCGGATTTTGGACTTCGAATAGTCGATGAAAAGCTTGTTTAGACAAATACATAGTGGATCAGGTTTGGAGTTATTTTGGCATGATTTATTTGTTGTTTTCCTTATATGAGCTATTTATGGGTTACTTTGACTATGGTGATACTATGAGGTTATGGATGATCGGATCTTGGAGATTTGAGGTTGGATTCATTGTATACTTAGTTGTATCTCCCAGATTATTGTCTCATTTGACATAGTTATCAATATATGTTTGGATTTGTATGTTACATTATTGTATCTACAAGTTGTGCAATGTTGTAGGCAGTCTACACTTACATGTTGCATTTATGAATTGGACATGGGTTGTCTTTTCCCATTGATATTTCAGTGTCGATGCATGTTCAGTTTTGGTGGCTTGGTTTAGTCACTTAGTTTGTTGGTTTTGTTGTCATGTTGAGGAGGTGAGATGGTATTACCAAGTACAGTCATGATATGAGATCTATGTAGTTGAATATGATTATGCAAATATATGGACAGAGTTGGGTTGAGTTGTTGATACATTTGGTGGTTTGTTGGTGGTGTGATCAATTCCTTCACTATGGTACTTGAATATGGACATGTTTGGAAAAACATATCAAAGGTTGATTTGGTGTTTGATTCTTTTGGTCTATATGGTTATTCTCTTAGATATCTTAGTTTGTAGTTTACTAATGTGATGATGAGTTTGCATGTTTCAGTGATTGGATCTACAAGTCATGCATGTTGTGGATTAGCTACCCGTTTACTTCTAGTGGGATGACTTGGTTGTGGATTAACTTTATTCACCAGGTTTGATTCCTTGTTGTTGCATACTTTGACAGTTGGCATTGTTCTTGGTCATTTGTACAATGGTATGTTTTCTTAGAGATGAGAGGATGGATGTTTCTTATAGTACCTGGACAGTTGTTTTTGGGACTTGTAGCATGTGGTTTATCATCTTGTCATGGATAGCTTGGTTACACTTTTCAATAGGAGTTTTTTGACAATGATGGATTGGCAGTGATTGGATATGTTTATGATGGTTTGTTGGTGGTTGTAGGTATCTTCTTGGCTTGGAGATTTTGGTTCTACTTGTTATGTTATTGACTTTTCAGTTGTGTGTGTAGACTTGGATGATCTTCATGGAGAGGATGGTTGTCACAATTTCATGTGTGACTTGGTACCACAATTCAATGGGAGTTGTTTCTAGTGATATGGATTCACCATTTGATGGTGGATGGTCTTTTGCAGTGATTGTTGGTGTCATGAATGGACTCTTGGTTTCTACTTTTATGCAATGAGGGTTCATTGACATCTTTGGTTTCATTGATAGAGGATGGTTATATTCATGTGGTTTGGATATGTTGACATCTTTGCTTGCCATGTAGGACTTCTTTAGTCTATGGTTGGGGTGTCATGTTTTATTTTTCATGATATGTGATCCTTTTTTTTTATATGATGGTTATGTTATTATGTCATGATTTACTCTTGATTCTAGATTTGGAGTTTTGGCATAATACAGGTGCATGTTATGTTCTTTGGATCATATGATACTCTTTGAGGAGGAATTAGATCATGTTGTCATGTTTACATTCCTTATTCATGATTGGAGATTTGACAATGATCTTGTGTGGTTCTCTTGGTATTTGATAAATCTATCATTTTCTTGATTACTTCATGATGATGCTATGTTGCATTTGGAGTTTGGCATGGATTGGTTGGTTATAGGTACTCATGGATACTTGGAGACATAGGTGAGGCTTGATTTCTCTTATGGTTAAAGACATGGGGGTTGAGATGGTTACTCTTGATGAGATTTCAACAGGAATTCTAAGGATCCTACACCTTGGTTGGACGTGAGTTCAACTTGGACCTATGAGGAGATTGTTCTTGGATAAGTCATGATCACTTGGATATCTTGGAGGAGCATTCCCATTCCCCACTCTTGGTCTTCTCAGTGGTTTCACTTGAGAGCTACTGGCATATTGATACCTTTGGATTGAGTGTTTGTGTTTGGGATATCAATTGAGCAGGACTTATGCTTCGTTGTGACATATTGTGTGGCTTCTCTATTAGATGGATTCTTATCTTTGTGCATTGGCATGATGAAGGATGTGAGCATTCATGCGTGGGATGGTAGTCACTTTGATTCTTGTTGCAGGTATCTAGATGGAGCACATGGAGAACTTTGATTCCATGATGGTATATGTGGCTATATGGATTGTTCATTTGATTCATGTTTTGATGTTACTTGTTCCATTTATGCAATGTATACAACTAGTGGCAGAATGTTAGGAAAAGGGTGTGTTGTAAACCTTGCATAATATATTTAATGTAATTATTCTTGGGGCCACTTTATGTTGCATGTAACATTGGGACATAAGTTAAGTTGTAAAAATATAATTATTTAATATTGGGGAAAATAAATAAATAAAGCACCCAATATTAAATAAGGGGACATGGTTTTGTAATCTCATGGTTTTAGTCACATGGTTTTGTGTAATACCACTTAGTAGTTTTGTGGGAGCTTGCTTCTATAAAGGAAACCACAAAGGTAGTTATTGTGAGATGCAATTTTTCATGTTAGCTTTGGTTAGCATTTGTGAGGGTTTGAAGAATGCCACAGGATTGGTGGTTGCATGCTTGTTCACATGGATTGCTTGGAGAGGGCTTATTGCTTCAATGGTGTTCATGGAGACTTAGAAGATGTATTGTAATATTTATTGCAGAATAATACATGAGAGATGGATGCTTTTAGAGGCTGGGTTTTTTTCCCTCCTGAGGGTTTTCCCAGGGTATATCTTGTGTCATATTTTCATGGGTATGTTGTATATTCTCTTGCATGTGGATTATGAATACTTAAGATGAATAGATTTCTCTTTTGGATTATGAATACTTAAGAAGATCCAATGATATTGTGACACTTGTCACATGTGCTAATGAGTCTTGGAGGTGATGTGCTCACACGTGTGAGCACATCTGTGTAGATGGAATGTGTAAGAGGAATGAATGCCAAGAGGTGGCTTGTGTAAGAAGAGGTGTAAGAGCCCTTAATGCAAAGGTGGCTCAAAATAGAGGACATGCAAGAGCCTTTAATGCCAAGGTGGAGGACAAAAGTCCTTTTGGGGGGGGGGAATTCAAGTGGGTGGAATATTCAAAGAATATGACATTTTTGAATGAAAATAGGGTAATTAGTAAATCAAATAAATTGATTTACATGTAAAAATTGACCAAGGTTGACTTACCCTAGGGTGGAGTTAAAAGCTAGATGAATGGGGGATTAGTGTTAGGAGTTAATTAATTTAGGAATAATTAACTTAGATGAAATTAGTTTGATTTGTGACATTTGATTCAGATGTTTGGGTCCATTTAAATCAAATGAGAGGATGTTGGAACATTAGGATTTTAATTAAATAAAATGAATTTATTTAATTAAAGGAAGAACATTAGGATTTCAATTAAATAAAATTGATTTATTTAATTAAAGGAAGAACATTAGAATTTTAATTAAATAAAATTTATTTATTTAATTAAAGGAAGAACATTAGAATTTTAATTAAATAAAATTGATTTATTTAATTAAAGGAAGAACATTAGGATTTTAATTAAATAAAATTGATTTATTTAACTAAAGGAAGAACATTAGGATTGACAATGATGAAATAATCTGATAAAGCTCATTATCTAATTTAAGGAGGAAATTTAATGAATTTAATTAATTAAATAAAGATTATTCAATTAATTGGTTAGTGTGGAAGTGATTAAGGAAGAATCAAGTGCATGATGTCGATCCAGATATTTTGAGTGTCTACATTTTTCCCCTCTTTGAAATAGTGTACCATTTGCATTGGTTCAAAGAATAACACAGTCGAGATCGAAATTCAAACAAAATTCTAATTTTTTTGGATGCCCCAATGTTTCTCTAATAGAAAGAAGTACGTTGGTACACTACCCCCTTGAGAGATCGGGAAAAAAGTTTTATTTTAGGGTCGACCTCATGACAAAGAGGTTCAAGATGGATGTATGAATGGTTATGATGATGATGCAAATGAGATGGATTAATATGCTTAGAATAACAAATCTATATTATCCTAAACAACTTAAATAATAATGCAATGCATGTGCAATGGATGATGTTTCCTATTATGATGATATGTATGAATATGCAGGATGAGTATGCTGACGTTTTATGAATGCAAGATGGATACATGTCATTATAGCATGTTAGAGTGAAAGAGGATAGAAGAATGAGAGGGATCAACCCTTGATTATGAGAAGATGCAGAAGTCCAACAAGTCCATGAGTCGTTGAGACTTTATTAGATATGATGATGATGTTGTATTGCTTATCCGGGGATTGGGGATGTAAAGAGCATAACTTTCCTTATGTTTGATAACACACATAGATACGATGCATCAAGGTACAAACAACTAAGATGGCGTTGTATCTAGTGAGATGGACTTTGACTCAATAATCAGATAGGAGTATCCTTGTTCACACCTGGGATAAGAAACCTTATTAGGATGTACTTCAGACATTTCAAACTTTTCAGACCAAAACATAGGAAGGAAAAACCTTCCCATGTAATAGTCAACAAGTTGTTCAAAAATCCTCCCTACAAACCAAACAAAGTAAGCATGACCAAGGTTATATTACAAGAATATCCAACAAGCACAATAGACAAATGATAATGATCAATGCCCCATTCCTTTCTCTCTAAATATTTTTTATTAGACATCATTGAGAGGTCATTGGAATGAGCGCAATAAGATAAATCAAAAGAAAAGATCAAGTGAAAAAAGCTGATGTTCTTCATACCTCTAGCCAAAGGGATGTGTTTTTCTAAGGATAAGTTTCCAAAGCGATTGCCAAAGATAATGCCCATTGTAGGAAGGATGCATCCTAGGATATGTTAGTGGATGGTGGCAAGTTATTATTTTTAGGATAAGTATCCAAAGTGTTTTTCCAATAGATAATGCCCATTGTAGGAAGGATACATCCTAGGACATGTTAGTGGATGATGGAAAGTTGATATGTTTTTCAAAAGGCTATTGATATAAGGTTGATTGACATGTTTGCTAAAAAGATCAAGATTTTGATTTTTCCTTTAAAAGTTCATTGTTTCAATTTTGATTGCATTTTAAGTTTGCTTTTCTTGATTGTTGTGGTTGTTTCTGTTTACATTGCTAAAGGATGAAGGTGATGATTGATTTATTATGGATGAGATTATTGTAGGTGAAGAAAAATGAGATAGATGGATTTTAATATTTGGATGTTTTTTATGTTTTTGAAATGTTATGAGGCTATTTTTTTTGGATTTTTGAGTTATTTAAATATTTTTTGTGTTTTTGTGTCTTGGGGGCTGATCAAAGATTAGCCTTTCCTACGTTTAAGTTTAGAGATGACGTAGTTCAGATGACGACTCCATTTTTTTAGGTTTTTGACTTGTTTTGGGATTTTTGACATGTTTTCAATGTTTTTGGATTTTTTGCACAATTTTGACGATTTGGATATGGATATGTGTAATGATATCCATGATCTTTTTGGGATTTTGTTGAAAACCAAGCTAGGGTCAATTGATCAGATGGATTGACAATGATAACATTGTTGAGGATACACAACCACGCAAGGATAGTGTTAAGCAACAGAAGGATTGGGAAGGCTATCCCCAAATGATGGTGGATTGATTGGATTTGATTGATCAAGATTTTGAAGCTGAGTTTGGAACAATAAAAAATTGAATGATTTGACGTGATGTTGAAGCATACGTTAGATGCAACTGATATTTGATTGTTTGGATTGATGTTCAATGAAATATAAATCTTGGTAAGGAACATCTTCTTGTCAAAATGTGCCATGGGTCAGTGATTTGGATTTTTTTCTTACAAGTGTTTTGACCAATTTGATTTTATGTTTTCCAATGTTTGGATCACCACATAAGTTGGGAGATATAGATCAAGTTTTATTTCCAAAGCAAGATGTAAATATCTACCTCTAGTGTCTAGCAATGTATGGAATGCCATGGGCGGATGCTTGGATAGGTGTATGGATGGATGGATATGGTAGGCACACAAAGAATGCCAAGGATTATCTTGTGAGAAGATAAGGTGTTTGAATAGAGGAATGCTTCATGGATTAGATAAAATTGGGTAGGATAGGATCATTGAAAATGACTCATGTCAAGATGTTTATCATAAGCAGGTGTAAAGTGTACACCAAATTGTTATCAACATCAAGATAATGTAGATAGATGGAAATAGGTTGGATAAATGGTTCATGGATGAATGGATTTATTATGGATAAGATGGATGGAATGGTCAATTTATTATGGATGGGATGAGATGCTTTCACCTGAAGCAATGCATGTAGATGCTCGATTCTACACATGATGTTGGTTTTCCAAGTTTTCATCATGGTACTTTTCCAAAGTGCCACCATAGTGGTTTTCACTAGAAAACAGTTTTTATCTTTACTATTTTCATTATTTTTTTATTTTTCTGTGAAAGATTTTAATTTCATGTTGAACCACTTGTTGGTGCCAATGTAGATGCTTCTACCATAATGTGTCATTAGTATATTGCTTGAAGAATTTCTTTTTCTAAGATACATGCACTTGAATGCAACTTTTGAGAATTCTGATCTACTTTGTTGATACCAGAGTTAACTATGTCTTCATGCACACATCGCAATAAAATACCTTGTGAATCCTTATAATGAAGGGTGGATGCCAATACATGGTTAATTTCATAATTGGATATCATGTGTAGAGGCATGGATGGAGTGAATTTAGGAATAAAATATGGATTGGTTGATAGTTTGGAACCTTTAACTCTCCAGACTTGGGAAGATGAGCAATGTTGGGTGGATACAAAAGTGTGTGTGAAATTAGGACCAACTACTTGATATACTTTGTATGCTGCTTGAGAAGCTTGTTGTTGCCTTTGTGGACATCTTTGATGGATACTTTCCCTTTTTTATTTTTCCTCGTAGTTTCTTTGACTGATGGAGTTTGATAGGGATAATCTTTCTTTTATTTTTTGGTATCCATGTGTATTTGATTTTTCCATTATGCTTCTTAGCTTCTTTTTCTTTGATAACATTCTTTATGCTTTGATTCAAATATTTCTTTTGATGTTGGTCCCAATTCGTGGATGGGGTGATGGGAGGATGAAGATTCATGACATGGCTGGTTGTAGTATTGGCATCAGTTTCATCATAAGGATTCCTCGTGCTCCCTATGTTGATGTTTGCACTAGATAAAATTGCCCACAATATTATAGAGGTATCACTGATATTTTTTGATCCCTTAATTGTCGAATAACCAAGACCTTGATGCTTAGGTTTGCCAATAATTTTCACTAGTTCTAGGATACCCTGTTCATGTAGGCCTAATCCTCTACGTTGATAATTCATCTGTTGAAACATTTTATTTGCAATAGGATATGATTTACCTTGGAAACAAGGTGCTAATCTTTCTCTTCTTTGTTGTGGATCTTCAAAGGTGATAGCTTCTTCATTGATAAGATAGCTTTCCCTAAAAAAGGTAAGTGATCCAAGTTTATAAGTGATAGGATCCTCCATAAGTGGGATAACTTCTTAATTCATATCTTTGGCTTGATCTTGTGAAATATCATATTTAAATGCTTCTTCAAGAGGTGTTGATGATTCACTATCTATGTAAAAGTCTTCCTCATGATTCATTTTTGATACACCTTCATAGGATATTTTTCATTCACAACTTTTGTAGAAACCTTCTTCATGACCCATCTCTGATGTCTCTAGATTTTTCTATATCTTGATCATGTGTATAAATGTTAAGAGTAGGAGACTCTTGTTCCTTGGTAATGATATCAAGAGTATGAGACTCTTGTTTTGAATGAAGATCATCTACATGTGTATTATGAGTAAGCATCTCATGAGTAGATGGAGGAATATGTGTTACATGGATATGATCATCATTTGTGACATCTTGTATAGATAGGAGAGTGCCCATTAGATCATTGTAGTATCGTGGAGATACAAATTCTTGATCTTGGTTAATGTTGGAACTGATTTTGATGTACTTTCAATCAAGTTCTTGACATGAATCAATTTCAAAGGATGGAATGCTTATAAAGGGTTCTTGGATATCTTCATTAGGTATGAGAAGTGGCTCAATATCCTCTTGATATTTGAGTGGACTTGGATCAAATGTTGAGTTGAGGATTCCTTCAGTATTTGTAACCATGAGGTCAAAGGATGTCAATATGTCTTGGAAATGACCATTGCTAGAATTTGGTGAAAGAGGTTGATCATGCTTTGGATTAAATTCTTGAGATATGTCTTCTAACACATTAGGTGATGTTGAGCATTTTCAACATGATCATTAGTTGATGGATTGTGGATTATGTCAATAGGATCAAATAATTCTAACACTCCTTGAAATAGATCATTGTCAAATATTGTTGAGGGGTTTTGATCATGACAAAAAAGTGACTCTTGATGTATGTTGATTTGATCATCAGATGAGGTAAAAACATCTTCAAGGTGATCATTGATGGATAGATCTTGATCATTGTTTTCAATGATTGTGGTGGAGAGATTTTCAATGTTTTCAACCATAGGGTCAAATGATGTTAACATTTCTTGAATTGGATCATTGTTGGGTATTGTTGGTGGATTTTTATCATGATTGAAAAGTGACTCTTGATAAATTTTGATTTGATCATTGGATGAGGTAGAAACATCTTCAAGGTGCTCATTGATGGATAGATCTTGATCATTGTTTTCAACAATTGTGGTGGAGATATTGTCACTGCTATCACTAGTGGTTGAATCTTAATCATTTTCCTCAAAAATTATTATTTTTTGATCAATAAGGTCTTGGATGAGATTTTTGATTTGAATACAATTTAATTTTTTATGAAGATTTTCTCTATGATACTCACAATAATATCCACCCCTATTCCAAGGGAAGTCTAGGAAAAAGTTGAAAGCACTTACTTTTGGAAGAGTGATGAGTTTTGCATTCCCTAGCTTTCTTAGCACTAATTTGATTGGTACTCCAAAAGAAATGTATTCATGTTTCTAATCTTGTGATATTTGTGCTTGTTGAGGTCATTCTTGTTGTGATTGATCTTGGAGATGTGGTGATTGATCTTTGAGATGTGGTGATTGGGCTTGTTGTTGATGTTGTTGACCTTGATATCCAACTTCTTAACATTAGAGATATTGTTCTTGATGTGGTTGTGGACACAACTCAATGCTTTGATCACATGGTTTAGCCAATGGAAGAGTGTATTTATTTTGGAATGGAGATGTTTGTTGGTGCAATGAATCAACTATTTTGGTAAGTGTAGTAATTTGATCTTGACACCCTTGATATAGTTGATTTGGTTTTTGTTCAAGCATATTTAGAATGTATACTTGTAGTGTTTGTATGGGATCATGGACAATGTTCTAATTTGGGATGATGATTAGATTTGGCATTATAGGTTGAAATTGAACATTGTTGTAGTTGGGAATCACATTGCCTTGATTTAGGTAACTATGATTTTGCATGGTGTTACCTTGACTTGGATCAATACATGGATTCATTAACATATTGTTTGGACTTTGAACAACATTTGTATGATTCACAAACATATCTATCCCAAAGTTTACCAAGTGTGGATTTGATATTGTATAAGAGTGAATTTGCACCCCATGTGAAAATCCCCATTTTTCCTTTATCCACCTTAGAAAACCAAGTTCAGAGGCTTAATTCCACCTAATCCCATTGCTTGCATCCCACTTGGTGTCTATTTTGAGCATCGATGGAGGTGTTTATGTCCGGGACGCCCGTACGATGCATAAACATCTGCACCATGTGCTTACATCCCTGGCAGATTCGTACGACTGAACCTATAGAGTCATTACTCTTCTCATTGGAGGTGAACTTGTAATGCCCCCTTTAGCTGACTGACCCAAATATGGCCATTTTTCTCCATTCCTCCTTTAAATTCATTCCTTCAACAAACATTTCATCCTCTAAGCATTTAGTTGAACTTCTTCACTTCATTCACAATCTTCTTAACAATCTCAAGCACTCATTCTATCACTCCACAAGCTCACTTTCACTCACTCCAAGAATTCAAGCATTCCATTGCAGCCAAAGCAACACTCCATCACTTCGGTAGAGAAATTTTGGGACCACACCATTGCAGGAGAGGCTCGAGTACTCTCATTTCTCCCCCAAGCAGCCTTAGTGATCTTGGTGGAGGTGGTAAGCTTCCCTCTCCTCTCCTCTATCACTTGGTTGAGTAGTATAACACTATTTTGTAATGCTTCTTTGATCTTTACTACATTATTTTCTTTATCTCATTTCTTTGGTTGTCTGTGGAGGTGGAAACACCTAAATGGGGGTCTAACTGAGGCAGACCCCTATATAGCCATCCAAGATTTTTCCTCTCTTGTTGTGTGTAGGAGTACGTGCTCTTCAAGGAATCAACTAGCAAATGAATTCCTTGGTGAGATTCTCCTTATTCTCTTCACTCTTGTATATTTGTTTTATAATATTAGAGAGTATTTCATTTGCTTAATCACATCATTTTGTCCCTTTAGTTAATTAGCTAGGTCATTAGCTAGTTTTATTGGTTTGACCTCATCTTCACTACTGTCTAGTTGTATGGACACCAATGCACTTTTGAGATGCCAATGCACCATGCTGACATGCAGAGACCGCGCTTTTGTCCTCAGACAAAGAGCTTCCTAAGGCATATTGTTAAACCTAAAAACTGGTTCGCCTAGCCCATTCCTATGTTTTGGGTCTATAGAGTAACTGAGAGGCCTCATGGTCCTCATTACTCTCACCTCGCATTTCCTTACATTACACTTAGCTGAGGTAAGTTAGGGGAAGCCTCTCGCATCTTGACCCTCTGTGACCTAAGGTCTTGCACGCGGTGGCCCCACTCTCTTACATTTTTGGTGAGCCCAACGTGAACCATTTTAGTTCCATCCTTGTGGTCCTGAAAATTATTTTCCTCGTGTTTTAAGAGCATTGTGGGTGTGAGTGTTGTGAGGTTGTTGCATTACAACCCAACCTACAACCCCTAGGCGTAGTTGGAAGGTTCTAAAGGTATTGCACAACAAAACCTTAATTGGGTCACTGTCTTATCTGTTGACCTTTAGGGACTCTATGAAAGCATTGTCTAGTGTGTGTAATGGCTTCCTTCTTGCACCAACCCATCCCCTCTGCACAACCTGTGGATAGTGGTACCAGTATAACTTTCACTTCACATGACCTGTCAATGGGATTTAACAAGGAACCATTTCCTCTTTGTTGGCAAGAGACACTGCACATATTTTATGGTGTTGTCATTGATGGAAACGCTTGTTAGCTAGTTGATCTACATGTTATCATTTACTCATACTGGCAAATAGATTGAAGATCAGTGGTTATCTATTAAGTTAGAACAGAGCATCCAGTAGTTTTTTGTTCTTCAATTTATATGCAAATATTATGTTATTATTTTGCATTGTGGATCTTAGGGAATATTGTTCGATACATAATCTTTGTTATCTGTAAATCTAGGTGCCTCGTATGAATTTGGGTGGAAGTTAGAAGGTCCGGTGAAATAATTTTGTGTTCATCAGTGTATCAAGGCCAACTTGGTGAATATAGTATGTCGTGGATAGTTGAGGAGTTATTGCTTAAGTATTTTTGTGTTTGATCATTTTGTTTTGGGTCCTCACTATGTTGTGGCCGACTCTTGTGGATGCACATTGAATATTATGGATGATTTGAGCTGACAGTTTGTGAATATTTCTTATTTTGTTGAGGCCGACATGAAGCAATTGAATTCATGGTGGTGGATATATATAAGTGATCAATTATATCATTTTGATGGATATTTGACATAAATTGATGTATGTTGTGAATGCCAAAAGGCCAGTAGAGAAATTATGCATAGTTTCACTTGTGCATTAAATATTTTTGGTGCGAATTGAAGCATATCATAGTAGAAGAACATAATCAGTTAGAAGGTCTAGAATTTGATTGTTGAGCCTAATTGAAACTGTAATCATCCATTTGTAGATGCTACTTTATTAGTTCAAATCCTTGGAAATATTCCAATCCTTTTTAAGGCAACAAGACTTTTTGTTTTGAGCAATGAGCTCTAGGTAGTGTGCCTGAATGCAAGTGCATTCTCATTTTGTAATCTTTCCTTTTGATTATACTCAACAATATTGTGGATTGACCTCCACCATGGTTTTTCCCCTAACAGGGTTTCCACATAAAAAAATTGTGTGTTATGGTGTTGTTGTTGTTTGTCTTATGTGCATACATTTTTGTTTTGGTTGAATGTTATCAACACTTTAAGGATCAGATTGATATTGTTAAAAACTACACAATATTGATTCTCCCCCCCTCTTAGTGTTGCTTGATTCCAACAATTGGTATTAGAGCTCATCTCCCCAAAAGAAGCTTAAAAGCTTGGGAAAGATCTTGGAGAGTGTTTCAATGGATTCAAGCAGTCTACAACAACAACTTATTGTGGCCCTAGATTATCTTGATTAGGAAAAATCTGAAGTCCGGGAATTACAAGTAAATCTCATGAATGTTGAGAGATTCATTGAGTCATTGAGGGAAAAAATCAATAAGTCCAAGGAGAAGAGAAGGGAACTCTATGATTAGATCAAACAAGAAGATAGTAAACACATTGTAGATGAGCAACTGAACTTCAAGCCCTGAAAGAAAAGATAGAAGAAAGTGAAAAAATTTCCAGGGACACTAAAGTTTTGAAGCATGAGATGGAATCTATTATGATGAGGATGACTAAGGAAATTGAAGACCAGAAGAAGAATGAAGAAAAGCTTGCTCAATCCCTAAAAGAGAAATATGAAGAAATGGATTCATTTAGTTGGAACTTGAGTTAGAACAAACCAAACACAATGAGGAAGAGCTTCAAAAGCACATTGTTGATCTCAGAGATGAACTTGCTGCAACAAATGAATTCAAGGAGAAGTTCAAGATTAGCTCAGCCAATCTTAATGATCTGATTAAAAGTCAAAGAACTAATGGTGACAAGCAAGGTCTTGGTTATGAAAAAGGAGGTTTAGGCAAGGAAATCAGATAAACAACAATGGAAGGTATCCAGTAAGACAACCTAATGCTCAAAATTTTAATGGTATTTGTTATGTTTGCAATAAATTTGGTCATATAGTGGCTCAATGTAGAAGTAGAATAAATCCAAGTGGTCCATCATTCTTCATTCAGTGCTTTGATTGCAACAAGTATGGTCATAAGTCAAATGAATGCATAAATTTGATGAACAAATCTTATAGAGATGTTAGATGTTATACATGTAATAGATTTGGCCATATTGCTAACCATTGCAGATCAAGAAAAATTCAGTGGAACAACTAGTCTAGATGAAGAAATGTGGTGTGCTACAATTGCAACAAAACTGGTCATATTGCTAGATTCTACATAAGAGGTCTAGTAAATCAAAGAAGAAACATGCAGAAGGATGAAAAAGGAAAAGGGAAGGTCACTACAGATCATATCTGGAAGCATATGAAGAAGATATGGGTGAAAAAGAGTCCCTCTATTGCAGGAAATGAGCATGTGCCAGAATCAACTTCTGGTAATTCATCTAGGAATTAGGTTAAGGCCTTTGTCCTAGGGGGAGCTGTCAAGAAAATATTTCAAACCCCCTGTTGGTAATCGACACTGGGATGTGGATGAGTTCAGTGATTGTATTGATGATCTACAGATGTTGTTGAACAGTTGGAGAAAGTACTTATGCAAAATTGAAGGTCTACGGAAGAGTTATCTTTTACAATGCATGGAAATAGGGTATCTAGATGAGTTAGGGGGAAAGCATTTAATGCATCAAAAAGGTTAGGTGTGAAAATGATAAAAGGTCATTTCTATCTTTCATTTGTCACTTTGTATTTTGAGAAGAAGAAGTTTGAAGAGCTCTAAAGTGAACTTTGGAAAAATTTGGTGAGAATTCAAGCATGAAGGCAATTCAAAGATCAAGTGGCATCCTTTCAAGTTTGATGAGACCGAGCCCTTAGGTACATTTTCGTCTATTCTATACGATGTTTTGCATATTGAAGATATTAGGGAATACATTCATGCTAATATTGAGGATTTAGGGAGCTTGCAATTGTTAAATTTCTATTCCAATCACATTGTTGGAGAGGATTTCTATGTTAAGCCTAAATTCAAAACCCTAGAGGAGAAGAAATTCACACAAATTGTGAAATTCCCCGTGTTTGATAAAAGAAAATGTGTCTAGTATATCTTGAGTCGAGCTCATGATGAATTCATGTGGTTGAGTCAACCTTTCAAGATTAAAAAAGAAGCTATAAGTTTTGTTACATGTTTTAATTCCTCTAGTGGATTGCCAATTTTGAAGTCTGTGAAAAATCAAACAGTTACTGATGCAACTGGTTTAGTATTTGATAGAAGAGTGATAAAAATTGATAACATCACTGATGTGGGTGTGAAATTTGCCTCGATGGTCATTGGTTACAAGATATATCACTCCATCTAAGAAAAATTTGCATCCAGTACAACCATATATGCAGCATATCAGATGGTAAAGGAGAATACAGAATATGATTTATGTGAGTTGCTTTGAAGTCAGCTTATGGAGAATCTTGGTAAGATAAAGAAAGACAAGAAGAATTCCTTTAAATATGGTAGTATATTTCTATGTTTGTTCTTTTATTTCATGAATGAAGTTCCAAGAATTTAGAAAGTGCATTGACAGAGCGATAAGCCTGTTGTTGTTCAGATTAGAGATATCTTGTATGGAATAGGTGATATGCAAGCTAGGAAAACTACAGTCTAGGGATATTTCAAAGACTTTTAGAATGTAATGCAAGCCAGGGAAATAATTCCTACCTCTATTATGGAGAAGTATAAGGATACAATCTGTTTTATGGTGGATATTGATCAATGCTTGATGGAAGCGACATAACCTAGAACCGTTTGGATTATGCCAATGGGTTATGAGGTTGAGGAGAGAATCTTGGAGCTATATGCTCAACATTTTTTGGGTAAGCCTATGGATCCGTCTCAAGAAAGGTTTGGAACATATGCAAAGAAGAATATACAAGTGCATGTGCAGTTGAAGAAACCAATGATAGTTTAGAGAGTAAGGAAAGAAGTGGAAGTTTTTTGCAAAGAGCATGGATATATATAAAGATGTTGTAAGAGACTCCAGAAGGATGAGAGAACATGTTGAAAGCAAAAAAGGAAAAGTTCCTACTAAAATTGAATCTACTAGTCTGGAAGCATCCTCTTCCAAAACTAGATCTATAAGGAGCTCAACACCTCTATCCCATCATGCAAGGAATTCAACCCCTACAAAATCTCAAGTTAAGGCATCTAGTAAAATTAAGAAGGATAAGAGAACAAGAGTTCCTATAGTTGTTTCAGAAGATGAAGTGATAGAATTTGATGAAGAAGTTAGAGAAATAAAACATATGGAGACCCAAGCAGCAACATTAGTCGCTAAGGACAAGCCCTCTGGTGAAGAAGAGAAAACAAAGAAGAAGATGAAGCTTTACAAACCAGGTATGTCAATAAAGGAAGTTGAAAGAGGTATAATCAAGGATGGAAATCTTAATCCCCTACGTGAAGTGTATGGTACCTTTGATATTGTTGGTCAAAGAGTCCTTGAGGAGGCTACAATACAATATTTGAACAATTTCAATATGACTATTGAGATAATGGCACAATTTCCTAAGGAATTGTATGAAATTTTGGAGATGAGGAGAGTTAGTGCCCAAACTAAAGAAGAGCAGCTAAGAGAACGGGTTCTTGCAAATCTATGCCTAGTAATGTCTATTGAGGAGATGATGTCAATCCTAAAAGAAGAAAAAAGAGAATTCAAAAGTAAAACAAGAATAAACAAGCTTATGTTGGGTAAAACTGAAGAAGTAGAAAAAGAAACTAAAAGCATTTTGAAGGAAGTTCTATTAAAGAACATAATTGATGTTGTTTCTGAAGAAGAGCATGTGGAAGATATTTCATCTAGTCTAGTAAATGAAGAGGTTACAGTAGAGGGCACTCAGATTCCTCTTGAAGTGCATGATACAGAAGTACCTATGGAGACTGAAGCTCCTAAGGTTGTGTTTGTTGAAGAAAAGGAGATATCAATTGAAGAAGTTGAAGCTCCAAATGACAAGAAAAAATTTGTGGGTGTGGAAATAGTAGATGAGCAAAAGAAGGATGAAGTTAAAGAAGTTCTAGTGGAAGCAAGAAACACTACAGAGGAAGTAAAGAAGTTTCTAGAAGTGTAAAAGGGAGAATTTTATTTTGAGTTGGGAGATGCCCCTATTCATTTGTCTACCTTGTCCCCAATTCAGAAAATGAAATTTGCATCATTTTCATAAGCTAAGGCTAGTGAAGAAATTTTGAAGTCACATTGAGGACAGTGAGTTATCGAATCTTGCATCTGGCATTCTAGAGAAGATCATGCCTACTCATGTTAAGGATCCATCCGGTTCTTCCTCCGGTGAGCTGAAAAATCTTATAAATTTGCTAAGTACTCATTTTGAGTCACTTGAGAAGTCAACTTTGGTCAAAGGTTAGAAGGAATTTGATGCTAGAAAGATTAGTAGGTTGAAAGGAATGATAGCTAATGATAAATCTCTATTAGCTACTTGTGTGAAAAATGTTCAAAGTGCACTACCAGAAGGTGGAAGGATTCATAAGTCATGTTTGTCTTTGTCAAAACTTACTAAGGAAAATGAGAATAAGGTTAAGGATCATGAGAAAGACTTAACTGCTATTTCTAATGCTTTTGATCCTTTAACTATTTATGTTGGAGAAAAAGAAGGTCAAGTTATATACTTACTTTACAAAATAAAGAGCTTGAAGCATGATAATGATAGAGTTGTGGAAAGAGTTGGTGAACTTAGAGGCATAATTGGTCCTAAGATGGAAACCATGTTGAATGCTTTGAAGGAAGCACAAGATGCTATGGCGGTCAATGATCGAGTGAACCTTGAATCTATAGAAATGAAATCTTATTTACTTTGTGGTCACATAACTATTTTGGAAAGTCTCAAAAAGTGTTGGGACACAAGCTTGAACTTGTTAAAGACTAATTTTGCAGATATTTTCAAGTTTGTGTAAGTTGTTTGAAACAAAGTTCATACATATGTTGTTTGAAGTTTTTGTTTTTTATAGAATTTTTGAATGCAAATTCCCCATATTTTCTATTGATGTCAAAGAGGGAGAATAGAACAGTGAAAAATGTATATTTATTTAAGGGGGAGATGTATTTTTGAGTTGTGGATGAAAATCTCTTTGATTTTTGGTTGGCAATGTATTTTTGTTGGTACTGATCTGACACTTAGTCATTTTTCACTAAGTGTTTCCATCAATGCCAAAGGGGGAGATTGTTGGCAAGAGACACTGCACATATTTTTTGGTGTTTTCATTGATGGCGACCCTTGTCAGCTAGTTGATCCACATGTCATCATTTACTCATACCAGAAAATAGATTGAAGATTAGTGGTTATTTGTTAAGTTAGAATAGAGCATCCGGTAGTTTTGTGTTCTTCGATTCATATGCAGATATTCTGTTATTATTTTGCATTGTGGATCTC
Organism: Sequoia sempervirens; assembly: GCA_007258455.2. Taxonomy (NCBI): domain Eukaryota; kingdom Viridiplantae; phylum Streptophyta; class Pinopsida; order Cupressales; family Cupressaceae; genus Sequoia; species Sequoia sempervirens. Next base: position 181,929,522 of record VDFB02105785.1, on the reverse strand, counting down.
AGGGAATATTGTTCGATGCATAATATTTGTTATCTGTAAATCTTGGTGCCTCATATCAATTTGGGTGAAAGTTAGAAGGTCTGGTGAACTAATTTTTTGGTCATCAGTGTATCAAGGCCGACTTAGTGAATATAGTGTCATAGATAGTTGAGGAGTTATTGCTTAAGTATTTTTGTGTTCGATCATTTTTTTTGGGCCCTCACTATGTTGTGGGAAACTCTTGTGGATGCACATTGAATATTATGGATGATTTGAGCTGACATTTTGTGAATATTTCTTATTTTGTTGAGGCTAACATGAAGCAATTGAATTCTTGGTGGAAGATTAATATAACTGATCAATTATATCATTTTGATGGATGTTTGATGTAAATTGATGTATGTTGCAAATATTAGAAGGCTAGTGGAGTGATTATGCATAGTTTTTCTTGTACATCAAGGAATTTTGGTGAGAATTAAAGAAGAACAAAGTAGAAGAATAGAATCAGTCAAAAGGTCCAAAATTCAATTGTTGAGCCTAACCAAAACTGTAATCAGGCATTTGTAGATGCTACTTTATCAGTTCAAATCCTTGGAAGTATTCCAATCCTTTGTAAGGCAGTAAGCCTTTCTATTTTGAGCAGTGAGCTCTAGGCAGTGTAATTGAATGTAAGTGCATTCTAATTTTGTAATCTTTTCTTTTGAGTATACTCAGAACAATATTGTGGATTGACCTCCACCATGGTTTTTCCCCTAACAGGGTTTCCACATAAAAAATACGTGTGTTATGGTGTTGTGGTTGTTTTTCTTATGTGCATACATTTTTGTTTTGGTTGAATGTTATCAACACTTTAATGATTAGATTAATATTGTTAAAAATTACACAACACTGATTCACCCCCCCTCTCAGTGTTGCTTGATTCCAACACTCTTTACATTCCTGCACAGATCAATGGAAACATCGTAGCTGGTGTTTTTTTTATCCAACATCACAAGTGAACATAATAATAGAGGAGATTATTCTAATAAACTTCTTACACAAGGATGAGTACGATGCTCCTGTGAGTACCATCTACACACATGACGGGCTTTCCATACCCCCTTTGGGTAGTATTTTCCTACCAGTCTTAGTTGGACCTAAGTTCATAAAACTCCTATTTGATATCATTTGTGGGTATGAACTCTTTAGGGTAAAATTGGGTATACCTTGGTTAGTGGTGATAAATGTGGTACCCTTCGTTGTGCATAAATTCCTAAAATTTATCCATAGGAGCTCTATGCATGTAATCCACAACACTGGTTATAGACTGTTGGTTGCACGTGGTAGCTACTCCTTGGACCACTCTTGGCCTACGCCCATTGGTCCTCTTCCACCTAGAATGGACCTTCTGCACTGAACATATCAAAACTATAAGAAAGGGTGTCTAAGGTTGAAAGTGAGATACCCTCCCTCGCCCTATGTTGTTTCACATAGGGCTTGCTTAAAATCTGACAACGATGTCGCTAACGCACAAAAGAAGGAAGAAGAGAAGCGGTCTCACGATCCTCCTTATTCCTCTCCTATTGGTTAGTCTAGCACTTCTTCTCACTTTGCTGAGGTACCATTGGGTCCTGCTCGTCATCTATAGGAGAACCCTATGGTTCCCACTTGGCAAAAGACTAAGCGTCCTGCTTTCGAACTTCTTGTTCTGCCAACAAACCCTAGATCCGTTCAGTACAACAGGAAGAAGGTCTCCTAGGGAGAGTCCTCATTGTCTCAACCTCTATGGACTCCTACTACCCCTACTCCTAAGGTAGTGAGTAGAAAGAGGCCCACTACCAAGGCTCTCGAGCCAAATCCTACTGTCGCTCCTCAACATATTCCCCCTACTCCCATGCAGGAACCTATCCCTCCACCAAAAACAACCATGGTGGACATTCCCATGGTTGAGCAGGAACCTTCTGCTCCTTCACAACCTTCATCCAATAACTCCAAGAGACATAGAAACCACCTTGCGCATGAACATAAGTGCCAATGAAAGGCTCTCTTGGCTAACCAAGCTGCCTCACAAAGAAAGGAGGAAGAAATGATCGCCCTTGCTTCAAGGCCTCCTACAACATATTTTTCCTCCCTTCCTTATGCTTCTCTCTAATTTGGTCCTATACTACTCCCAACTTCTGTTGCAAGTACAAATAGGCCTAACCCTAATGGGTACATGTGTTCATCACTCCTTCAATGGAATCGCCTTTTAGGATGTTCATTGCAGATATCCATCCTTTTATCGAAGCCCATGGATATGATTAACACTTTGGTTGTATTTGATGCGGTTCTTTCTTCCTCTTCCTCCACGCCCCTAGCCTCGTCTGTTGGGATTTCATCTCCTTTGAATAAATAGGAGGTGGAGGATGGTCCCTCCAGCAATGAAGGACATAGGACGACCCCACCTTCACCACACAGCGGCCCCACATTGACTTATTTTATCTTGGTGATTGAACTAGTCCAAGCTTCCCCTAATTTTTTCACCTCTCTCGAGTCACCCAATGAGCTTAGCAGTGAACCTCAAGCACAACCTATCCCATCTACTGAAATTAGGCTTGGTGCCCCTGTGGGATGCATGTTTAATTGATTGGATGAGGTCCCGGTCCTATTAGCGATCTTCATGAAATCACTGACCTTAGCTCAATAAGAGCTCAGTGAAGAAGACCTTGCGGGGGCTTCTTCCTTAGCCCTTGTTGTGGGAGGGTTGGATGCTCCTCCTCTTAACATCCCAACATTGAAGGCTCGTCCTCCTTCCCCTTATGAGGATTTAGATTGGGAAGCAGATGGCCACTTGGCTAATCAATGTTAGGAGGAGACCCCTTTTCTTGATCTTGTGTGTGTGTGTGTGTTTTGTAATGTGTTCCCTCATACTCGTGCTATGTGTGTCTGGATGACCCTCATCACCCCTATTGGTTTTTGGATATAGGTGTGGTTTTTGTGTCATAAAAATTCTTCTATTTGTATCATCATTCTTCCATGTTTGTGCTTGATTTTGATAAATTGCAGACGATGCAAAGCATTGGGAGCATTTAGGCTTCCATTCTATGTTGACCCAATTTTTTTATTTTTACTTTTTTTTTTGTGCATTCTTCCTAATCTAGTTGGGGATTGATGATCTTTCACCTTGCAGTGCGGTTACCTATTATTACGAGCTTAGACAAATATGACCCCGCTAAACCAGATCCCCCTATGCCCTTTACTTATATTTGTTCTCTTTCTTTTTCTTTCTCTTTATCTTTCTCTCTTCTTTGCTTGAGTTTTCCCTCCTATGTGTGACAACATTCTTTCTTTAACATCCTAGTTTTTCAAAAAATGCATTCGTTGTCAATGAATCTTTTCTCAAAAATTTGCGCAAACTTTTCTTTGGAATTACATTCTCAACATGGAACCCAAACAGAATGCTTTTCCTTCATCACGGATTCGTAAAGAAAGGACTTGAAGACCTCCCTCTAAAGTAGGAACAACTTTGGTCTTCCTCATGCATGAGGGCATATCCTTCCTTTTCAAATTCTTTGATGAAGTGAACATATTTTGAAAGGATTCCTTGATGATGGATCACTCTGAGAAGAGAAGAATATCTATTTTTGAACTATGTGTCCCTTGAGTGGACCCGTTTTTCTTCACAGTGGGTTCCCAAGAGACCCTTCTTTGAAAGTCTTTACCTTGAATGGATTCCTTCATGTCTATCCTAGGGGCAGCCCAACTAGACTTATTCCATTTCCCCTTTCACGTCTAGTTCAGGGGCAGCCCAACTAGACCTATTTCATATCTTCACGTCTAGCTTGGGAGTAGCCTAATTAGATCTCACCTTTCAAATGTGTCCCTTGATTGGACCCCCTCTCCTTTTGAAGGGTTACTGAGGGATCCCTTTGAAATACTTCTAAATCATCAATGGTCTGTGTGGCTATTTGCTTACTTTCCTATTTGGCCACTTCTTGACTCTATGGAGTCCACTTCCTTGGGGTTTCCTTTATGCTAGAGTTTTTGGGGGATACCTTCCTTGCAGTTCCATGTGCCTATAAGGCACTCACTTCACAGGGCTTCCTTCATTCGAGGGATATTTGGGGTTTCCTCCTTGCAGGTCCATGGGCCTATAAGATGCTTTCTTTTTCCAACTTCATAGTTCCAAGCAGCTATGGAGTCCTTTGCTTTCCCTGCACCTTCAAGTTCACCAAATCATGGTCTACTTCCTCAATGGTTTAGGTATACGTTTCTAACCATACACTCTTCTTGATCTATTTTACCAAGGACTCATAAATATTCATGCTCGCTAAAGTGGGGGAAAAATGTATAAGACTGAATTTGCACCCCATGTGCAAATCCCCTCTTTTCCTTTATCCACCTTCAAAAACCAAGTTCAGAGGCTTAATTCCACCTAATCCTGCTACTTGCATCCCACTTAGCACCTTTTTTGAGCGTCGGTGGAGTAATTTCTATTAGGGAAGCCCGTGCGGTGCGCAGATGTCTGTCGACGTGCTTAAGGTCCCTGGTAGATTCTTGTGGCTGAACCTGCAAAGGCGTTACTCTTCTCATTGGAGGTGAAGTTGTAATGCCCCCTTTGGCCAACTGACCTAAATATGGTTGTTTTTCTCCATTCCTCCTTCAAATTCATTCCTTTAATAAGCATTTCACCCTCTAAGCATTCAGTTGAACTTCTTCACTTCATTCACAAGCTTCCTGAAAATCTCAAGCAATCATTCTATCACTCCACAAGCTCACTTTCATTCACTCCAAGCATTCAAATATTCCATTGCAACAAAAGCAACACTCCATCACTTGAGTAGAGAAAGTTTGGGACCACACCATTGTAGTAGAGGCTCGAGTATTCTCATTTTCTCCCCCAAATAGCCTTGAGTGCTCTTGGTGGAGGTGGTAAGCTTCTCTCTCATCTCCTCTATCACTTGGTTGAGTAGCATAACACTATTTTGTAGTGCTTCTTTTCTCTTTACTATATTATTTTCTTTATCTTATTTCCTTGGCTGTCTATGGAGGTGGAAACACCTAAACGGGGGTCTAACTGAGGTAGACCCCTATACAGTCACCCAACATTTTTCCTCTCTTTTTGTGTGTAGGAGTGCGTGCTCTACAAGGAATTAGCTAGCGAACGAATTCCTTGGTGAGATTCTCCTTATTCTCTTCATTCTTGTATATTTTTTTTATAATATTAGAGATTATTTCATTTTCTTGATCACATCATTCTGTCCCTTTAGCTAATCAGTTGGGCCATTAGCTAGTTTTATTGGTTTGTCCTCATCTTCATTGTTGTCTAGCCATACAAATGTCAGCACACTTTTGAGATGCCAGCACACCACACTAACGTCTAGATACCACGCTTTTATCCTCAAATAGAGAGCTTCCTGAGGCATAGTGTTAGACCTAAAAATTGGCTTGCCTAGCCCATTCCTATGTTTCAGGTCTGTAGACTAACTAAGAGGCCTCATGGTCCTCGTTACTCTTGCCTCGCATTTCCTTACATTACACTTAGTTGAGGTAAGTTAGGGCAGCCTCTCACATCATGACCCTCCATGACCTAGGGTATTGCATGTGGTGGTCCCCCTCTCACAAATATGTTCATGTTTAGTAACCTTGTATTTGGCATATTCACATTTGGCATGTATGGATTGGATGGGATAATGTTGTTTTGTTGAAGACTCATGTACTGATTGTTTGGTTGATAGATTTGTAAGTTTTGACTTTGATTTAAATCTATCATAGGGAAATGTGTTCCAAAGTTTAGATTAGGCATACTAACATTTGTTTTATCATTGAAGTTTGTAGGAGATAATGACCCCATGTATGGATTGTATAAATGTGAGTTTTTATAATCAAATGGTATTATAAGGCTTTGATAGTTTGGTTGATTTAGATTACTCATGATGTATGAATCAATTTTATATTCCATGTTCTTGTGTTTTGACCTTGTTGACCTCTAAGGGATTTAGGACCAATGATGAGATGAAGGATGAAAGGGGTGAATGATATGGATGTTGAACTTTTAGGAACTTTGGATCAATGCTATACTTTAGGATTTGATTTTGATTGTTTTGATTGGATAATGAACTTGTGAATCCCAAGATGTTAAATGTTATATTAGGATGCACTTGTTCAAAAGGGTGATAATTTAACTAAGTGTGTGAGGAAGGATTCATCCACACACACCTAACTAAATAGATGATTTTGATTTGGTTTAAGGATGTACCCAAGTCTAGATAATGATGTTTCCAAAGCTCTAAAGTTGTTTGTGGGATGGAGATGATAAATGTTTGGGATGGATGAAATGCTCGATTGTGACCCTAGATGAACGTAAGAGGGGCTTTGTTTACAAGACCAAGATAGTGAAGAACGTGCTTTACCCTATGAGTAGTGTAAACCAAAATGCCAATGTTTTGCTTGGAAGACCATAAGAAAAAATTTAAATAGCACATGTGTGGGGTTTAATTGATTTAATCTTGGTTAATGAATTGCTTTTACCACATCCACACTTCTTTTTAGTTTTTCAAACTGAATGTCTATGTCTCAATTTCTTTTCAACCCACATGGTCCATTATGTGGAAATGAAGAGAATCAAGGCAATAGTTCCCTAATGTTGACTTTAGAGAAAGCAAATTGAGATATAGGTTCAAATACTTAGAAGCTGTAACGACTAGAAAATGCACAAGACAAGATTAAGAGAAAACATGCAATGCAATCTAAGATCTCTAATGCAATCTAATGCTAAGCAACAAAGAACAAAGGAAGTCAAAAACATAAATAAAACTTGAACAATCTCACCAAATTTGTATGTATTTCCATGATTCATCTCGATTTCCCTTCTCCATTTTGTGGTTGTAGTATAATTGCCCTCAAATTTTCAAAGGTTCATGCAAGTATAGCCTAAGGATTATGATTTAGCAAAACATCGAAGATTCAAGATAAGTGCTCCAAAAAGTCATGAGATTTCGAGAGAGAGTGGAATGAAGAATGAAAAATCAATTTATAGAAAATTGATTATTCGAACAACAAGCCAAGATCGAAAGATCAACGGACGATTGAGATCGAATGATTAGACATGCATTCTGATAACTATTAGTAGTGACATGAGTGATACCAATTAGAAATAGAAATAAAGATTAAATAAATGATTTAATCTTCGAGTTTGGTATTCGAAAACATAAGAATTATGTTTGCATGGAAAAGATAAAGATGGATTAAAGCAACTTTTGTTTGAATGCACACACAAGTTTTAATTAATTAAATAAGAATATTTAATTAATATGCATGTACACGCAAATGACTTAGAACTAGATGATTGAATGATTTGATGAAGAGACTACTCGAGAATGCCACTCAAACATTAAATCCAGAGTTAACTAAGCAATTTGAATAGATATTTGAGTTGAGTAAAATTGAATACTTAGATAACTCACACAATTATCTAAATCTAAAGGAATGCGTTAAAATAGAATTCATGAATTAAATAATTCATTTAATTCAAGATTTGATATTTGAAGAATAATTAAATAAATAAGATTTATTTAATTAAGTGATGAAGGGATTTAAATGAATAATTAAATAAATAAAGAATTTATTTAATTATAGTTGAAGTATGATAAAGAGTAAATTAAATAAGAATTTATTTAATTTGAGAAAAAGAAGGATAAGGTTAATTAGTAATATAATTAAATAATTAACCATTTATTTAATTAATCAGATAGAATAAAGAAAAGTGTAAATTAATTAAATAATTAAGATTATTTAATTAATAGAAGAAATGAAGGCTATAGAGAATAATTAAATAATTGACATTATTTAATCATGACCATGAAGAATACGAATTACGAAGAATATTGAAGTAGCAAGCCTAAACCAAATTTTGGTGTCTACATTTGCCCCTCTTTGATACAATGTCATTTTGGTGTTGTGTCAAAGAAAATCGATAAGAAATATGCCCAGTAATGCCCCAATGTCAGACTAGTGAAGGTATGCCCCCTCGGGAAAATTGACAAATTTTCAAAAATGTTCAAACAAATTTGGAAATGATCCTGATTAGTCCATTGGGTAGCTAGAAATGGAGTGGAGTTGACGGAATTGAAGTTGGAAGTGGTACGGATGGGTACGGGTCGATTGAAGTTGGAAGTTGACGTAGCCAGTAGAGAAGAATGCCATCAAAACCCTAGGTATATATAGAAATTGGGGTAAAAACCTATTCATTTTCACCCACCTAGCTTTGAAAATTGAGAATTTACTCTGCACTCACAGCGACGATGTCTCTTGTTCTGAACACCCATCACCGAGCCTACATGGTCCAGACCTTCCCGAGGCCAGCCGACGTGGACCCCCAGTTATATACCTCAAACTTGACTTTTGAAATTTTTAAATTTGTGCATGTTTTGATGCATTTAATGTAATTTTTAGTTATGCATCATTTTGTTAAAATGCCGCATGAGAATGAGCGAATGACGCATCTGCAGGCGGAGCAACATTTGCAAATTTACGTTAAATGCTTAGCGTAGGTTTTTTGCGGTTTGATGCATTTGTAGTTTAATGAAACACATTTGATAATCAGCATCACATGTGCATTTAGAATAGTCGCATTTGTTTATTTTGCAATGCATATGTAGTTAATTTGATGCAATTGTTGTAATTTCAACGCATTTGTATGTATTTCAACGTATTTTCTTTTAAAAGGTAATTGACTGCGGTATTTTTTTGAGAATATATGCATATGCATTATGAAGCTATGCATGTGAAAAGGAATGACTCATGTGTCTAATGAAATGACGCATCTAACTTTTATGTACCCCATATGTTAAATAACGATGCATGTGAAAAATAATGACACATTTGCAAAACAATGATGCATTTGAATAGCAGTTAATTTAGTCAATTTGCATTAGAATAGATGTTTGATGCTGACATGAGGCATGTATAATGCCATTGCAAGTTGTGCTAGATACACTATATACCCAAGAGTGGAGACCAATGACTTTTTGGTTCAAAGACAGCTTGCAGAGTGCAGAGCGACATTTCCTATGGCACCTTGGTCTTCTTCATGTTACAGACATGCCCCAGATTCGGGTGAATCAAGGATTATTGATAGCATTATGCAAGTGGTGGCACTCAGAGACATCCTCCTTTCACCTTCCAACTGGAGAGGCCACCGTTACTTTGGAGGATGTCTACAGCATACTCAAACTTCCTATTAGAGGCACACGGGTGAGGTATGATACCCAAAGGGGTGCGACCGAGATGTGTAGATACTATTTGCACGTAGACATTAGACAGTTAGGGTTCAACCACTATGAGATTAGGTGGTGTGTGTTGGCTCAGAGGTATAGGCAGCTAGACTATCTAGTGTGTACTTTGATAGGTGGCATAGTGCTTCCTAACCGTCGAGGTCATGGGTTTCCCATGGGATGGGGGGAGATGCTAGTAGGGATGATAGAGAGACGTGAGGTGTATGTATGGGTTCCCTATCTCCTTGGTATGTTGTACTTTTATTTGCTTGATATTGCCTATTGAGAGGCACAGTCTATGAGTTGTGGTACCACACTCTTGATGGTATGGGCATGGGAACACATTGCTATCTTCTGGCCACCAGCGACAGTTGACCTTCCACACGGAGCCCCCTATGCCTTCCGCTATGCAGAGGATAACACTTAGCACCACATAGGAGATACAAGTTATTTCAGGCATACCATAGAAATGATGGTTCAGTTTAGATGGAGGCCATACTTGGGTTACGCAGAGTAGTCAGACGAGGATGAGCATTTTCCATTTTTCCGTCAGACTCAGTACTTGATTAGATGGACAGTGTCACATGTCCACATTATAGAGCATCATTTTCCAGATCATGTCCTGCGACAGTTTGGAGAGGTACAGGACAGGCTGAGTTCACGAGGTCATCATGAGAGATCCCCCTATGGGGTCCAGAGATTCCAGTGGCCACAGCTGAGGCAGACATTAATGTACTAGAGGTAGTTCCATGGGGATGGAGGGATGGTCCAGTAGACCCAAGGACCACAGAGGAGTATGATTAGTGGTGGGTTGTACATAGGCCAATTTCATTGATAGATCTAGAGTAGCTAGTGCCGGTAGAGCAGTGAGGGACAGGTCCGCGAGGCAAGCGTGGAAGAGGTAGAGGTTGGGGAGATGGAGGAGATCATGGTGATGGTGGAGATGATTGTAGAGGTGGACGACGAGAGGGGAGGAGAGGAGACATGGATGGAGGGGATGAGGGCCACCATTTTCACCGATCTGTGAGGAGGGACGAGGGGAGGAGGATGTGACCATGCCATAAATTGGGAGAGGAGGGGAGGAGGTGGATGTTGCAAGAGGCAGAGAGGAGGAGAAGCCCATAGAGGAGTCCATTCCAGATATCCCGACAGAGGAGGAGGAGGACAGAGAGGAGGCAGGCAGAGAGGAGGAAAAGATTGATGCCTTGGGTTTGCTAGGTGCCTACCAGGAGGATGACGAGGAGGATGATGATCATGAGAGAGAGATTTGTGATCAAATTTTAGAGGAGTTGGATGAGGAGGAGGATGGTGTAGTGAGAGCCAGATAGGATGACACAAGAGCAGTGGATCTTGACATAGCCACATTTCATGCGTAGGTTGCATCCTTGGAGGAGTAGATGAGAGCCTTGATGTCAGAGAGGGACAGAGCCATCATGGACAGAGATCAGGCTATAGCTCAAAGATAGGAGACTGAGTAGAGATTCACAGAGCTCAGAGCTTTATGTATTGGACCATCAATTGCATTTTCTAGAGAGTTAGTCAAAGCTGGGGAGAGAGAGACTTACTACCATGATTTATATGAGGCAGAGGTTCCTCCAGAGAGATGGGCTCTCAGCTTCTCGTAGGCACGTAGCAGTAGGTCACAGACCAGGACAGTTAGCATAGAGGGTGTGGAGAAACCATAGAGAGCAGGTCCATATGATAGGCCCCACTCAATTCATAGGTCACCGGGTTCCTGGCATCATTCCTCTACACAATCTAGTCATGATAGCAGTGGCAGTTCCGGATAGGGACATTTCTTGACATGTACCGATACATTGTATTATGATTATATGGCTCGTGGGCTTCCATATTTATGTGATACATTATGACATTGTTATGTGACACTTTTGAGCGATATATATATATATATATGATTTTGGTGGTGACTCTCATGATATGCAATACTACTTACTGATTATGCAGTCATTTATTTATACATATGATGTTTATACGAGGTGCCTATGTGATGGATGATTATATCTATTGTATGATGTGTTTATGCAGCTAATTATATAATGTTGATTCTATGTGATGTATGCAGTTTATAATTATGAGATGTAATATGATGATATATGTACAATGATTTCTACATGTGATGATACACAAATGTACTGTAATGCATGTATTTACATTTATGATGTACATCGAATGCTTATGATATGTATTGTATGATGATGAATGTTTATTATGCCATGATGTCTTAAATATAATAAATGCCTATATGTATGTATTTTTCTAACATATATGTGTATGTAGGATGACTTACGATTTTTGTGTCATAGGACTCCGTCATAATGCAAGAAAGAAGAACTATTAGCGTGGAACAAGAAATGAGATGGATGTTAGTATTAGCAATCTTCGATGTTTTGTTGTATCAGAGAAGCTGTTGCACTTTATCATTATTGGGTGGAACTAATACAAATGGAGACAAACACCAAGATATGGCATAAATCAAGGTGTGCAAGGTCATCCACCTGCTAACAATAGATAGTCACAGACAAGGATTGTCGTTAACTCATACTAAGGGCACAAGCTGCCCCAGTCTTTTTGTTAGGACAAACCAGACAGCAAACAAAAGAAAATACAGGTCATGAGACGTCATCGCTCCTCTAAATCCTTCATGGGACATCCTTGAGGAAACTAGTAACATGACTCAAAAATCAAAGTTAAAAGACAATTGACAGACAACAGTCAAAGAAAATAGAATTCTAATACATCGTTGCTTCTCTAAATCCTTCCTGGGACATCCTTGAGAAAGCTAGTAACATAATTCCTAGTCATCAATTCAAGATAAATGATAAGATAAATAAGCCATAAAGTCAAAAAGCCAGTGAATTATTTTCCAAAACTTGATATGTTTGTTTGATTTGTTTTGATTGATAGAATGATTCATTGATAAAGCCTAATTTCAGGAGATAGACATACTGGATAAGATGTTGAGTCTGGTTTCGATGTTATGACTATCTATATAAGGCATGACAAAGCCTGGTTTCAGAAAGACATGTATTGTATAAGATGTTGAGTCAGATGTCGTTGATGTGATAACCTGTGTAAGGCTATGTTTGATTGTTTGAAAATGTCGATATGCAGGAAGGACTCATCCTATATAAGACATAGATTGTTTTGTTGATATCAATATTCAAGAAGGACTCATCCTGAATGTCACAAAGGTTAATTGTTTTGATGACGTATGTCTCTAGGAAGGACACATCCTATAGCATACATCAATTGATATGTTTTGATTGCTTCCTTGGCAATTTGTTTGATTTGACTTAGAGACATCGCTGACTTGTTCACCAGATTAATGCATGACTTGATATGATGTGTTGACAATTGATTGTGTGTGATGACAAAACCCTAAAGGACTGACCTACTATGGCCTCGGGGGCTCATCGATTGATGGTCTTGCCTACATTATACACGCAGAGACCTCATAGTTTGACTTGACTTTGACTGACAAGACAGACTAAAAATAGAAGACGTGTGTGAAAGTGAATGTTACGAACCCTAATGGACTGACCTAGTGCGGCCTTGGGGGCTCATCGGTTGATGGCCTTGCCTACGTTATACACACAGAAACCTTGTAGTTCGACACGACCAATGACCTTGTCATATAGACATATGAATTAAAGCATGAGTTTATATAGAAAAATCTAAACAGACTGACCTAATGCCTTGGGGGCACATCAGAAGATGGCCTTGCCTACGTCTAGTCTCATAGGCAATGTAGTTCGACAAACTACAAAGACTGACAAGTGCGACTGGCTTTGACTCTGTTTTTAGATTTTTGAAATGTTTTATTTTTTTTCTTTTTGAAGTTTTCTGATGTTTTTGTATTTTCTCAGGTCATTTTGTGATGTGTGTGGATTTTTCCATGGTTTTATGTCTTCAACACAGCCAATGTAAGAATCAATATGACACATGTCAAGTTTTTTCCCCCAATCGAGTATAAGACCAATTGATTATGAATAGGGTAAAATGGGAGACATTTAATGCACTCGATGTCAATCTTTCTAGGTTATGGGAAAGACTACCACTTATTATGAATGGTATATACAAGAGATGGATACAAAAGATAAGGGATATGTACAGGGATAGGTAGAATGTACAGAGATAAGGACTATGTACAGGGTAGTGGACTATGTACAGGGAAGTGGACTATGTACAAGGATAAGGACTATGTACAGGGTAGTGGACTATGTACAGGGAAGTGGACTATGTATAGAGTAATGCTAGATTAGAATAATAGTAGATAAAGGAGTAGAGTCAAGTACACATGGCACCTCTTTGCCAGGTTTTCACCATGGTACCTATTCAAAGTGCCACCGAAGTGGTTTTCACTATTGGACAAATTATTTGTCTTTACTATTTTCTGGATTATCTAATTTTTTTGGCGTTACCAAAATGCTTGTTTGCCAGGTTTTCACCTTGGTAACGATTTTTTATTTTTTATTTTTTATTTTTGCTAATTAAGACCAGGCTCTCAGAAGCTATGCATAGAACTTCTTCAAATGAAGACTATTGATGGGGGAGGACAATGGTTCCCCTTCAGGAGTAGAGAGTTGGTACTCTCCTAATCCAAAATCTTCCATAACAATATAAGGTCCTAACCAATTTGGTTCAAAATTTCTTGGTTTGTCTCTATCTGCTTGATTTTTTGGGTCCTCCATTAAAACCAGGTCACCAATGTCAAAGTTTATGTTCAAGACCTTCCTATTATAGCTACAACAAAGGCGATTCTGATATGCTTGGAGATGGTCTAGTGCCTTTTGTCTTCTCTCATCCAGGAATTCTAGCTCATGAAGTCTCGATACTCGATACTCTTCATCATCAATGTGACCTTTCAACAATACCCTTAGGGAAGGAATCTTGACCTCAATAGGAAGAATGGCTTCATAACCAAATACTAGTGAATAGGAAGTGGCTCCAGTGGGAGTACAAATACTTGTGTGATAAGCCCATAAGGCAGGGTTAAGCTATAAATGCCAGTCATGACCAGCATCATTGACAGTCTTCTTGAGGATTCGAATGATGGTTTTGTTAGATTCCTCTGCTTGGTCATTACCTTGTGGGTAGTTTAGAGTGGAAAAGTGATGTTGAATATGAAATTCATCACACAAATGGCAGACTTCTTGATTCTTAAATGGGCAACCATTGTCGGTAATTATGGATTGAGGGACACCATACCGACAGATGATATAATTTAGGATAAATTTATAAATCTGTGTGTCGTTAATGTATGTCATAGGAATAGCTTCAATCCACTTCATAAAATACTTAGTGGCAGTGATATTGAATTTGTGGCTGTTGGATGATGTGGGGTGGATCTTACCTATTAGGTCGAGTCCCCATTGGGAAAAAGGCCATGGTGATGTTATAGGATGGAGCTCCTGTGCTGGTGCATATATCAAGTCTCCATGAACTTGGCATTGATGACATTTCTTTACAAAGACATGAGTCTTTTTCCATAGTAGGCTAGTAATAACCCAGTCTCATAATCTTTTTGGCTAAGGTAGGACCTCTAGAATGGGAACCACAGATACCCTCATGCACCCCACACAAGGTTGCTTGTACTTCAATAGAATAAAGACATCTCAATAGGGTATTATCTAAGGCGCGTCTATATAGGGTGTCTCCGACAATAGTGTATTTGGCTAACTTGTGGAGGAATGTCCTATGTTGGTTGTTTGATAGGCCAGTGCATATGATTTCGGCATGAAGGTAGTCATAGATTTCTTTGTACCATGGGGAATCAGGACCAACAATGTCACACACCATTTCAAAATCTAGGATATCATAGGTTGGGACCAAAATTTGTTCTACCAAGAACTCAAATTTAGGCACGTCGTTAGGAATGTCTAGAAGTGATGCAATTGTAGCTATAGCATCTGCTGTCCTATTTAAAACACATGGTATCTAATGAAATTCAACTTTGTCAAAGTACTCATTAAAGCTATCGGCCATGCGTTTATATGGAGCAAGCTTCTCATCCTTAGTCTCATAATCATCATTTACCTGTCTGATTACTAGTTGAGAATCACCATACACCTCTAGATTCTTAATTTTCCACTTTACTGCCATGTGTAACCCTATCACTAGAGCTTCATACTCTGCTATGTTGTTAGTACATGGGAATGCAATTCTGAATGATTTTGGGATGGAATCACCCTACGGTGTGATAAATAGTATACTAGCCCCTGAACCATGATTTATATGTGAGTCGTCAAAGTATAGTTTCCACGTGTTTGTGTCAATTGTAAATATAAACTCATCAGGAAGTTCTACAACTAATGGGTGATCTACTTGTATTGGTGCATCAGCTAACTGACCAGTAATGACTTGTCCTTTAATAGCCTTTCTTTCTACATATTGGATATCATACTCACTAAGTATCATAACCCATTTGGCCAGTCGCCCTGTTAATGCTACCTTGCTAAGAAGATACTTCAAAGGATCTATTTTAGCAATCAGCATTGTTTGATGGTTTACAATATAGTGCCTTAGTTTTTGGGTAGCAAAAACTACTGCTAGACAGGCACGTTCAATGGTACTATACTTCAGCTCATAACCTACCAAAGTCCAACTGATATAGTAGACTACCCTTTCATGACCTTCATCTTCATTTTCTGCAAGCAATGCTCTAAGTGATGAATGGGTTGTTGTAATATAAAGAATCAATGGTCATCATTCAACAGGTGGCATTAAGACTGGTGGTGTAATTAGATATTGTTTAATCAATTGAAAAGCCTCATTGCACCTAACTTTCCATGCAAAGGGTACCCCTTTCTTAAGTAGATGTTGAAAAGGATGTGTCATATCTGCTAACTGCACTATAAATCTTCTAATGGATTGCAGTCTTCCTTGTAATGTCCTTAGTTGACTGAGATTGGTTGGTGGATGCATGTCCATGATTGCTTTGGCCTTGGCCAGATCTACTTCAATGCCTTGTCTAGAAATTATTTAGCCTAATAACTTTCCTGACTTGACTCCAAACACACACTTCTTGGGATTAAGTCTCACTTTATACTTTTCTAGCCTCTAAAATATCTTGTCTAAAACCTATAAATGTTTTTCCCTTGTCTTGGATTTAACTATAAGGTCATCGACATAATCCTCCATAAGAGTATGTACTAAATCATGAAATATGGTGGTCATGGCACATTGATAGGTTGCTCCAGCATTTTTGAGTCCAAAGGGCATAACATTCCAGCAATATGTACCCCAAGGACAAGTGAAAGTTGTCTTAGGTTGGTCTTCAATTGCAATTCTGATCTGATTATATCCTGAAAAGCCATCCATAAGAGACAACATCTCATATCATGTTGTCATGTCAACTATCATGTCTATATTAGGCAAAGGGAAGTCATCCTTAGGACAAGCCTTGTTTATATCTCTAAAATCGGTGCATATGCGGATGCCCCCGGTTGGTTTAGTGACTGGTAAAAGATTGGAAATCCAATCTGCATAGTCAATTGATCTAATAAAACTGACGTCTAACAATTTCTTGAGTTATGCCTTAACTAATAAAGCAATCTGTGGATGCATTTTCCTCAATTTTTGTTTCACTGGTTTGGCACCTGATTGTAAGGGAAAGTGATGTAGAACAAGTTTAGTATCCAAACCAAGCATGTCTACATATGACCAAGCAAAATTTATCTGTCTCTGTGCAAAGAAGTTGTGGAATTATGGCTGCTCTTCTATTGTCAATGACGTTGCAAAATAAACCAGTCGAGGATTCTCTTATGTACCTATGTTGACTTCTACTGATTCTTCAACAAGCATGGGTGAATTTTCCTATGCAATGGGGAGAACGTTCAAACCTCCATCCTTAGGTGCCTTAGAGAGGTTTTCTCCTTCGGATGCATCCTTTCTTTTTACTTTTTCATTGTTTAGAGGTGCCTTTCGGTTTTCACCTAGAGACTCGTCCTTTTTATCTTGTTTATTCTTTTTCTCATTTTTGTGACTGAAGGGTTCAATAGATTCCCCAAAGTATGCTTTGTTGTCCAAGTCAATGGTAAAACTGGCCTTATGATCACCGCGAGGTATGCCTTCCCATAATCCCAGGAACTCAACAATTGCTTCGTCATTCTCAAAAATTTCTAAGATGGGTGTGTCTTGTTGGTCCCAATCAATGAGTTGGGGATAAACTAAAGGCATGTCATCATTGGAGTTATCAAAGTTTAATGGGGTCAAGGTAAGGACTGAGTTATTCATATGGTCACAAAAGTCTTGTACGAAGTCCTATTTGCTCTTAGGTTTAGGTCTAGGCAGATTGAGAGGTGGGCCTAATGCCAAGGTTTGATTATCTGAAACAGATGGCTCTAGTTGCCAAGAGGTAGGATCAAGTGATTCCCAATAGTAGTGTTTAAACCACTCCTTTGAAATTTTCTTTGGTGGACAGAAATTCAATGGATTTGATGAGGATTTTAACATTAAGTCAAGTTCTCTAAATAGTTTGTCAAGGTCCATGGAAGAGGGAGAGGATAAGGAATCCCACTCATATTTGTTTGAGTTAGGGGAGTCATAAGGGTGTTGGTCAAATGGTTCATGAGATGTCTCAATATCTTCTAAAGCATTGACTTCCTCAAGTAAGGGTGATGTGCTACTAGGAACACCAATCTGAATCAGTTGAAACCCTATCCCTAAACCTTTTGGCCATTGAGAAAGAAAGATTGGTTAAATCCTTCCATCTTGATTTAAGCCTAACCCGATCTATCCATCATATCCCTTGCTCTGCATAATTTTGAAACCTTTTCCATATAGATCGATAGGAATGTGAGCAAGTGAGAGAGGTTCTTCATTATCTTCCTTGTACAACCAAGAAGTGACATCTTATGTATCTACGGCCTCTTTGCTTAATTCACCCCATTTAGAGAAATTTGTTGTGGGAGGAATGTGTATAATAACCATAGATTGTCTCCTATCTGATGTAGGTAAACCGTATGACTTAGGAGGAATAAAATGGCTAACACAATAGGATGTCTTCATGTAATACTCTCCACAACCCTTGTCTTGGATCTCAACCCTAGGAGTGGTAGGTATTGAGGGAGAAATAGATGTTCAGGTGAGTGTAGATGGATCAACATAGGGAGATGGATTGCACGATGAGGCCTCTTGGTTTACTGGCACTTGGCATTGGGGTATCTCTTTGATATGTGGAAGGGACTGCTTTCATGGCATGAATCCATGGTCTTCCTAGCAGAAGGTTATAAGGGAGGGTGAGATCCAAGACCTGGAACTTTGTCTCCATTACTGCAAGACCAATTCTGATAGGAAGTGTTATCACCCCCTTTGATTTTCATTCCTCATCATTGTAAGCTTTTATGACAATACTTTTAGTGGTGTCTACGCATGCTTCTGAGAAACCTAAGGCCTTAATTAGTTTTAAAGTGCACAAATTTAACCCTGCTCCTCTGTCTACCAAAACCTGTCTAACTTTGGTGTTATCAACAAAGACTTCAAGATGAAAAGGATCATTATGATCTGTCTTTTCCGTTCCATAGTCTTGTTCAGAAAATGTGGCATGATGGTTATTGGTCAAATAGCCCACCATTTCCTAGAAATGATTGACATCAAGATCATTGGGGACCGTGGTTTTTTGTAAAGCCTTATCTAGAATAGATTGATGCTCAAGGGAAATACGCAATAGTTCCAAGATTGAGATTTGGGCTGGGGTCTTCCCCAATTGGTCAAGTAGGTTATATTGTGACTTGGAATACTGTGGTATTTGTTGTGATGGGGAACCTTGAATGGTGATCTCCGTACAACGAGTATTGACCGCACACTCGGGATTTGTATTGATAGTAATGGTATTGATATTCTCATCGGCGGCGTAAAGGCAATGAATGATTTTTCCACTACTATAATCATGCTTGATACTCGCATAATTGGCTGACATATTGGTCTTAGTACTCAAACTGGGGACACTTCCTTTCCCATGGTCATGTAGTGGATCCGAAAAGACTTGATGGTCAGTATTTGATGACTTTTGTTTCTGTCCACTAACTTCAATTATTCTCCTATCGACAAGATCTTGTATGATATTCTTTAGTTGGAAAAAATTTTGTAGGTTATGTCCCTTAGTTCTATGATAATCACAAAAGGCATTGTCATCCCACCAAGCTGGTTTAAATTGTCTTGGGTCATATTTTCGTGGCTCTTGAGGCTATATGAGATTATGTTGTAACAATTGTTTGAATACGGACTCAATGGGTTCCCCTAAGGGAGTGAACTCACGTTTTTGAAACCTCCTTTGTTGTTGTGGACGTTGAGTATTTGAATTGTGTTAGGAGGTCGATTGACAACATTAAGGGTATTGGCAAAAGTGTTAGGTCCCCGTAGTGTGATGATTGGTCCTGCCTGTAGGGTTTTAGCATCAACTACCCCATCATTGGTGACATTTTTGTTGCGAGAGAAAAATTTGCTTCTGTCAGTGGGGGTGTTTTGCAAGATCGGATTTCTATTGGATGTTGATGTCTTAAGTTTTCCTTTTTCAATGAGATCCTTTTCTACTATAACCCCTTTTTCCACTAGTTCCAAAAAAGATGTACAACAATGTACCCTTAAGTTACTCCTTAATTTTGCATGAAGGTTTTCCTGGAACATAGTGACTTTTTGTTTTTTAGGTATTTCAACAAGACACCAACTAGCTATAGTCCTCCATCTCTGGAAGAAAGCGATGAATGTTTCACCTTCATCTTGTGTTGTGTGACATAAGGTTACGATATTTATCTCGCGGTCTCTGTTGAAGGAAAATTGCTCCACAAATTTCTCAACTAGTTCACCCCAAGATCTGATGCCAGAGTCTAGACCTGAAAACCACTCTAGTGCAATTCCTACAAGACTTCTCAGAAATAGTCTCATAAGATACGTGGGATCATAGGCGACATCTATGCATATGGTAGAAAATTCCCTTATATTTTCTATTGGATTCTCTTTTCCATTGTACTTAGGGAGATTCGATATGACATATCCATGAGGAAAAGGGGTCATATACAATGATCTATTAAAGGGAAATGTACATATGTCCTTTGTTGAAAAGGATTTCTTAGTTGACACTGACATGTTATCCATTTGTGTTTGTAGTGCATGCATTTGTGTTTGTAAGACGTCAACCTGGGTCAAGGATGTGCTAGGTGAATTATGCGGATCCATGTATGTATTCTGAAATTCAAAGTTTTGTGATGGGTTTCGATTGAACGTTGGTATTTGAGGTGGGTTTGGATTTGGAATGTTGGTAAATGTGTTCTAGGTCAAAATCTGCATAAAATGGTTTTGACTTGGGATTTGTGTGAATGGATTCTGACTACCAATCTGGGAGAAAGGATTTTGATTGCCAATCTAGGAGAAAGGATTCTGATTCAGAATATGCGTGAATGGATTTTGATTGCCAGTCTGGGAGAAAGGATTCTGATTTGGAATCTACATGAATGGATTCTGATTGCTAGTCTGGGAGAATGGATTTTGATTGCCATATTGGAAGGAGGAAATACCTCCTATTTGTGTATTCCATGGGATAGTACTAGCGACTTGAGTGCTAGGTATGGCCATCGACTGTGGTATGGTACTCGTAGTACTAGCATTAGGTATGGATGTTGACTGTGAGCTTGTGACACCGACATAAGATGTAGAAGTTGACTTTTTAGGATTTTACTCCCAACAAGAGGACCAAAGGGAGGGGATGATGATGCCCCTGTAGTGAAATTAAATCCTGATGTCATGCCAGACATACCAAATGGGGAAGTATGGACTGTTGTACTATGTGTAGGTGTGCCAGATGGCATAGTTGTGATTATCTGAGGTATAGTAGTACTAGCAATCATTGTGTTTGTCCCTTGTGTAGGTTGAGTTTGCAAGGTGCTAATATCAAATCCTATAGGTAAGGTAGCGCCTTCAGCTAGCAATTTGTCTAAGTATCGTTGACGATCATTTGCTAGGTAGTCATCTAAAAAAGAGGCAAATTCAGGGTCCTAGGCAGCGGCCTCTATGTCTTCTACTGCAATGTGCCCTTGAGTGTTTCTAGTGGTGAATTTGACCAGTAAATTCTTGTGAGGTCTTGAAGAAAATGGGTTAATGAATTCATTTGGGTTCGACATCTTTTCTCTCTTCTCTTAGACCTAGTTTCAACCATGTAAGACAAGCTCAATATGCGGGAAATGCAAAACTATGTCTATGGACAGTATGACTCTAGTCTATGTTTTTGGGATTTTCTATATGCAAAATAAGGAATGTTCTAAAATGACACTAGTCTAGAATGACAATATCTAAAAATTAAAAGTCTAACTAAGCTTCTAAGGTAATCAATTTCGTAAACCTAAGACAAGGGTACCAACTACCTAAAGTCTAACCACAATGTCAATTTAGTTATGTCAAGGAACTACTGTAAGATAATGATCAAAGATAAGCTGAGTCTCCTAACAAGACTGATGAGCTAGGTGGACTCTCTATAGGACAAAGGATAAGATGATAAGACTAGGTTCAATGACAGATTTCATTAACACTATGATTTTTCCAAAGTGCAGAAGTTGGACCTGTTGTAAAGTTTTTAAAAGTGACTTTCCTAGAAGTTTAATGCAAGGTAATATGTATTATAAAATGAAACTAAACCAGGAACTAAGACAACTATAGATGGGACCAAATGATACTAAAGGATGCAAAATTAAGAAAATTGTTTCAAGTTTTCGTTCAAGGACTGTTTGTGAAAGCCAACTGAAACTGGTATAACCATGTTGACTGGAGAGTGACTGTGAATTCTAACTTTCTGATAATCAGGGAAATGCGTCGCAGGATTTCACAGATGCAGTTCAATTTAATAGTTGCGATTATTTTTGTAGTTTTAGTTTTTTGATGATCAATTGCGTCTCTCTGGTAAAATTCAATGTCTGACTCTGATAGATGTGGTTAACTTTCTAACAAATGCAACTCGTAAATGCAATTGCGACTCAGAATATAACATATGCGGCTTTTCGCAAATTAGATGCGACCTAAACTGGTAGATGTGACTCTAAGCCTAACATATTCAACTCGAAGTTAAACAGATGTGACTCTAAAAATCAATTGCGACCTTCTAGTGAATAGTTGTGACTCTCTGTGTATTTTTAATGATTTGAGATTTAAAACTGACTTCCTTTTTGTGTGATCAAATTCTGACAAACAAGGACAATTGTAAAACAAAGTATTTTCAGTTTGATTTTGGACTTAAAGAATGTTTAAATTGACACTAGACAAGCACATCCTAATTGGCCATAAGGCCAAGGGTTTGTATACTTGGTATAGCCCACCGAAATAGCCCGGATTGGTGATAAACACCTTTCCTTCTCAAGAGTGGATAGCTTAGAAATTTGGTGGCATTGGCTCCCCTCCACGGCTCATTAACATCATTCGAGCACACCAATTTTGAATTCTTTGGGAAATGACCTCCCAAGAACTGCTATCTCTACTCAAGGGGATCAGTAGTGAGTGTCTTTGGGCATGATACTGTACCTTGCACTATACCAAGCAACAGCCAAAAATGGTTGGTCTCTATAACAAAAGGTATTTAGTACGGGCATGATCCATGCGGTGAGAGTACCCTTTCGGATCCATCTCGTCAGAACCATACTCGTGATTCTTGGGCTTTCCCCAAGAATCCACTTTTATATACCATTTGGAAATCCCTCAGGTTCAGGGTGCTACCGGTATGAGTCATCCTGGGGTGAGTACTTTTTCCCACCAAAATAGGCCCAAGTTCTAAAGTTGGTAACTGTTTCTCTTACACCCAAGATCGCACGGATGCACAAGGGGAGAGGATACTTCGATGTACCAAATCATGAGCATGATACACAGTTGTTCTTTCACACCAATCACAATAAACATTTGTTAATTTTAATCCAAATGAAAGATTTTCTACACTACCAAACAATTTGTTTCAAGAAAATTAACTAAGGTCTTCGACATGCATTCTACAGAAAGATTCATTAGTAATTTTCAGTATTGTCTCTGTCAATCGTCTTGCAAAAACTCGTTAACTCCCAAACAAAAAAATCCCACACGCTAAAAATCTGATATTAGTAAGGCACAAATCAATTGAAAATTTTAGATTTCTGAAAACAAAAAGAAAAAAGTTACCAGTCAATTGTGTCATTGTTTATTAGTCAGATGCGTTGATTTTCTCTTCAATTATGTTCTCGGTATTTTACCAGTCAGTTGTGGTTCAGTAATTTTTAGATGTGTCAGAATTTTTCAGATGCATCATTTCTAGTGTTAGATGTGGTTTAAAAATTCAATTGCATCACTTCATCCAACTGATGCATCTGTGGATTTCAATTGCATCATTTTGTCAAACTAATGTGTCGTTCTGTACAAAAATCTTGCAAAAATAAAAATAAAAGTCTTGGGATATGCTAAGATGGTGTCTTCATGTCAAGTTCACCAAATGTAACGTCTAGAAAATGCACAAGACAAGATTAAGAGCAAACATGCAATGCAATCTAAGATATCTAAATGCAATCTAATGCTAAGCAACAAAGAACAAAGGAAGTCAAAAACGTAAATAAAACTTGAGCAATCTCACCAAATTTGTATGTATTTCCATGATTCATCTCGATTTCCCTTCTCCATTTTGCTATTGTAGTATAATTTCCCTTAGATTTTCAAAGGTTCGTGCAAGTATAGCCCAAGGATTATGATTTAGCAAAACATCGAAGATTCAAGATAAGTGCTCCAGAAGTTCATCAGATTTTGCGAGAGAGTGGAATGAAGAATGATAGATCAATTTATAGAAAATTGATTATTGGAACGATAGGCCAAGATCAAAAGATCAACGGACGGTTGAGATCAAATGATTAAACATGCATTCTGATAACTATTAGTAGTGACATGATTTATACCAATTAGAAATAGAAATAAAGATTAAATAAATGATTTAATCTTTGAGTTTGGTATTCAAAAACATACAAATTATCTTTGCATGACAAAGATAAACATGGATTAAAGCAACTCTTGTTCGAATGCACGCACAAGGTTTAATTAATTAAATAAGAATATTTAATTAATATGCATGTACATGCAAATGACTTAGAACTGGATGATTGAATGATTTGACGAAGAGATTACTCGAGAATGCCACTCAGACATTAAATCCAGAGTTAACTGAGTGATTTGAATAGATTTTTGAGTTGAGTAAAAGTGAATACTTAGATAACTCACACAATTATCTAAATATAGAGGAATGCATTAAAATAGAATTCATGAATTAAATAATTCATTTAATTCAAGATTTGATATTTGAAGAATAATTAAATAAATAAGATTTATTTAATTAAGTGATGAAGGGATTTAAATGAATAATTAAATAAATAAAGAATTTATTTAATTATAGTTGAAGGATGATAAAGAGTAAATTAAATAAGAAAATATTTAATTTGAGAAGAAGAAGGATAAGGTTAATTAGTAATATAATTAAATAATTAAGCATTTATTTAATTAATCAGATAGAATAAAGAAAAGTGTGAATTAATTAAATAATTAAGATTATTTAATTAATAGAAGAAATAAAGACTATAGAGAATAATTAAATAATTGACATTAGTTTAATCATGACCATGAAGAATACGAATTACGAAGAATATTGAAGTCGCGGGCCTAAACCAAATTCGGTGTCTACAGAAGCCTCTAAGGATAGAATCCCTAGGGACAAGTAGTAATACTTGGACTTTTCAAAGGTATTTGCTCTTTCCAAAGGGTTTGAAATTTGATGACCTTGTTGAATGTTTGTTTCCAAGTTTTTAGATTCAAGCAAAGTATGTAACTAACTTAGAGATTGCACAACCCTAGGAAAGAAATGGCTATATTTGTTGAATTCCCACTTCTATTTCTATAGTTGCGCTTATTCAGAGTAGATAATTAGAAGCTTGACCAACTAGCTCCCCTCCATGGCACTTACTTCTACGAGTTAGCCAAGCTTCAAGTTCTCATGAATATCCCATGAAAAACTCTTCATCTCTACTAAGAACTTCAAGTATGTGGGACGGCTTTAAAGGTCTGACCTCTTGACACCAACAAATAGTAGGGTTTTTTTCTTTTATACAAATTGGTTCATAATCAAGGTACCCATTCAGATGGCCACATGAGAGGCAAGATCAACCCATACAAAGAGTATCACCTACTTTTCTGTAGGAGCACCTATAATACTGAGTTTCCTCAACATTCAAATTTATATGGCAGTTGGGAGTAGCTTGGCATTTAGCTTGTTACTAGTTTGAGTCGTTCCTTTGGGGTGAGTACTTTTTCCCACCAAGTCAGACTCTCTAAAGGTAAAAAATAGTGAAGTAGTACATTTTTAGTTCGACCACCTAACGCACTTAGGAGGGAACACACACAATTCCTTTTTTTCATGCTCGCATGATTTGTTCAATTTTGAACCCAAACTTGAAGTGTGGAGGAAATATTTTAGACAACCTAATTGTTGATGATTTTTTCTGCATAGCAACAACTAAGATAGAATATGGAAATCCTATCTCTCTTCAAAGGTAAATCTCTATTAGCAAGCCTCAAGAGATAACCCCAAGGTCTCTAATGTCAGGTCTTGAGAATGCATAAACAACTCAATGATAAATGTGAAAATGATGGTAATCACAATGGGACCTTACTACAAGCAAATACTGAATCTTTAATTTATCAGATCTAGCAATATGATGATACTTCAACCCTAAATCTAATCCAATGATAAAAGAAATAACAAAATATATAAGGTTTCAAAGAGATTTCTAGATTTAACACTACTCTTAAGATTAACAATGCAAATGACAAACACTTGAAATGGACCAATCCCTCAGAAACTGATTTCTTCTTGACCCAGATGGATCTGCAATCTTATAGAAATAGTATAATCTTCTAAGGTGTTAAATATTTTTATATCATGAACATTCATTCAAAACAACCCTATTGCAATTTAAATGAATAAACCCTCACAATTAAACTAAGCACAATGAATATAAATTTCAGGCTAACTTTGCAAAGCAACTAACAATCAATTGGTTGCGAAAAGTATGGACCAGGGATTGCTGCAACACTTCAAACACTAAATCATAAACACTATCAATTTATCTAACATTAAACCTAATGCATTTATCAAATAACTTAAGCAATTCCAAAGATAGAATCACAAGAACCATGCAAGATAAATCAACACAAGAGAATTCACGAAAAGCACAATGTCTCCAATAGTATTGAATCACCCAAATTAGCAACAATTCTAGTATTATGTTACAACACTTGCTTGAAAATGAACTAACTTCTAACTTCTGCTCTACTACTTAATTTGCTCTAGCTCAACACTATCTATCTTTTTTTCTAGCCCTTACAAATGAGGAAGAATTCCATATTAATAGAAACCCCCCAAGATATGTCAGCCCAGCTAGGGTTTATAATAATAATTGTCCAAAAAACAGGTCAGCCAAGAGAAATTCAAAATAAAATAAAATATTCATTAAATGCTTAAACTCCATCTAGGTCAGCTTGGGACCTCCAATGTAGCTCAGACCAATGCATGCAAAATAATAGGGAAGCACAAATTCTGATGTAGCCCAGCATTAACTACCTTCCCCCTTGTCTTTATTTTGATACACCTTATCATGCACCATCAAAAGTACCTTGTCCAAGTCAGCCACAGGTGGTAAAGGAAAAACCTTAAGTCAGCTCTCAGTTGATGTAATATTTTTGATGGATTTCTCCACCAATTTATCCCATTCAACCTTATTGATCTAATATTTATCTATAACTGCAATGTAGGTAGTTGCATCATCCAATTGATGTTCAGTAATCGAACCCTCACTGGCTGGGGAATATACATCTTGCCACCATTTCCTCAACTATTCTAAGCTCAAATGCTTTGATGCAAACCTCCTTCTCCTTGTCATGACCAGAAAGAAAGAAATGCATCCATTATAGATATTGGTCAAGGTGCCCTTAATTTTCTTGCTCTACTTGTATATATTCTTCAGGACCTTCTGCCTTATTTCCAAAGCTTCAAACCATTCCCAAGGTTCTGCAGCTCGAGAGGAAGGGAGAATTCCATCATTTACCAGCTTATCCTTAGTATATTCCATGATGGTTATGGTTTTCTGCAACAGGAGATCTACATCTTCCTTATCTTGAGCCAGTACTTCTTTCAACTAGTCTATTTCTCTCATAGCGTCTCCTCCTATTGAAAGAATGTCCTTGATAGCATCATTTCCTTTGGTTTTCACCCCTTGTATCCAATTTGTTGTAGAAAGAGTGGAAGCCTTCATTATTTCTAGCTCAGTGATAGTTTCTTGGGGTAGGAGACTTGCATCAAAGGATGAAGAGCCAATGGACTGCAAAGGTTTCATCAGATCCTCTAAACATTTCTTGATTCCTTCAATCTCTTTCTTCATCTCCTATTTAGTCTTTATTTCTTTCCTCAACCTACCCAAGATTACTGCACTTGAACCCTCATATTCCTCAATATCCTACTTTGCAGAGGTGGGTCTTAGGTTGATGGTCAGAAAATTGTAATCTTCTCCAGTCACATCATCTATGTTCTTATCTGGAGTAGGAGTTGCAATGTGGACCATTCTATTACTTGCTTCATCTCTTTCAATCTTGAAAATGACCCTGGCCTTCTTCTTTCCTTTATCTTGTCCTATTTTTTCCAGTAACTCTTCCCAGTTGGGTGGGGTATCTTCCACAATGACTTGCTTTCTCCTTATTTCTTTATCTAACCACTCCGGAATAGTGGACTCTAACTATACTTCACTTTGTCCCACTTCCTCTTGTTAGTCCTCAGACGCTTCCTCATTTAAATCCTGCCTCTCAAGAATCTCTTCGGCGTTATCTTCTTTGTCTCTAATATGTTCTTATCTGTTCACAGGTGATGGAAGCTTAACTGATTCTTCTTCTCTTTGAGGAGATTTAACTTCTTCAGTTCTAACTGGCGAATCTTCATATGCAACCAGGGGAGACTGCATCACTTTTTCTACTTCTGCCTCAACACTATAAATCTCACCCTCATTAAATTATTCTCCTTCTGTATCTTGGCCATCCTCGACTTCTTTAGATTCACCTAGTTCATTTTGAGCTTCATGGGAAGAAGGGAGATCATCATGTTTTTCTGCATGAGAGGCAACCAAAGGGGGATCTTCCTTTGGCACATTATCCTTAGGAGAAGGAGTCCTCGATTTCCTTGTGTAGAATTGTGTCCTTTCTCTTGAACTCTCTACATTTACCACATGTGGATTAACTTCTTCTCCATCCTTGGAGCTTACCTTTTGTGACAATCTTACAATTATTCTTCTTTTAGGCATAGAAGCACTAACCTCAAGATCTTGCTTTTTAGTTTCCTCTTTTCCAGGCTTCTTAGTCCTTGAAGTATGCCCCCTTTTCTTGGCAATTGGCTTTCTCTATTTTTTTGCTTCTTGGGCTTCCTCCACTTGAACACCCTTAATCTTGATTTTAAAAGGGAACTCACCTTTCCCTCACCCTTGGGATCCTTCTCAACTAACTCCTCAGAATTAGAATGGGGATCTAAATCTCCCATCAGCTCATAAGTGCACTGTACACCTTCGTTCTCCAATTCCCATATCTTATCCTTTAGCCACAACTTGGTGTACTTAATGACTGGATTCATTAACTATCCTAACTCTATTTTTTCTTCTTCCAGCCAATCTATTTTTCCATGAATTGGTTTGTCCTTTACTGCCTCATAAGCATGGCCTTGAATCAATTCCCCATCATCTTCAATCTGATTTGGAACTGCCTTCACATTATATAATCAGACTGATTCAATCAGAAGCTAGGAAAGCTTCTTTTTAACCTCATATTTATCACTATAATTAGCCCAGTGGTCTTCCAAATCATCCTTGTGGCTATATTCCCGACTGGCCTTCTTTTGAGCTTCACCAGTTATGTCAAATCTAGACCTCTTGGAATGGAAGGATAAATGAAGAGTACTCATCTCCTCTTCTGAATCTTGAGTTGAATTAATGGAAGGGAATGCTTCTCTGACACCTACCCTCAAAGAAACCCAGTCTTATGTTTGTCCCTTTTGACAATAGCATCAAAGTCACATATTTTCCTAGTGACCTCCAGGAGTAAGATATGATCAGTGGGATACCTTGGAAGTTGATATGGAGCCCTTTGACACCCATCAATCTTGATGTAGGATAAGGTGGGAAACTGTATGAACCATGCCCCATATTTCTTGATTAACTCTTTGGCTTGATCAGAAATCCTCATATGTTCTGCACCCTGAAGCAATCTAGTGATGCGCATGGTGAAAGTTTCATTCACCCTCTTGTAACTTGAGCTCCCTAAGTGAAATTGAGGGTAAACCTCATAAATTACATCCTGCTCAAAGATGCCCCTAGTACTTAATCCCTTGTATGGATGAAATCTTGCAAGTGAATAGACTAAGTAGGAAGTCATGGTGAAGGTCTTGGTTTGTAGCACATTGCACAATTGCTCATGAATCACCCTACTTATAACACCTACCCAATGATATTTGATCTTTTCCTATTCCATCCTCACAATAACATGGCACATCCAACTCTTGAACATACATACACTCTTTAGACCAACCACCCAGCTAAGCAATGTGATGGCCTCATAATACTCCTTCTTGAACATTGCTCTAAATAGTTGTTTGGGCAGTTTTGAATAGTGAGACTTGGGATTTTCCAACTAGGAATTGATGATCTGTTGTGACTTAATAGTCTCCTCTTCATAGAAATTTTTAGCTACCTCCATGTTGAATTCCACCACATGAGATTTGTCTGGCATGTCAAAGGTCTGGGCTATAGAGACAGGATTCAGATTTTCCACAATCCTCCCTTGGGGACCGACTATTCTCTGGGTATCTCTGTCTTAGTGTCTGGTACACTCAAGAACCAATTCATAACATTGCACTGTAGAAGGAAAGCTAGCTACATGTTCCAATCCTGATTCCAACATTCTTTTAGCCACCAAAGGAAGATCCTGCGATGCCATTCTTCCTTTGAACTCTTCATAGTCCCATAGTCCAACATTCGTGTCAGTCACCTCTGACTAGATAGAGGTAATCTTGCTCTTTGGGATCCTACTCCTAATTTCCATCTTGATTCTTTTCGCTTCAGACATACAAGGCCCCTCCATATCACTCTTAGCTCTTCTAGCTGCCATCTTTCCAAATTCAGCCTCCATCAACCGAATACAAACATAAAAAATCCCATTGTTGATAACACATTTATTGAGGTGTTAGCCCAAAATCATAATAAGACCATCAAATCAACCTTAAATCACCATAATTGAAAAGTTCAGGATTTTAAGCTAACCGGGGAAAACCAACCTAGGAGGAATTTCAGAAAATTCCAAACCAGGCAAATTCTCCCGAAGAAGGCACAATTACCAACAATAGATAATCGAAATGAAAAATATGCATAAAGAATTGTGTAATATATCAATTTAAAGCATGGAATGATAAGTATTCATCATTAGATTCATCCATTTCATCCAATTTCTCAATTTCACAAAGCTTCCCAGAAAATCCAGAAAAATTCGGCTGGACCGGAATTCCGCAAAGAAGGAAAAGTTTTGAATCTCATCGTACACCCTAGATCATAGAAGGTCCGATGGAATTCAGGAAAATATGGGGATGTAGAAATTCTGTGAAGTCCTCGAAATCCCGAAAAACCATTGTTGCGTTTAATTTTCGCTGGCACGATCGAATGTTCATGAGTTTCAAATCTCTTGAGCTCAATTTGAACCCAATTCATGTTTTCTATTAATTCCTTTGGATCGAGACCACCTAGGGCATTAAATGATGAATGTTCACAACAAATTGATGATGCCCTAGATTCGACTATTAAAACCTATGACATGGATAAAGGGGACTAGCTCAGATTAAACTTGGATTGAGCCTGAATGCACTCAACAAGGAACCAAACTAACACCTGGACCTATGGGGCAAGACGTGGAACCATTTATAATGTGGAACATCATTAAAATCTGACTGGTTAACCAAGTTGGAATACAAGATATCCTCAAACATCAAATGCAACCCTAGTTTAAAGCAATCAATCATTAAACATGCAAAATCAAGCTCCTAGATGGACGTAAAATGATCATGACCAACTAGTAATTAAAAATTCAAAGGAAAAGATCATGGTTACATACCATAAATGGATTAGATTCAACCATGGAAAAAATGAGCAACGAATTGGGATACCCTAGCGACCAAATCAACATGAATGCAAGAAATCCAAGCGTCCAAGCAAGTAAATCAATAAATCCAAACATCCAACATTGCCAAATCTCAGATGCAAGAGAAAAAAAATAAGGATGGGAGAAAATGATGCAAATTTTGCTTGAATTTGATCACACTCATACCACAAAAGTCGTACCCGGGTATGTGCAGGATCATGATGGGCCAAAAAGTGGCAATATGATGGGTATTTGTAGGGTATGTGGCTGACGAATTTTTTTTTACCCAAAATTGATGAAATAAAAAGGGTTTTTAAAGGAGATTCTCAGCTTTCCACCAATATAAATTATGCTTTACTTTGAATTTAATAAATAATTATTATTCATTTTCTATTTAAATTATGACTAAAGTCCTAATTGATAGGTTGATTGAAAAACATCTATAGCTTTCAAACGACATCACATTTTTTGAATCCAAAACATGCATCAAATTCTATGTTTTGCATACTATAGGATTAAAAAAAGAAAAATTGAATTTCATGAAGTTTTGACCAAGTTAAGGTGGTCGACATATGAGTTTTATATTTTTAAAATTTGTAATAAGAAATTCATAATTAATTATTTACTTGGAAAAAATTATATAAAAATATGCATCACATCCGGACATGAGTCCTCTACTTATGTCTAAAATCTTATGAATTTTTTATCATTTTATTGTGGTTAGGGTGGTTAGATAGACACCTACTTCTTATTTTTCCTTGAAATTTAAGTACTACTACATTGAAATTTCAAATTTACACCAAATAGATTTTAAAAAACCTAGTAGTTTAGAAACTACATTCAATTTGCTATAGATTCTATTCTTACATATTTTTTAAATAATATAGATAAATTATTGAAATTTTTGCATCAAGTTGCCTAAGTCTATTTTTTCTAAATTTTTTGTCACTTAAGGGCCTATTTTTTCCATGATGATCCTGCACATACCCACCCAGGTGCATTAATGCTTCCAAAAAGACAGACTGAAGGAACTCAGAAATCCGATGGCAAAACGGATTTTTGGAAAAATCTAGCCCAGGCCGAATTCCTGGAGGAGCCAAATTTTCCAAACTGTAGCACTAAAGCACTTCCACCGGAGTTTGAGTGAAATTTGGGAAAATCTAGATGGGACGAACAATCCCGAAACTGAGCAAAACCTGAACTTTGATCAAAAATTAAGTTTTCAAAGTGCAACTTAGGGGAATCACTCAAGAAAGTAAGATAAACATTTAAGCTCATGCCAAAGTGAGGTACATTCCCAAAATCAAAGGGCTGAAATTCCAAAAAATCAAATCGAAAGAGGGTCCCTGCTTTTAGCAGGGCGTGTGTTTGAAAACTACACAACACTAATGTCACTAAAATGCTTTTGATTCTCAAGATCACCGTGAATTGTGAGAGAAGTGCATATGCATCCGAATGACTCAAGCTTGTAAAGAAGATTACAAAACAAAGCAAACATGAATTATTTTTAATCCTCAAAGGCAATAATGAGTTCTTTTAGAGCACCAAAAGGCAAGTATGAATTTGTTTGTTCAATTTTAGCCCAAAAAGTAGTGTCTAGTATGTATGTTTAATTTTAGCCAACTTGAAAATAATAAAATCAATGATTAATTTTAACCCCAAATTGATCTAGTTGGCCTAAAATAGAAAAAAAATTAGCAATTGGATGTTCTAGACTATTACAATAAGCATTTAAAAATGCTTTCTCAAGTTCAAACTCAAGGCCCACTTCTTCAACTCAAACCACCATTGTTTCTTGATGTAAACCTGCAAACATTACAAAATAAAATATTAGAAATGAGATTTATTTCAAAGAATCAATAAAGCATATATCACTGTCAAAAATTACACTTTTCATGCAACCCCAATTTGGAAAACCAAATGATTGGCTATGTAGAAAAATATTTGAAGGTTGCTCCACCAAATCGTAGTCTGACAACTCTATTCCACCAAATTAGATAGAATTTGAAAAAAAAATCAAATTTTGACAAGGTAGTTCACAAGACATAAAGATCTTAAAAAATATGAAACAAAGAACTAACACAAATCAATGCAAAAAATGAGAAGTCAACAGTACTTGTTAAATGCATATGATAAGTGTAGCAATGTTTGTATTACTGTGTGTGACAAAGAATTCAAAATGTCTGCTTATAACATTCAATAACCCCTGACCCCAAATCTATAGAAATTTATTATATAATTTGCACAAATGAATCTACTACTAAATTGGAGAATACTTTTAATGAAAAAAATGATTAAAGCATTTATCATAAGCTTAAAATATACGATTAAATTACTTGGGTTTCATGGACTAAATGGAATCCTCTGGAAATTTTATTTTAACCATCACAGCATTTGATCGGCCTCACGAATGTTGTTTTCCTCTACATGACAACTGCAAAGTTAATAATTGTGTATGTTCAAAGCATCTTTGTAGAGAGTGAGTTGCCTTTGTACAATTTAATACCTACCTCATTCAATTCCATTGAGCAGAGATGTCAACCTGCACAATACACCAAAGACTCTGAACTCATCCTCCAACTCTCGCTTGGTTACACGAGGATCCAAGTTCCCCATGTATATGCGATTCATTCCTTCTTAGTTTGACTAACTTTCAAAATTAGTTTCCAAGACAAATAAAGGTAAAATTATTAAGCAAACCCTAATTTGGATCAAGCTCAGTTGATTTTAGAGATAAATTTAATAGAAAAAGGCCATATAAATTAATATAAACAAAGCCAGAGAGATGACCTTTACAAGGGATGTCTCATGTGATTGAAGTAGCTATGAAATTTTAGAAATAGGAGTAAAATGGGTTGACAATAAAATTGTTGAACCACAAGATTTTTTTTGAAGTCGGATTGAGGTTGGCCATGTGGCATCATGGAGGCTCCTTTTTCAAAAGTTCATGATTGATGGTAGCCTCCTGTCAGTCACACTATTTGAGATCATTTTGAGATGGCAAAGAGCCTACACATAGCAATCATTCCTCCAAAATGCATCCTAAAAATGTGTTCTATATCAGATGCAAATAGATAATAGATATATGTTGCTTGTGGTTCCTCAGTCAATGCATTAGTATATAGTTTAAAATTTTGATAAGTCACTCTAGAGTGCACTATTAAACAAAAAGTGTGTATCTATGCATGTGGGCATTTGTGGCTTACAACAATAGTGTGGAACATCTAGGCCAATAAGAATCACTTACATATTTGAAGGAGGTCAAAATAGTGCAAGAAGCTACCTATAGTGATGAATATTTGGCTTCCAATGAGGTTGTGACCCTTGTTAACAGCCATGCAGCCTATTATCTACAACAAAAGAGTGGATTAGGGGATTTTTAGGTGTCGCTGAGTGATGGCAGCATCAATATTGATCTCAAGAGAGGAGAACCTACTACAAATTTTCAATATTTCTGCAAATCTTAGGGATTAGTATTGATTCAACATTGAAAATGTTTCATGTAGAAAGCATAAGCCTAAACTTTCAACTAAATACAAAGAAATTTTTCCCTACTTTCCATTAATTTGGTAAAGCAATAGAGGATTGACTTGTAGAATGCACTCAGAAAACAAAACAGCCACTATAAATGAATTTCATGGAACTAATTCAAAAAAAATGCAGTGTCGAGATATTATATTCTTCCACTATTTATCCATGGGCATGAAAACCATGGATAGGGGGTTTACGCTCAACCTACTGATATTTTATATCTATAGGAACAAATTTATGATTTTTAAAATTCTGGTTTCTGATTTTTGGGCTGCACACCAGTCACCAAAGTCAACGACATTACTAAAAGCAATAAGAGCAACTCATGATACATGGATATACAGATAAGATCAATGACATGGAAACTCAGCAGATTCAAATAATCTGAATCATGGAAACTTAGGATAAACAAATAAGAGAAGCAGCATTACAAAAAGCAATAATAAGCGGAACTATGTGGGTTTGAGCCCCATGGTGGGTGCCAAAATTTGAAGACTAAATCTGTATTGATCAAAGATTAACAAATATGAGTTAAATTAGTTAATATTGAACAAATGAGATAAAAACCTTCCCCATGAAATTATTGAGCAATGTAAAGGAAATGAAAACATTATCAAACTAAAATGAAACTACAAGCAAGATGAACATGAAATCTATTCCTAAACTACTCAAACCATCATCCCATAGGGGGATTGGTGCTACTTTGATGTGGAAAGTAGCCCTTTCCCAACCCCTTTTGATAAGCTATTGATTTTGATGAGAAGATGACTTTGATGCAAAATGATAATAAAAATAAGCTAAGATGTGATGAAACGCAAATGATGATTGTGCCTATAGTGAGAATACAAAGATTGTGGATCAAGTTGTTGTCCCATTTCAAGTAAAAGTGGCCTCTATTTATAGGTTGAAGGGTTGGAGAATAGAGAGATGGGAAGAATGTGGGACTAAAGAAGAGCCAATGATATTGTGACACTTGTCACATGTGCTAATGAGTCTTGGAGGAGATGTGCTCACACATGTGTGAGCACATCTGTGTAGATGGAATGTGTAAAAGGAATGAATGCCAAGAGGTGGCTTGTGTAAGAAGAGGTGTAAGAGCCCTTAATGCAAAGGTGGTTCAAAAAAGAGGGCATGTAAGAGCATTTAATGTCAAGGTGGAGGACAAAAGTCCTTTGGGAGGGAAAAGTCAAGTGGGTGAAATATTCAAAGAATATGCCATTTTTGAATGAAAATAGGGTAATTAGTAAATCAAATAAATTGATTTACATGTGCAAGTTGACCAAGGTTGACTTGCCCTAGGGTGGAGTTAAAAGATAGAGGAATGGGGGATTAGTGTTAGGAGTTAATTAATTTAGGATTAATTAACTTAGATGAAATTAGTTTGATTTGTGACATTTGATTTAGATGTTTGGGTTCATTTAAATCAAATGAGAGGATGTTGGAACATTAGAATTTTAATTAAATAAATTTGATTTATTTAATTAAAGGAAGAACATCAAGATTTCAATTAAATAAAATTGATTTATTTAATTAAAGGAAGAATATTGGATTTTAATTAAATAAAATTGATTTATTTAATTAAAGGAAAAACATTAGGATTTTAATTAAATAAAATTGATTTATTTAATTAAAGGAAGAACATTAGGATTGGCAATGATGAAATAATCTGATAAGTTCATTATTTGATTTAAGGAGGAAATTTAATGAATTTAATTAAATAAATAAATATTATTCAATTAATTGGTTAGTGTGGAAGTGATTAAGGAAGAATCAAGTGCATGATGTCGGTCACGATATTTTGAGTATCTACATTTTTCCCCTCTTTGAAGTAGTGTACCAGTTGTGTTGGTTCAAAGAATAACACTGTCGAGATCGAAATTCAAAAAAAATCTATTTTTTCGGATGCCCCAATGTTGCCCTAGTGGAAAGAAGTATGCTAGTACATTGCCCCTATTGTGTAGTTTTTGCACACACGCCCCACTGAAAGCAAGGACCCTCTTCTTATTTTATCTTTGGTGTTTTGGCCCTATGATTTTGAGGATTTACTTTGCCTTGGAATAAGCTTCCAATGTTTATTTTTGCTTGCCTAAGTGATTCCCCTTAGTTGCACATTGAGAATCTAAGTCTTGACAAAAGTTCGAGTTTTTGCTGTAGTCCGAGATTTTCCGCTCCATCTGGATTTTCCCGGATTTCACTCAAATTCTAGTAAAGAGAATTAACATTGTGGTTCAGAGATTTCTAGCCCTCACGGAAATCTTCCTAGGCTGGATTTTTCAAAAATTTCCTCGTCCTGTCAGGTTTCCGGATTTTTTTGGATGACTTGTCAGTCGCATTAATGTCATTTGTACAATCTCTGGAGGTAGTATTTAATCAATTTCTCGGAGAGCTTTATGCCATTCTACTTTATCATTGGTGTCTTGTTGAATTGAAATATTCAATCCTAAGGTGCTTGGCTTGCTTTGGCGTGCTAAATTTATGAATTGTTGAATTTGATTGTGATTCCCTCGGTGTTATCATCATTGTTGCTTGCTCGGGCGTTCAAGATTGTTGTTTGTCTTTGCTAGAGTTGACTAGAATTTTATTCATGGTATGTGTTTATTGCCCCGCTTTGATTATCGAATGTGAGTAATTCTTTCTGTTGGGGCGTACTTGGAATTTGTAGTCCTGTATATTTGAGTGTTTGAGGCTAGGGTTGTTTGATATTGCCTTATTTATGGTATCCCAAGTAGGTTTTGAGTTTTTCCTTTCATTTGCATTATGAGGTAGCCTACTTGTGAGACGTAAATAACCCTTTATGAGAACCTAGCAGTTGAAATAATTAAACACCAAGCTTGCTTTGTGCATCAATGGTTGAAGTTTAGGTTTCACACCTAGGGCATTGCCATTTATTTTTTATTTGCTTTAGGAGTTTTGAGTTCAATGGAAATCAATAGGAGGTTCAAATAAAACCTTTTGCATGCCCAAACTCCTCAAATTTGTGATCATTCAATCAATTTGAGTGAAATCGTGAGAGAATGTCAATATTCAAGTTTTCCGTCTATTTCAGGATTTTCCTTTGCTGATGGATTTCTTCGATTTTCTTAGTCCTCTCTATTTTCCTCAAATTCACAATTTTTTGGAGTTTTATCTTCTCTGTGGATTTCCATCGCTCCTAGATTCTCCCAAAATTTCCTTTATCCCTTCATCTTTTCAGAATTTGTAGATTATTGTCTCTTTCACGAAAATCTGTCTTGTGCAGAATTCTCTGAAATTTGGTGGAAGGTGAACGAATGTGAGATAGCATCATTTGTTAACATATGATTATGCATATTATGATTAATTTGAGTTGTTGTAACATGTCTCATTTTGTTTCTTTCCTTATGATGGTTTAATAAATAACTAATGGACACCTTTCATGCTCATTTCGCTAGAGTCCGCCTAGCTCAAAATTTTTTGGAATCCCTCTCTGGCTTGGATTCTGTGGGATGACTTGAAACCCAAACTTTGATATGATCAATTTTTATGGGAATTAATAATACCTCACTTATTTGGGATTCATTTTAATGATGATTTTGATTGATTAACCTTGGTTTCATGTGGTTTTACAATGTTTTCTTTGTCAAGTGCAAGCTGAGTCAATCAAGGCAGTGGCAAGTAGAACCAAGGGTAGAATAATGGATCCAAGTTTAGAGGGGTCTTTTGTGTTTGAAGTGGAAAGGATCAAGATGGAAATCAAGAGTAAAATCCCAAAAAGAAAGATTACTTCTATCTAGATAGAAGTGACTGACACGAATGTTGGACTATGGGACTATGAAGAGTTCAAGGCCAAAATGGTAGTGCAGAACCTTCCTTCGCTAGATAATAGGATGTTGGAATCAGGATTGACACATGTAGTTGGATTTCATTCTACAATGCAATGTTATGAGTTGGTTCTTGAGTGTGCCAGGCATTATGACAGAGGTACCCAGAGAATAGTCGGTCCCCAAGGGAGGATTGTGGCGAATTTGAATCCTGTATCCATAGCCCAGACCTTTGACATACCAAATAGATCTCATGTGGTGGCTTTTAACATGGATATGGACAGAAATTTCTATGAGGAAGATACCATCAAAGCTCAAAACATCATCAATTCCTGGTTGGAAAATCCTAAGTCTCACTATTTAAAACTACCCAAACAACTATTCAGAGAAAAGTTCAAAAAGGAATATTATGATGCCATCACTCTTTTTAGTAGGGTGGTAGGGTTAAAGAGTGTTGATATGTTTGAGAGCTAGATGTTCCATGTCATTGTGAGGATGGAACGGGAAAATATTAAATCAATCGAAAGGGAGACTCAAGGTTTTTCCTCTGCCACCTATAGCCAACTTGGAAAAAGTACTTTTGATGGTGCATGATATGGTGGATCGAAATAAAGATAAAGGGGAAGGTAGTTAATGTTTGGATACATCAAAATTTGTGCTTCCCTATTATTTTGCATGCATTTGTCTGAACTATATTGGAGATCCCAGGCCGACCTGGCTGAAGTTCAAGAATTTAATGCATAGTTTATTTTATTTTGAATTTCTCTTGGCCGACTTGTTTTGTGGACAATTATTATTGTAAACCCTAGCTAGGCTGAAATATCTTAGGGGTTTCTATTAATATGGCATTCTACCTCATTTGTAAGGGCTAGACATAGAAACAGATAGATAGATAGTTGATATTGAAGTGAATTAAGCAATATAGAAAGAGTTAGAAGTTAGTTGTTTTTCAAGCAAATATTGTAATAGAAAATTGGAATTGTTGCTTCAGTGGATAATTTGATGCAAGTAATGACATTGTGATTTGGTGCCATACTTGTGTTATTCTTATCTTGCATGGTTCTTGTTGCTCCATTCTTTAAGATTTCTTGAAAACTATTAGATGTGTGTTAGATTTAGACTTAGATATGATTCAATGGTGTTTATGATTTAATGCTTGAAGTATTTGTAGCGATCCCTGGTCCATAATTTTTGTAGCTAGCTAACTATTAGTTGCTTTGCCAAGTTAGCCTGGACCATATATATATTGTGCTTAGTTCAATTGTGAGTATTTGTTTATTTCAATTACAATAGGGTTGTCTTGGATGAATATTCATGATATGAAAATCTTTAATACCTTAGAAGATTGCACTGTTCTTGTAAAATTGCATATTCATTTGGGTTAAGCAAGAATTAGTTTATGAGGGATTGGTCCATTTCAAGTATTTCATCATTTGCATTGTTAATCTTAGGAGTAGTATTAAACTTAGGAATCTCTCTAAAACCCCAATATTTTGGTTGTTATTCCTTTAATCATTTGGGTTAGATTTAGGATTGAAGTATCATTACATTGTCAGATCTGATAAATTAAAGATTCAGTCTTTGCTTGTAGTAAGGTCCATTTGTGATTACCAGCATTTTCACATTTATCACTAAGTTGTTTATGCATTTTCAAGACCTGACATTAGAGACCTTGGGGTTATCTCTTGAGGATTATTGATAGAGATTTACCTTTCAGGAGAGATAGGATATTATATTTTGTCTGAATTATTGTGCAGAAAACATCATTAACAGAATGGTGCTAGGAGGGCTTGAATAAGCTAAGTTGGATCAATTTTTGTCTCCCATCTCTCCTGAAAGATTCAGAAGGACTAGATCTACTCCAAGAGAAGATGAATTTCAAGAATTTCTAGCTCCTACCAGGTTAATGAGGACCAGAATAAGGGGCGAAGCATCATCAACCCATCCACCTCCATCATTTCCATCATCCCCATCTTCATCATGTTCATCTGAGTCTAAGTTTGAGGACATCCCCATTCAACAACCTCAACCAGCCATTAATCAACCATTACCACCCCCACCTCCACCAATGGCTTTCCTTGCTAATAACCCATCTCCATTGACTTTTTCTAATTACAATGTCATGCCCAAGAACCCAGAGCACTTTTTTTCTAGGTTCCATGTTAATGACCCTAATAGAACTACTGAGGAACACATTAGAATCCTTCAGACTTGTCTTAAGGATAGAGGAATTAATCATGAAGATGTAGCATGTAGGGTCTTTCCTTATTCCCTAGGGGAAGATGCATTCTATTGGTACAATCATTTTCCTGCTAGATCTATTCAGAATTGGACTGAACTAGAGACTGCATTTTTGCAGAAGTTTAGGATTCCCATTAGCCCTAATGAGCTTTATCTTTAGTTCACTAATGTTAAGAGATAGGTCCATGAGCCCATATCATCCTTTAACAATAGGTTTCATCATGCCTACACCTGATTACAGGCTCCTTATGATGTTGATGAAGCCACTGCTTTAGAGGTTTATTATGAAGGTCTTGACAGTCTCACAGCCACATTCATGAAGTGGAGAAATAACCCACCCACCACTTTGCTTGATGCATATGTAGAGGTTGTAAAGGTTAGCACTACCTTAAGACAACATTTTTCTAGACCTTTACCATCATTAGGACCCACTGCTCACCCTAGATAGGTCCCAGCTGTCAATCAGGCTCTCACTAATCACACTCCAATCATGAATCCAGTCCCTCAGTTGCCTATGGTTCCCCACCCAGGGCCTCCTATGAGTCAAGTTCCACCTACAATCAGCTATCCCCAACAAAATACAAATCATCCTATGCGTCCACAATCTCATGCTAGCTATCCCCCGTATCTGTAGAATTCTAAAGTCTTGAATCAATCACTAAACACCAATACTGCAGTGGGATGTCCTCATAGCAATGCAAATCAGCCTCCATATAGGAATCCTAACAAGGTGAGATTGGATGAGCTAACTGAATAGGTGAAGAAACTAAATATGGAGGTGACTTATTTGAGAAATCAGAACAATCAGCTTCAAGTTGTTCAAAGAGGTATGAAGTCCAATTATAGCAGAGAAAACTGAGATACTCAACAAGGACAACATTTTGATAGAGGGAAACATCTTGAAAGAGGATATAATAATGACAGAGGACATAATGATAGGGAACATAATTATGATAAAGGACAATCCTCAAGCCATAATTTTGATAGAGGTCAAGCTGCTGGACAAGGGTTTGACAGGAGACAACCACCCAAATAAAATAGGACTTGGAATACAAGGCCTAACAATGGAGGAGTTCCCACCCCATTGGATCAGCTAGTCAATCAACCAGTCAACTAAGAGAAGCCTACAAGTGGTGTATATTTAGTTGAGGTTGCTTTATCAGGATGGTGTAGGCTCCATAAAATGAGTCAACATTCTGAGTTAGATTGTCAAGAGTTCCATACGGTAGCTTCAATCTTCCAATATAAAGTGGAAAACAATTCGAGTAGTCATGAGATGGTGCCATCTACTCCCTATGATTCATCAGTGTTGGTACTAAATCATGCTCCTTTTCCACAGAGTAAGGAAAATGTGCCTGAAGAAGAATCAAACCAGTTGAAAGCAGAGGCAGATCAGGTGTGCAATGGAGATGAGATTACATAGTTGTTTGATGAAAATTTAATGAATGACAATGGCCCCATGGATGAGGAAAAAGCTTATGTTGAAGAAGTACAGACTTTCCAGAGGCCTATTAAGAAATATGATCTGAGGGATTTGCCACAAAGATATCCACAAGCTGGGGGTCCTTTCACCACTTCCATCCCCCCAAACAACTTCACCACACCTCCAGATCCCAATGCTAGTAATAATCCACTATATCCTCATGTGTCTAAGTAGTATCTATCAAGGGAAGGACAAACACAAATGGAATACCCAAAAAAGGCCCTTGTTGATTTAAGTGAAAAATAATTGGCCATATATGTTGCAGAAGTACTTAAGAAAATAAAGGTAAGTCTCTCTAGATTTGAGTTACTGAGGGTTTCGACGATTAGGAATGTATTTCTAGGAGCTTACAGTGCAAATTCCATACCACAAGATAAATCAGTTAGTAAAAGTGTCAATAAGGCATCTAGTTCTTAATTGGTAGGAAGGGAAAATCAGACTTATAATCAAGTCCACATGCCTCTTGGAGATAAATGAAAAGAGAAGGATAGAACTCAAGTTGCTCAAGTTGCTCAAGTGGATACTCCCTTAACTCTATTTCAAGGGAAAATAGACATTCCTCCATTCCCGATCTATGTCTGTTGGATTTAGGTGCTTCCACTAATGTAATGCCCTTTGGTGTTTGTAGAGCTTTGGGTATTACTCCTACTAATTCCCAAAATAAATTTACTCAACTGGATAGAACTAAAGTTAATGTTGTAGGGGAATTAAACATGATTCATATGCAAGTTGCTCCTGACCCCATAATTCAACAAGTTATCAATATACATGTGGTGGATATACCTGATGCTTATGGCTTGATTCTAGGAAGAGACTTCACTAGAGCCTTGAATGGATGTCTCAACTGATCACTCTCTCATATGTGGCTTCCCTGGAAGGGAGTTCCAAATCAGATTAGAATTGAAAGAGAACCCAAAATGAAATACATGATCACAGAATATCAGAATACCTCCAGTGAAATTTTGATATCGGAATTAAGTATGGGTAATTATGTGCTTGCAGCCCCTTGTGAGGAGTCAAATGTAGAAGAATTCCTTATGCTGCATACAATGCTTGTTGACCTCACAATGGAATCCAGTAGAATTGAAGCTCTGTTGGAACCAGTTGAAAATGATGATGATCCTGAGGATAATCAGCTCAGTTTGTTGGATAATTTCCAAGAATTCATTCAGAAATGCATCGAGGATCAGATTTAGTTGGGTAGGGAAATGAATTTTGGAGATTTTCTCTTGCCAAATTGGTGTAGGGTCCATAATGCCTCCCATTCTAAACTGGATTGTTGCTTATGCCAGACTACAGTGGAACAAGTGTAGAAATGTATCAATCCCATTCTAGCAGTCAAAATTAATATCGAGAATGTTCAATAGGACCCTAAAAGGAAGAAAGTAACACCTACTGAGGAACCTTCTAGCAGCAACAGTGTAAGGGATACAGTGAGGAAATTTGTAGTTGTTGGTTGTTGGACTTTAAGGTTTGATGGATCTAAGTCGAAACAGGGAGTTGGAGCTAGATTTGAATTAATTAGTTCAAAGGGTAAGACTTTCTTTGCTGCTCATAGACTTCAATTCCATTGCACTAATAATGTAGCAGAATATGAAGCTTTGGTACATGGGTTGTTAATGGCACTATAGAAAAAGGTCAAGATTCTGCAAGTTTTTGGGGATTCTCAGTCAGTGGTTAAGCAAGTAGGAGACAGTATTCTTGTCACAATAGAAGAATGACCAATTATAGGCACAAAGTATGGGACTTTATTGAAGGATTTGATTCCTTTAACATTTAGCTAATCCCATGTAATAAGAATCAAATAGTCGATTCCCTTGCTCAGGTAGCCAGTACGTTGCAACCTTTGTCCCTTTCTCGATTGAAGAAGTTTACAATCGAGTTAACTCCAGTGCTTTCAGTACCTAACAATGTCACCGACTTCTAGGTATTTGAAGATGATAAGCATATTTTGGATTTTAGCACAAGTATAGATGTTTTTGCTTCTCAGATTATTGATGAAACTGAACCTCAAGAAACAGAGATGGACCTAT
Source organism: Sequoia sempervirens (assembly GCA_007258455.2). Classification (NCBI taxonomy): domain Eukaryota; kingdom Viridiplantae; phylum Streptophyta; class Pinopsida; order Cupressales; family Cupressaceae; genus Sequoia; species Sequoia sempervirens. The sequence goes on along the minus strand of VDFB02105785.1, from coordinate 181,885,025 downwards.
AAGGAGTAATCAATTTGAAGACTAATAATATTCCCAATGGAATGGTGCAGTTAGCAAGGATTTTTGATATGGATAAGGTTAGGGATCAAGAGAAAGATTCCAAGAAGGAGTCCATCAATGGACAGTGTGAAACATATAATATGGGAACTCATGAAGATGTCAAGAATGTCTTCATTGGAAAAGTATGTACTCCAGAAGAGAGGAAAGGAATAATTGATGCATTACATACATATCAGGATGTGATAGCTTGGAGTTATGAAGATTTGAAAACTTATGACACGTCAATTATAACTCACACTATCCCTCTAAGGCCAAGAGTGAAACCTTTCAGGCAGAGGAAAAGGCCAATAAATTCCTTACTGGAACCCATAATCCAAAAAGAAGTGCAAAAGTTGTCTACAAGAATCATATTCCCAGTCAGACACTCCACTTGGGTTGCAAACCTGGTCCCAGTGCGAAAGAAGAATGGTGAAATTAGGTTGTGTGTGGATTTTAGGAACCTTAACAGAGCATCAAAAAAGGATAATTATCCAGTACCTTCACTGGATGAAGTACTTCAAATTGTCAATGGCTCTCAAATGATGTCATTTCTAGATGGCTACTCTAGGTACAACCAGGTTATGGTGCAGTATGAAGACAGGCATAAGATTGCTTTCACCACTAAGTGGGGCACTTTTTCCTATAGGAGAATTCCCTTCGGTCTGATTAATGTTGGAGCTACATTTCAGAGGGCTATGGACATTGCTTTTAAGGAAATTATTGGAAAATCCATAATCATTTATATGGATGATCTGACAGCCTTTTCAAAGAAGAGAGGAGACCACATAACAGACTTATGCAAAGTGTTTCAGAAGTGTAGGGAGGTATATCTCTTAATCCAAAGAAGTGCATCTTTGGAGTGACAAAAGGAAAGTTGTTGGGACATGTTATTTCAAAGAAAGGAATTGCTATTGACCCAAAATGAGTGGAATCCATACTTAAAAGATTCAGCCACCAACTTGCAAGAAATAAATGAAGTCATTCTTTGGTAAAATTAACTTTGTAAGGAGGTTTATCACTGGATTCACTGAAATAGTCAAACCATTGAATGCCATGTTAAAGCAGGAAGCTAAGGTTGAATGGAGTGCAGAGGCAAAAGAGGTGTTTGCAGAAATTAAAAGGTTTATTGCTGAGGCTCCAGTACTGGTAAGTCCTAATTATGAGAATTTTTTCTACATATATTTATTTGCTTTTGATCATTCTTGTGTTGGCATGTTGACTCAAAATTCCAACCAATGGAATGAACACCCCATAGAATTTATGAGTGCACCACTGAAAGATGCAGAAAAAAGATATCCAAGTGTGGAGAAATAGACCTATGCCCTGTTAGAGCTGTAAAGAAGTTTAGGCAATATAATCTCAGAAACAAGGTGTTTGCAATAGTTCTTGATCTTGCAGTCAAATTGTTATTGATGGAAAATGAGTTGGTAGAACGCAGAGCAAAGTGGGTGACTATGCTATAAGAATATGATATTGAGATTCAACCTATGAAGTTGGTATGAGGACAAGGGCTTATGAAAACAATGGCAAAAATGGGCCCTGATCTTACAGTCCAGCATTACAATCTTGAAGATGTCTCTCCAGGGGGTTGGTATGATGATATCATTCACTATCTATTGCATCAAAGGTGTCCTGACCATCTCAGTGCAGTACAAAGGAGGGCCCTATGTTTGAAGAGTGATAGTTTCATGCTAAAGGGAGTTGTCTTATACAAAAAGAATCATGAAGGAATATACTTAAGGTGATTGGGCAACAGGAGGCTGAAAGGGTCATGGCCAAATTTCATGATAGATATGGCATTGGTCATGGATCTTCAAATTCCATTGCAAACCAGATCCTGAGGGCTGGTTGTTATTGGCCTACATTGTTCAAAGATACACACATTCATGTCAAAACTTTTCGTGTGTTTCAGACTGCATCAACTAGAGAAAAGTATGCAGCTCTTCCACTTCAACCGGTCTTCGAGGTAAAACCTTTTGCACAGTGGGGGATGGACTTCATTGGTCCCATCAATCCACCTTCTTCTATGGGTAACAGGTATATTCTCACTGTTACTAATTATTTTACATGATGGACTAAAGCTCTTACATGCAAACAATGTACTTACGAAGTGGTAATTGATTTCATTGAATCAGGTATTATCAATCATTTTGGATGTCCTTTATTTTTAGTTTGTGATAATGGTCCTGCATTTGCATCATTGAAATTTTCCAATTGGGCCTTTTATCATGGGATCATAATAAAGTTTGCATCCAATTACTATCCATAGGGTAATGGGTTGGCTGAGTCTTCCAATAAAAACCTCTTAACAGTCATCTATAATCTACTAGAAAAGAATCCCAATGATTGGCACACTCAAATTAGATTTGCTTTGTGGGAATATCATACCAGATAGAAGACTTCCTTAGGGACCTCCCCTTATCACCTTGTGTAGGGCCTGGAACCTATATTTCCAATCCAATTAAGGATCCCTACTTTACAGTTCATTAATGAATATTATGATGAAGAAAACAGGCATGAGGCTCGCCTGCAAGAGTTGTTACACCTTGAAGAGAAAATAGATGAAGCCCTTGAAAACTTTTCCAAACATTAGGGTGTAGTCAAAAGGTGGTTTGATAGAAGAGCCAAGGTAAAATCCTTTCGAATATCTGACTGGGTTCTCTACTAGGATAAAGCTCATGACTGTAAGGGGGGACATGGTAAATTTGACAAATTGTACTATGGCCCCTATCAGATTTCAGAGATCCTGGGTGATAATGCTTTTTGCTTGAAAACTCTCACTGGGGAGGATATCCCACTACCTATCAATGGGTTGTACCTAAAGCATTATTTCCAATCCTGAGTTGTTTTCAGCTCTTTTCCTGTACATAGTTAGATTAGGTTTTCTTTCTATTTTATTTGCTTTGCTTTGCTTTGCTTAGGGTAGGTTTCCCTTTCTGCTTTTCTTTTGCTTGCTTTGGCTAGTTTAGGTTTGCTCTCGGTTTGGTGTTGTTTTTGCTTTTCTCTTGCTTTGGAGGTCTTCCTATTTTTCTTTTGGATGTGTTGCACCTGCATGGCAAGTATACCTTTTATCTGGGACTATTCTGAGTATTTCATTGATGAACTTTCATCAAGTGTCTTGAATGGATGGTTAAGGTATTTGTTATCGTCAAGCATTCTAAATGTTTGATTTAAGGAGGATGGCTCATTGGTTTGATTTGAATTCAAATTATTATGAAATATTATATCTTTCATACATTTTAAGAATCCTGAGGTTGTTGTGGGATCTTTGTAAGGTCATGGTGGGTGAAAAATCCTATTTCTGCTTCAGTGCCACTGTGGCTCTCAGCCCTAAGTGTGAACTTCATTGTTCATAGGTTGAAATAAAAGTAAAAAAGAAAGCAATATCAAAAGAAGAAAAAGGAAAAATATTGAAAATCAAAAGCATTCAACTTATCAAGAGTATCTGAATATCTCTCTCGGGGCTATGGATGCCTAGCTAGCAACAGAGCTATGTTTGGGAGAGTCACAACAATAACCTCATCAAGGTTATGGATGCCTGATTGGCAACGAGGCTCTATCTAGGTTTCTTTTGAAGTTAGAATGTTTACGTAGCCTACCCTGACTAAACTTGGTTTCTGCAATAGCTCAAGGACGGAAATGAACTCATGTGCACACACTTGGATTTTAAGTCTATGGAAGGTTCAATCTACCTTTGGTTTTGATTCTTTAATCTTTATATTTTGATTTGTTCGTCTGATAGTGAGATCAAAACTAGAGGTTTTGGGTTCATAATTCTTGTTCATCATCAAAATGCTCTGGAGCATTTCCTAGCAGAGTCGCCATTTGTTATGCAGTTTTTGCACACACGCCCCCCTAAAAGAAGGGACCCTCTTTTTCTTTTATCTTTGGTGTTTTGGCCCTATGATTTCAAGGATTACTTTGCCTTGGCATAAGCTTCCAATGTTTATTTTTGCTTGCCTAAGTGATTCCCCTGAGTTGCACATTGAAAATCTAAGTCCTAATCAAAGTTCGGGTTTTTGCTCTAGTCTGAGATTTTTTGCTCCATTCGGATTTTCCCAGATTTCACTCAAAGTCTGAAAAGATAATTAACATTGTGGCTTAGATATTTCTGGCCCTCACAGAAATCCACCTAGGCTGGATTTTTCTGAAATTCTATCATCCTGTCGGGTTTCTGGATTTTGTCTAGATGTCTTGTCGGTTGCATTAATGCCATTTGTACGATCTCTGGAGGCGGTATTTAATCGATTTCTTAGAGAGCTTTATGTCATTCTACTTTATCATTGGCATCCTGTTGAGTTGAAATATTTGATCCTGAGGTGCTTGGCTTGCTTTGGCATGCTAAATTTGTGAATTCTTGAATTTGATTGTGATTCCCTCGGCATTATCATCATTGTTGCTTCCTAAGGCATTCAAGATTGTTGTTCATCTTTGTTGGATTCGATTGGAATTTCATTCATGGTATGTGTTTATTGCCCCACTTTGATTATCGAATGTGAGTAATTCTTTTTGTTGGGGCATACTTGGAATTCGTAGTCCTATATATTTGAGCGTCTGAGGCTAAGGTTGTTTGATATTGCCTTATTTATGGTATCCCAAGTAGGTTTTGAGTCTGTCCTTTCATTTACATTATGAGGTAGCCTACTTTTGAGACGTAAATAACCCTTTATGAGAACCTAGCAGTTGAAATAATTAAACACCAAGCTTGCTCTGTGCATCAATGGTTGAAGTTTAGGGTTTCACACCCAGGGCATCGCCATTTCTTTACGATTTGCTTTAGGAGGAGTTTTGACTTCAATGGAAATCAATAGGAAGTTCAAATCAAACTTGTCGCATGCCCAAACTCCTCAAATTTGTGATCATTCAATCAATTTGAGCGAAATCGTGAGAGAATGCCGATATTCAGGTTTTTCGTATGTTTCAGGATTTTCCTTTGTTGACGGATTTCCCTGATTTTCTTAGTCCTCTCCGTTTTACTGAAATTCACAGTTTTTCGTAGTTTTATCTTCTCTACGGATTTTCGTCACTCCCAGATTCTCCCAAATTTTCCTTTGTCCCTTCATCTTTCCGGAATTTGCAGATTATCGTCTCTTTCGTGAAAATTTGTCCCATGCGGAATTCTCTGAAATTTGGTGAAAGGTGAAGGAATATGAGATAGCATGATTTTTTAACATATGATTATGCATATTATGATTAATTTGAGTTGTTGTAACATGTCTCATGATGTTTCTTTCCTTATGATGGTTTACTAAATAACTAATGGACACTTTTCATGTTCATTTCGCTGGAGTCCACCTAGCTCGGAATTTTTCGGAATTCCTCTCTGGCTTGGATTCTGCGGGATGACTTGAAACCCAAACTTTGATATGATCAATTTTTATGGGAATTAATAATACCTTGCTTATCTAGGATTCATTTTAATGATGATTTTGATTGATTAACCTTGGTTTCATGTGGTTTTACTATGTTTTCTTGGTCAAGTGCAGGCTAAATCAATCAAGGTAGTGGCAGGTGGAACCAAGGGTAGAATGGTGGATCCAAGTTCAAAGGGGTCTTCTATGTCTAAAGCAGAAAGGATCAAGATGGAAATCAAGAGTAAGATCCCAGAAAGAAAGATTACTTCTATTTGGTCAGAAGTGACTGACAGGAATGTTGGACTATGGGACTATGAAGAGTTCAAGGCCAGAATGGCAGCGCAAAACCTTCCTTTGCTAGCTAATAGGATGTTGGAATCAGGATTGGCACATGTAGCTATATTTCCTTCTACAGTGCAATGTTATGAGTTGGTTCTTGAGTGTTCCAAGCATTATGACAGAGGTACCCAAAGAATAGTTGGTCCCCAAGGGAGGATTGTGTCAAATTTGAATCATGTATCCATAGCCCAGACCTTTGACATACCAAATAGATCTCATGTGGTGGCTTTTAACATGGATATGGTAAGAAATTTCTATGAGGAGGATACCATCAAAGCTCAACAGATCACCAATTCCTAGTTGGAAAAGCCTAAGTCTCACTATTTGAAACTGCCCAAACAACTATTCAGAGCAAAGTTCAAAAGGGAATATTATAATGCCATCACTCTTTTTAGTAGTGTGGTAGGGTTAAAGACTGTTGGTATGTTTGAGAGCCAGATGTTCCATGTCATTGTGAGGATGGAACAGGAAAATATTAAATCAATCAAAAGGAGACTCAAGGTTTTGACTCTTCCACCTATAGCCGACTTGGACAAAGTACTTTTGATGGTGCATGATATGGGTGATCGAAATAAAGATAAAGGGGAAGGTAGTTAATGTTGAGCTACATTGGAATTTGTGCTTCCCTACTATTTTGCATGCATTGGTCCGAACTATATTGGAGATCCTAGGCCGACCTGGATGAAGTTCAAGCATTTAATGCATAGTTTATTTTATTTTGAATTTCTCTTGGCCGACTTGTTTTGTGGCCAATTATTATTGTAAACCCTAGCTAGGCCGACATATCTTAGGGGGTTTATATTAATATGGCATTATGCCTCATTTGTAAGGGCTAGACATAGAAACAGATAGATAGATAGTTGATATTGAAGCGAATTGAGTAGTATAGCAAGAGTTAGAAGTTAGTTGTTTTTCAAGCAAATATTGTAACAGAAAATTGGAATTGTTGCTTCAGTGGATAATTTGATGCAAGTAATGACATTGTGATTTGGTTCCATACTTGTGTTATTCTTATCTTGCATGGTTCTTGTTGTTCCATTCTTAAAGATTGCTTGAAAAGTATTAGATGTGTGTTATATTTAGACTTAGATATGATTCAATGGTGTTTATGATTTAATGCTTGAAGTGTTTGTAGCAATCCCTAGTCCATATTTTTTGCAGCTAGCTAACTGTTAGTTGCTTTGCAAAATTAGCCTGGACCATATATCTATTGTGCTTAGTTCAATTGTGAGTATTTGTTCATTTTAATTGCAATAGGGTTGTCTTGGATGAATGTTCATGATCTGAAAACCTTTAATACCTTAGAATATTGCATTGTTCTTGTAAAATTGGAGATTCATTTGGGTTAAGCAAGAATTAGTTTATGAGGGATAAGTCTATTTCAAGTATTTCATCATTTGCATTGTTAATTTTAGGAGTAGTGTTAAACTTAGGAATCTCTTTGAAACCCTAGTCTTTTGGTTATTCCTTTCATCATTTGGGTTACATTTAGGATTGAAGTATCATTACATTGCCAAATCTGATAAATTAAAGATTCAGTCTTTGCTTGTAGTAAGGTCCCTTTGTGATTACCAGCATTTTCACATTTATCACTAAGTTGGTTATGCATTGTCAAGACCTGACATTAGAGATCTTGGGGTTATCTCTTGAGGCTTGTTGATAGATATTTACCTTTCAAGAGAGATAGGATATAATATTTTTTCTAATTTTTTGTTGTGCAGAAAACATCATCAACAGCCCCCTTGACAGATTGGGCGAAAAGTTTGATTTTAGGTTTGATCTCGTGACAAAGAGGTTCAATATGGATGTGTGAATGGCTATGATGATTATGTAAATGAGATGGATTAATATGCTTCGAATAACAAATCTATATTATCCTAAACAACTTAAATGATAATGTAATGCATGTGTGATGGATGATGTTTCCTATTATGATGATATGTATGAAGATGAAAGATATGTAAGTTAGATACATTACTTTACTATCATAGTAAAAATTCAAATGACAAGCTTAATAATATCAATATCCCAAATAAGTACATCACATGGAAAATGAGATCAAGAGAGAAAATTGACCTGACAAACACTCAAATATTCACCTAGACATAATAGTGAAACTAGGCAAGTCACTGTATTTTCTCAATGAGTTTTAGCCTCACTAGACAAGTATCACTTTAGGAGTGGAATTTGATCACAATACATCCTTAGGTGGGTTTGGGCCTCATTGAATTGTTGGGTTATTACATCTTTAGTTTAGTATAGTTTAGATTAGAGTAATAATAAATTAATTAATAAACATACAAATGTTAAATTCATATAGTTTAGTTAATAGTTAAAATAAGTAATTGTCAATTTGTTATTCTTGTAAGGGAGTTTGGGTAAGTTAGCACAATAAAATGAAAGGATTTAAAAATCCAATTGAGTTGTAATTTAAATCATTTTGAATAGATCAATATTTTTTATGCTTTTAATATTGTTGTGCAGTAATGGTGTGATCTAATTTTATTTGTATTGGCTACCATTTTTAATATGGTATTAGAGCAATAATCATCTTTGTGCTTGTGAAAATCCATGGAGCCTCCTTCAAGGAAGATTAAATGCCAATGAATGAATAAAGAATATTATTCAAACCAAATTGATGCATAGACAAGTTGGTAAGAGCAATGGTATACAATTCTAATTTTAAAATGACATTTTTTATACCAAACTCAATAAATTGTGATATCTCATTCATTTATTAAATAAATTTAAAAGTTTAAAATGTTTTGGAAAGGGGGTGAAGAGTACAATAAAAACCAAAAATATTTTGACGATATTGTTATTATTGTATGAGTAGTTTGTTACATAAAGAGCACAAAAATAATGATGTGATAAATGGTTTTCCTACACAGATGGAGATGGGTTTGATTGAATAGGTAGCATGAAGAATTTATTAAGAAGAATATCATTTAAATATTCTTTGATTCATTGAATGTTGCTACTGAAGTTTTCTTTTTTATTTTGTTGGAAATTATTGATAAGTGTTGCAAGTGAAAAGGTATTATAATATTTTCAAAAAATATTTGAATATTTTATCAACACCATGTGATCTATTTGACATGAGAAGCTACTAAGGGATGTTGAAAATTGTGTTAAATTTTCTTTATCCATTGGTAATTCAAATAGAGCCTATTTTCCAAGAGTATAAGGTATAACAATATTTTTTATATTAAGGATGGTTTGGTTGTAAAAAGTTGTAGGGATCAAGAGTTAAAGGAGATCAAACTTATAAGTAATAAGGGATTTGGTAGAAAATTTTGGTTGCTTTGTAAGATGTATATGGTTCAAAACTTGTAACATACTTTTATGCATCTTAGAAATTACACATGAGGTACAAGTATTGTAACAATACACATAATATAATATATTGGCTCATTTGTGTCAAAAAATGTAGGAGTTATAAGGATATATTTGTTTTTAAACTATATTATAAAAGGTGCATTTCTAGTAGAATCTATCATCTTGTCAACTTTTTTTTCATGGCCACACATATTGCTTGCATTCTTGGGGCTATCTGTGACATACTTGGTAGGGGTTTCAAGGCTCAAGTACAAATTCATATGCTACATTTGGTAGATAGATCATAAAAAATATACCATTATAGGTTGGAGGCACTAGAGGATGGAGGTTTTTTATAATCTTGAGCTAGCTTCTCATTCAAAGATGATACATTGCATGATAAGCAACATCAATTTCATCTTGAGTCCCTTCATGGAGCAGGGAGTTGTGCCAGAGTGGGGGAGAGGGGGAAGGGGCATGGTAGTTGTTTTTGGTTTACAAATAATTGAGTTTGTCTTGATTTGCAAAGTTGGTGAGTGTTACCTATGGATAATAGAGTTTTTCTCAATCCATAATTTTGCAAGTGTGTACTTGTGGATAATTGAGTTAATCTTGATCCATAAATGGAGGAGTGTTACTGTGGATAATTAAGGTAGTCTTGATTCACAATTGGTTGGTGGTTGTGTTACTATGGATAATTGAGTGAGTCTCAATTTGTTGATGGTTGGTATTTTTTCTTGTAGATAATGGTGTTTTTCTTGATTCATAGGCATTATGCAAGTTTGACAGTCAGTTGATCCATGGATTTGTTTAGTTTGGTGTTTCCTAGGTGAGCGAGGAGAATTGGGGGAGATGTTTCATCAAAGTATTTAGAAGGGATTCTATGTTCAATCCTTTCGGTGTTCTGCTATTTGTTTAGATTGATGTAATAAGGGGGGATGTTGGGTTATTACATCTTTAATTTAGTATAGTTTATATTAGAATAATAATAAATTAATTAAATTAACATACAAATGTCAATATATATAGTTTAGTTAATAGTTAAAATAAATAATTGTTAGCTATTAGTCATTCATGTAAGGGAGTTTTGGTAGTTAGCATGGGAAAATGAAAGGCTTTAAAAAGACAATTAAGTTGCAATGTAAAACATCTTGAATAAATAAATCTTATTTTATATTTTTAATATTGTTGTGCAATAGTGATGTTATCTAGTTTTATTTGTATTGTCTAACCATTTTTAATACGAATAGTACTAATATGATCTTGTGTGCAACAAGAGCATGATCTTCATCATCTTCATTGTAACCATCATCTTTGATTTTATTGTCTTTTTAGCTTTGGATTACTATGATGGAAAAATCCAATCTTAGAGTTAGTGGTGAACTCAAGATTGATGATAATCCTCCAACCACTTGCTAAACTTTACTTGGTTATCCAAGTTGATACTAATAGTCATATGGACCACAAACCACTACATAAAGCTTCTTGATGGTTCTTTTAGCATGGTATTTGTCACCTCTAAATTAGTAGACTCCTCCCTTCAATCAAAAAGTCTTGTAAGGGTGTTCAATACCACCAATAATGCACCTTGTTACCAAAATAGTTATTCTTAAAGTTTAAAATATGATTTTAATTAAGCTAATACAAGAAAACAATTAAAACATACAAAATATGAGAATTGAAGTAAAATCCTTAAAAATGTTTGACAATGATGTTTTGCTCACATTGTCAAAGTTTCATCAAAAACTACCTTACAAATAAAAAGACAAATTTAATAAAATTCCTCCAAACAATATTTGAAGGTTAAACTTTACTAGCACTTGCACCAAGAAGTGCAATGGTCACACCAATAGAAATCTTTATTTAAGCTAATATGCTAGATAGTACAATTTAATTTGTGTATAGAACATACATTAGATTTTTTTACCAATTTTTGTATATAAAGTAATATTTTAAATATAGAGTTTAAAGATTTATTTTTATTTTGTGTATAAAATATTTTTTGTAGGCTTACTTTTATTTTGTAGATTATATTAATAATGATGAGAATCAAATATCCAAAGGTGCTATTTAATTTAAAATTTTGAAATATAACTTTGAAATACATATAATATCCTTTACAACATTTGAAATATGCTTGTATTACATATTTGTTTATAATGTAAATTAAAAATCATAAATTTTCATCTTCCATAGATATCACAATTGTTTCTAATAAATTTATAGGGTAGTAAATTTATTGAAGAGCTTTATAGAGTGTCAAATTTATGATATGATTTTTTTAATGAAAACAACTAAATTACATAAAGATAGAAATCTCAATGCAGTTCATTAATAGTTCCTAGTCATGTAGATAACCTTTCAATATATTAATTTCATTACACAACATCAAATTTGGGATATGTAGATGTTCTTTTAATGAAAACAACTAAACTACATAGATAACAAATACTTTGTTTGTGGAATTTATTAGTAGAACCCAATTGTATAGATAACATTTCAATGTATTATTTTATTAGAGGCCTTAAGTTTCAATTGTATATAATCTATAAAAAACTAATACATCATCAAAATTTATAATCTTGTTAATCTGAAATAAAGTCTCAAAATTAAATTAATTATTGCTAGGGGTCTAGCGTTTTTTGGGGAGGGGGGGTGCTTGTTTCCTTGATCAATGGTTCTATTGTGAATGGAAGTGTTGTTTTTTGGGGGTTGGGAATAGGGAAAAGGGCGTGCTTGTTTCTTTGGCCAATGGTGCTAGAAAGATGAACTTATTATTGTGAATGCAAGTGTTTATCAAGCATTGCATACAGGGCTTAAATTTGACGGTCGATCTTGTCTATCAACAATTTTTTTAATGATGGTTATCTATTCAAAGGTGCCCTTAAAACATTATGATATACCTTAGTGTAAGTAAAATTAGATATAAATCAAATATATATATCATTATAATTCTATATAAATTTTGACAATCTATCCAAAATCTCTCCTTTTATTTGATACAATCTTCTTAAAATTTTGATTGTATTTTACTGCAAAAATCTCTAAATACGGTCATACGGCCATCAAAATCCTGATTGCATAGCATTTTCAAATCTAAAAAAATTGATTTTTTATCTTTACTTGTATTCTACAACCAGAGACACAAGTTCTTCATAATAGAACGAAAGAATTACAACATGTTCAAACAATCTCATTCAACGTTATACCAAAATCAAGAATGAAATTAATATAAGTAATATCAACCCCAAATACACCACAATGGAAAAGGAATATAAGTTAAAGTGTGGGAGTCATAATGATTATCCCCACTACCAACACAAGTATATAAACACAAGGAGAAAGAATGAGAGGAAGCTGAGCAATGTGGAGGAAGTTGCAGGATTTCAATAACTGGCAAGACAAGTTAGAGACCATGGATCATATTCTCTATAGCAAGCACATAAAATACGAAGAGCTTATCCAAGCATACTTCGACGCCTCTGAGGTCATGGTGAAGGATGAACAAGAAATAATAAGTTTAACTAATTATCTTCCCTGCTTTCTTCGTCCATGGACGGCAAAGTGTTCTATCACACAGCCAAGAACACAAGGAGGAAGCTTGCGTGTCAAGTAAGCAAGGTCGAAGTTCAAAATTTCAAATGTCACGATATCACATTGATAAGACAGTTAATGACAGAAAATCTATTTCATCTAAAATAAGATGAAGCGGAAGCAAAGCCCAACCAACTACGGCTGGGCTTAAACGTCACACACTGAGCCCTTTGACTTCATGACCTTTCTGACTCCGTTCTGCCAGTCATTTTTCCGACCTTCCTAGTTCCGTACGGTCTGTTTTTTTTTCCGTAAATAATATATCAGCTACCGGTTTCAGCTTAACCGTGACTGTTCTAAACGTTGCCGCCCGCGGTTACTTTTAAATTGTGCATAATTTTAATTTAAATATCTCTCTTCCCGCTCAATTAATCCAATGTCAGGGCTCTGTTTTGTGGGTGTTTTGCGTGCATGTGCAAGCTGTATGGAATGCAATCGCTGTAGAATATGCACATAATGGATTTGTTGAAGGGTTCAGAAACCTTCAAGTATATGCAACTGGTAGGTGTAAATTCAGACTCGACAACCTTTGTCGGCGTCCTCCCTGCCTGTGCCAAATGGGAGCTTTGGAACAAGGTAAGAATTCCCATCAAAGCATAAAGGGAGATTTTTATCAGAAGATATAGTTGCAAGTGCGCTGGTAGACATGTATGCGAAACGGGGAATGTTTTTTTAAGGATTTATTTATAGTTCTTTTCGTTTGTTATTCTAGTTTTACCATTGTATATAAACAATCGTCCCTTTGCTATTCTGCATAACATACAGAATTAACGGATAGTGATTTCCATTTTCTACGCCCAAACTTTTGTATGGTAATTTTTTTTATATATTTTTATTTATGTTGAATAATAAATGCTGTAATTATTATTTTAAGTTTTGTTGTTATGGTTTATTTTACATTTGCATGCATATTTATCGAGGCACAAGTAATTACAATGTTTACAAAAAAATTACTTTCAATTGTATTATCATGGATGTTGATATTTGTTCTAAGTTCTAATTTTGGCTAAGTTGGGAGGATGTTGGTAAATGTTGCACAGTTAGACTTTACACATACCAACTCCATGGGTTACAAAATTTCAAGATATTTTCATTAAATCTATTTTTTTAATATTTTTTAGTCATTTCAATTGATGAGACCACATCTCTTTGAGACATCTTATTTGCTTCATCTTGTGCAACTTGTTAAACTTTTTAACAAGTTAAATAATGTGCACATGTTTATGTTTCAAATGTAGGTTACACACATGTGTGAACATCACACATATTTGTGCATGTAATTATTCTATATAATTTGGATGCACATATTTGTGAGAATAGGGGGAAAAACTTGTCTATATGAATATTTACATTCTCTTTATGTGAATATAATGTGTTATCTTGAGTAGTAATGTCCTATAGTCCTATTTTGTGTTTTGTACAATTCTCTAAGAAAGGTAATGAACTCTTCCCATGCTTTGGGTGAGACTTGGATTGTGAAGCTAGTATGTAGAAGCTACAATTAGGAGATAATCATAAAATACATGAATGTATTAAATGCTAAGTAGAATCATTAACATTTTGGTTTTATTGCCAAGACATCCTTTGAGGTTTTACTATTTATTGTAATGTCTTGAAAACTAATGCATAATGAAATATGAAAATGATTTTTGCATAAAAATTCATTTTTTTTATTAAAGCTAAGATATTAGGAGGTGCAAAAAATTGAGAATGGATCATAATTTATTTGGTACCATTTACGTGAATAATTTTGGGTTAAATTTCCAAAACACTTAACCTAACTACTCAATTGAATTGTTTGGATTCAAAATGGATGTGTGTTGTAGAAGGGTTGGGCTTAAAGATCACACACTAAGCCCTTTAACTTTTTGGCCTTTGTAACTCCATTCTGTCAAGCTTTTGTCTGTTGTTAATATATTAATTGTCAATTTCAACTTAACTGTGATTGCTCCACCTGTCGCCGCCCATGGTTACTTTTAAATTGCAGATTATTTTAATTTAAATCTCTATCTCCCCGCTCAATTAATGCAATGGCATGGGCTTTGTTTTGTGTATTTTTTTCTAGGTGCAAAGTTTATGGAATGCAATGACTACATGATATGCACATAATGGATTTGGTAAAGTGTAAAGCCAAACTCAACAACCTTTTTGGCATCCTCCCTACCTGTGCCAAAATGGGATCTTTAGGATAGAGTATGGACATCCATCAAAGGGAAGCGAAATTTTGATCAAAAGTTATAGTTGCAAGTGCTTTGGTAGACATGTATGCAAGATGAGGATTTTTTTTAGGATTTTTTATAAGTTTTTTTGGTTTGTTAGTTTAATTTGTATTAATATATAAACAATCACTCATTTGTTGTTTTGATATAATAGACAAAACAAAATTAATGGATAGTGATATCCATTTTCTACAAAGTATCCAACTTGATGGTTGGTATGTAATTTTTACTGTATATTTTTATTTATGTTGAAAGTTATGTGGTAATTTTCACTGTATATTTTTATTTATCTTGTATATTGAGAGGTGTAAGTATTTTAATTTTTGCTATTATAGTTGATTTCTTCTAAATTTAAGGAAAAGTGAGACTGGTTTCAAATATTCAAGTGTTTGGTTTATTTGGTTTAGGATTTTGATTCATTTTTTAATCTTTTAAAATTTGAAAGTTTTAATCAATTAATTATGTTTTAGTTTTATTATTATTTTTAATATGATTAAGTCACGATTTTTTTGCCAATACTTTTTAATGTGGGAATGGTATCAATATTTTCCTTCCCACTTGTTTGAGATTGTTGTTGTTGGTGTGTCAACTATTGCATGGGGAAGATGCCCACGCCATATTTACGCTCATGTAGGGCTCTTCAAGAGCCAACTTTCTCTATGGTTTGGGTTTGGTGGCTTCATTATTATTTCTTATTGTATTTTGGTTCATGGTGGTTAGTTTTCATCATACTTGATTTTTTTATATTTATGTTTGAGTATTGCTCTTAAATTTCTTTGATGAAATAAATAAAGTTTTTAGAGGTTGTATGTAAGAATAAATAAAATATATCATAAAAATATAATAAATTACCCATAAGGAAAAAGATGGATTAACTATCAAGAAAAAGGATGCTCACATGACCTTGAGTTTTGATCTAAGGCTTGTCTATTGGTTATCTCTTTTTTTCTATGTATAATGGATTTGACGCCTTTGTTGGAATAATTTTTTTATAAAAAAATTCACATAAGAGAAGATATATACAAAATAGAAATTTTATGGATGAAAATGTTGTAACTTAAAAAAGTGTATACTTTATCTAGAGTTTACCCCTCAAAGTGGTAGTATGAAGATAATAAAAGCATTTTGTTTCACTTTTGTAATATTTCTATGTTTCAACATATTTATTTTGTAGGTTCATTACAAGTGGTATCAAAGCTCTTTCTAGGGTAATTATTATATGTAGTTTTACTAATTTAGGGCCATCTATAAGTATCCATTGTATGCTCTTACCTACCCCTAAAGGGATCTTGGTGTTTAGAAAATTGTGGTTATAGCCATAGTTGAACTAAATCTATTTCCCATGTTTTTACCAAAAAATTCCCCTTGCAAGTAATTTGTGTTCTTTTTAGGTTAGAAACCCTATGATGAGGGTTTTCAAATATCCTTAGAAGAGTTGTCCTTGGCTAAGATAGGTTTATCATAAAGGGTATAGTGAAGTGAGAACTAATTTAGGTCCAATACCTAAGCCTCATATAGCCTTCTACCTCCTCTTTTAAATCAAGAAAAAAATTATTCAATAAAAAGACACAAAAATCCATAATTCACAGGCTCTTTCAAAAGAGATCATGAAAATGGGCTAAGGGGCTATTTTACAATTTTGATCAACCATGGAAAAAAAGGCACAAGTTTTTAGAGCAATGCTTGTATCTCATCAACTCTACGATATTGACCAATAATTTTGAATAATTTTCAAATACAAAAGAAGAATTGGCTTCCCTTGAGTAACAATCCATGCTTAAAACTCTTTTATTCATGTCTTGGTTGTGTTTTATTTTTCCCAAACACTTAAGGTCATTGACCATATCAAAAGGAAAAAGCTAGCAGTCTTAATAGATGGTGATAGCACTCATAATTTTGTCAACTAAAAATTGGCCATCTACATATATTGCTATGTGTGTGCTTGTAATTATTTTTAAATTACAATGGCCAATCTACAACAATGTCCTATGGAGGAACATATCCTAATGTTAGAATTACCTTGGGGATTATCAATGACCACTAATATGCTTTATCTTTCCTTTGGTGGTGTAGATGTGATATTGGGTGTCTAGTGGTTACAAACCTTAGGTCCAATTACTAGTGATTACTCTCATTTTTCACTCAAATTTCACTATGATGGCCAAGAATTTATATATTACGTGTATTAAAAATGGAATAAGTTTAGATGGTCAAATCCCATCATATGGAAAAATTATTAAAGAAAGGGAGTTTTGGTATTCTATCCAAATTTCATTCTCTCAAGGTTCAACCTCCTTTTCCTTCCTCTCCTTTGCCAAATTTGCAATTCCTCCTTGATAAGAGTATTCAAGCCATATTATTTCACAATTGGGTGCAAGTAGGTTTATCCCAAGAAGATTTCAATAATGCAAGAGTTCCCATGCCTTAAATCCCTTAGAATATTGCATGGTTTTGTAGGCTCAACGTGATACTATTATAATTTTATACATAATTATCATATTTTTGGGTTATTAACCAATTTCCTCAAAAATAACTCCTTGAATTGGGTTATGTGTAGGTTTGAATTCATCCTAGAAGAGGTAAAATAATTATTTATAACACTAGGTTTTTCACCACTAATATAGAAAAAATTAAAATCAAAATTATTCAAATACATATTTTATATTACTATTCATTAGTATTCTAGGTTTTAATATTTTAAGCCACCCATTTTCATCATGTTTATAAAAATATTAATAAAATAAAGATTTGCATATTTTTTAGCACCACTAATATAGAAAAAAATAAAATCTAAATTACTCAAATATGTATTTTATATTACCATTCATTAGTATTCTAGGTTTTAATTTTTTAAGCCACCCATTTTCATCATGTTTATAAAAAAATTAATAAAATAAAGATTTGCATATTTTTAGCTATAAACATATTACAAGAGAATCATACAATATTATTGGTATTGATGTAACGATGTTATATATGGGTGGTCCTTGCATTACGATTAATTAATTAAGTACAAGATATTGGGTCCACTTTGAGGGTAAATTTTATAGGGACAAAAAGTTCTACAAGGAATGGGTACCCATTTTGTTTAACTCATACACCCAACTTTGAAAAATGGAGACCTATTATGGTTCAAAGTGTCAAACCTAAGCATATATTGATAAGTAACAAAAATCCTTTACTAACATATACATATTTAGTAATGGGTAGAAAAACTAAATAGACACATGTTCGTTGATGGATGTCTAAAATGTGTAACTTTACTTTTCGTGCAACTAAGGATATTTTTATAGTGTTAATAATAGTGACCCACATTTTGGCCCCAAAAATATGTCTAGAATTTTCTCCTTTGTTAATGATTCTAGTTGATTGTTTATTGAGGTAAGAAAGGGTTTTTTCTATATGTTTGTACTTATTTTTCAATTTTCTCGTGTGTTTTAGGGTTAAAACTTATGTTTCTAAGGATTAGGGATTGTAGGGTAAAAAGTTAGGGTTTAGGATTTAAGGATTAGGGAAAATATAACTAGTTCATAATTTTTGGGTTACGAAAACACTAAAATGTAAAGCTAGTGTACAAATGTCCTACTCCCTAAACCCTATTAAAACAATATGTTTAGGAGTTAAAATAATAATTTAATTATTTCACAATTAAAAAGGAATGTTTCCACACTTACATGAAGTGTTCCCTACTTCACTACAACTAAAAATCAGCCATTATTGTGACCATTACTACCATCCTATCATCTCCCACATTCATACTAACCAACATCCTACCTTTGATATCCTTCATTTTGCATGACATAACCTTGGTTATATCCTTGATTTCAATTTTGAGAAACATATTATATTTCCTTTGATATTTTACAGTTGTGTTTCATCATAATAATGTTTCCATAATGCTCCCCTAAGGAATTTACCACTCTACATGAGCTCATGTAATGAGTAGCACAACAATAACCTTCAAAGTTGAAAGTCAACATTTACCCTTTATATTTTTTGTAATAGAGTGCAAGATTATTTAGAATTTTCTTGTCATGAAAGATATCACATTCAAGAATATGTGAAAGTTTAGGAAATGTTGTATAATTACTTATTTCTTGTGCTCTCAGTACCACAAGATAATTTTTTTCAATATGACACTTTCTTGTGCATCTTGTGTACCCCAATTCTATTATTTATTTATTTTAATCAGTAAAAGGTTATATTTTATTAATAAAAGATGAAGTTACATATAAACTTTATAACAAAAGTAATTCCTTCAAAGCTCGTCGATCATACATCTTTCTTCAAAAAAAAACCCTACCCATCTGCATACCGCTTACAAAATACTTCCAAAACCTACTAACACCCTAATCTATGGATATTTTCTACCATGTCCCATCTCCAGATTTTAGTGACAGTGTGTGGCCCACAAAATCACCCACCCAACACCATTGCTTATCACTTTCCACATCGCGTAGCCTCAGAGCTTATAGTTTTCAGGAATTTCATCTCATTTTGCATGCTAATAGCATCCTTTCCTCAGCTTTCCTTCCTTACGCCCTTTCCCACTTCCATGCTAATAGGTATTTGTCGAATTTCAAAATTCCAAAAGGTTATGCAAAAAAAACTTCTATCTCTTTCAACAAATCTCACCTTCATTTTGTTGCACGCCTCTCCTTTTACCCCTCCTTGCTCCATGCTTCTTTCGGGGAAAATGGCATGGCACACCTCCTTGTTCCTGTCGCTTGGCCACATCTTGGCAATGCAGTGCAGATTTCAAACTCTCCCACGCCACCAATATAGCTTGCTTATAAGCCTCCCTTTCGGTTCTCCTCCGCCACCTTATGAACAGGATCAAGCCTTCTTCGGTGGCCTCATCTATGTCCTCTATGCCTTCCGAGACATCGTAGCCCACACCTGGTACTGCCCATTCTAGAAAGGATTCCATTTTTCCTAGCAGCGCTTCCTCAAAAAGTGTTAGCATCACCCATTTTGTTTCTTTAACATCCTCACCCAGCTCCATTGCCCACGACAACACGATTGATGCTATATCCGCATTCAACCGACCTCGGTGTGTTGCCTCCATGAAATGTGGTGCTAACACCTCCACCACCGCTTCCACCACCTCATTTTGGTTGAATTTTAAAACCTGTTTCAGATGTTGCACTGTCAGGGGACCAAAGAATCCCTTCTATTGTAGACGCATTGAGAAGCCCCACATTGCCTCCATTCTAAACAGTTCATGTCCTTCCACTCCGCAATAGTTTCAGCTCAAGAATATTAATGTTTTTGGTTTGTTCACTATTTTTAGCTTATTTAACCAGTCCTTCAATCCGTTGTACTCCTTGTCAAACTTCAATAAATGCAATGCATTCCACTTAACTCAACCTTATAATGATGACATCAATTTAGTATTCAGCCGCCTGCACTAATTCTCCACACGTCGTCCAGGTCACATATGTCCTTCTCCGTCGTAACTTCCCTAACAGCGCCCGCGCTACACTTTGGAAGGACACCACTTGCGTTTTTGCATTAAATTCAATGTATCTGTTTGTTAAACTAGCCCCATACTTCATCACCTTTTTGAAACCCCCTCTTAGGTCCTTCACTCGACCATCACCTTAGATTTAACCAAGTTGTCATTTGTCAACCTACTCCTCCTTTCCCTATTAGCCAATATTTGTATCTACTAGAAAATATCCCCTCTTAAATCTTCGACAACCAATTTAGCATTCTCCTCAAAGGAAACTGCCCATTTGGATAATTTATCCGCCTCCATATTCCCCTCCCTCTTTATGTGACTCACCAAAAAGTCTTCAAAGGTTTCCAATTCTTTGGAAATAGCTTGAACATAATTCTGTAGATGTCAAGCCCTCACTCCACCACCCTTGATTGCATGAATTATTACCAAGGAGTATCCTTCTAGGTGTAAATTCCTAACCCCAAACTTTTTGGCAATCTTAACTCTTAATAATGCTGCTTTAGCCTCTGCTACATTGTTTGTTCCACTCTCTAGTTTCTCTGCTGCAAAGGAAATTGTATTGCCTAGGTGATCCCTTAAAACCACACCAGCACCAAACGGACCCGGGTTCCCTTTAGTAGCTCCGTCAAAATTTACTTTAGTCCATCCTTTGAGGGGTTTTTCCCAAAGAATTTCATTTCTCTTTTCACTACCTGACTTACCCCTCACAGATCCGGGCCAATTTTTGATCTGGATGCCAGGCCATGCTCTTTGTATTCTCCTATCCTCCAGGGAGAAAGAGTTGCGTAGATTCTGGGGATGAGACACTGCACTGCTCATCACCTCTTCAATGCTATGTTCAATTTTCCATAACAACCTTTTAAGTGTTTCCTTTTTCTCCACAAAGATCCACCTGTTCCTTTCTTTCCAAAGCTCCCAAACTACCAAAGAGGGCACCACTATCCAAATGCATGATAAGAAGGAAATTTTCCCCATCTTTGGCCAGCTTTCAAAGACCTCTCTTAAAGTCCTTTGCAACGGACTTTTCCATCCAAGCTTCTGGCGCACAAAATCCCAACAACTTGCAGCCATCTCACATTGTAATAGCAAGTGATCAACTGATTCTTCTTCTTTGCCACATAGGAAACATTTCGTGGGGCCAGCAAAACCTAACCTTTTCCTTCGCTCACCAGTCAGAATTATTCCTTTAACAGCTAACCAAGAAAAGGTCCCTACTTTTGGTAAGACATTCTTGTTCCAACATAAAAATTTTGCCCAAAAAACCTCCCTCTCCAATGAGTCCAAAAGTTGATAACCAATTTTAACTGAATAGGACCCATTGGATGATCCACACCATACAAGCTTATCTTCTTGCTCTGAAATAAATACTTTCCTCTCTTGAAAAATCCTCTCCATTTTCTGAATTTGCAGATTTGAGAGCCCTTCCCCCCTAACATCTTTCCATACCCATTCTTGCACTAAAGGTCCCTGTGTTACAACCATATAATCCTGCACCTTAGATCCCCATCTTTACGAAAAATACTGTTTAAGGACCATTATTTCAAGCTCTTCGCCAATATTTGGCAATCCATCCCACGAGTCTTCCCAAAACCTAGCCTTCTGCCCATTACCAATCTTCCATGAAAGATGATTTAAGATCACAGGTCTACACGTCACAATGAAGTTCCATATAGTAGAACCTTTTGGAGGATTGTGAATTGTAAAAATTCTATGATCTTCATTTGAGTCTAAGTATTTTATTTTCAAAAATTTTACCCACAGCAACTCTGTTTTGGCATATAGGCTCTAGTCCAATTTTGCTCCTAGAGCTTCATTTAACAACTGCCAATTCCTTAGACCGGCCCCACCTCTATCTTTAGCTCTGCAAATAGTATCCCATGCCAACAACAAAATTTTTTCTTCATCACTTGCCTCGTTCCAGAAGAATTTCCTCATACGCTACCCTATTGAACTTATCACTTTTTGGGGGATTTTTAAGCACATCATAGAGTAAATTGGAATGGCAGATATCACTGATTTAAGCATTAAAATTCTACTAGCTGAAGTGAGCCATTTACTCTTCCAACTATCCATTCGATTCAGGCAAGAATTCACAAGATATTTCCAAATGCCAGATCTGTTCGCCCCTCCAAACAAAGGTATGCCTAAATATTTATTTGGAATCATTCCAACATTCATACCAATGATCCTACTAATACCCAATTTTCTTTGAGCGGGAGTATTAAAAAAGAAAATTTCAGATTTGCTCCACTTGATGCATTGACCTAAAGCCATTCCATACTTATCAAGAGAATTTTTCATCACCTGAGCTTCTTGTAAGGTGGCATCCCCCATTAGAAATGTATCATCAGCAAATTGGAGGTGTGATATAGATTCAACACCCTCCACCACCTTAATTCCTTTCCAAAGTCCTCTACATTTACAGGAAATCAGCCTCCCTAACACCTCTGTAAGAATTATAAAGAGAAAGGGTGATATAGGATCACCTTGCCTGATCCCTTTACAAGATTTGAAAAAAAATTGGGGGCTTCCGTTTACCAACACAGAAAAATGAGGTGTACTAATGCAACTTTCCACCCAATTTCGCCATCCCAGCCTGAATCCAAATTTCTCTAGCACTTTTAATAGGAAATTCCTATCAACCTCATCATAAGCTCTTCTTATATCTAACTTGACCATCATTTTCACAATTTTCGCCATTCTAACTGAGTGAATGAATTCATGAGCAACAATCACCCCCTCAAATATTGATCTATTTGGAGAGAAACCACTCTGTTCTATAGAAATAACCGAAATCAACACCTTTTTCAATCTATTAGCAATGACTTTTGAAATGATTTTATAAATCATATTGCATAAAGAGATTGGTCAAAAGTCCTCAAAGGTATTGACAACAGACCTTTTCGGAATGAGGGCAATGAAGGTGTTGTTTAGATCTTTAAGAACGAAGCCACTCCTCCTGGATTCTTCAACCACCTCCCAAATTTCATTAGCAAAGATGTCCCATAGCTTTTGGAAGAAAATTGTTGGGAATCCATCTAGACCAAGGGCTTTATCCCCTCCTAAGCCGAAAACAACTTTCTTCACTTCCTTCAAAGACACTTCCTCCATGAGCATTTTATTTTGTTCCTCTGAGATGCAGCTTGGAATGACATCCAAGATATCTAAAGTAAATGTAGAATCACCCGACACTGCATTAAAGCTCTCCATATAGAAATGTGTGGCCTCCTTATTAATTTGGTCCGCATCATTCAAAATTGTCCCATTTTCATCCTTAATTGACAATATTTTATTGGCGGATCTGCGGACCTTAACAGAGTTGTGAAAGAACTTAGAGTTCCTATCTCCTTCTTTCAACCATGTTTCCCTAGACTTTCGTCTCTAGAAAATTTCTTCTCGGCTAGAGCTTTTGAGTATTCTCTATTTAGCTTCTTCTCCAACTCAAACTCCTCCTCTCTCATCCCATATTCAATAACCTTGGAATGCAAGGCATTTAAGCTTTCCTCTAGTTTCAGTTTTTCTGCAAAACTATTTTTAAAAGAAGTCTGATTCCATGCTTTTAGTTTCTCTTTGAGGTGTTGTAGCTTTTTAAAGAAGATGAAAGCTTTGTGCCCAGAATGATTAGGAGCATCCAACCACAACCCCTAATCAGTTCCTTAAAGTTATCCACTCAAAACCACATCATTTCAAACTTGAAAGGGCATCTATCCGAGGTAGAGTCCTCTTGAATCCTCAAACTAATCGAGTAATGATCTGATCCCGAAAATGGGAGAATCTCTGCCTCACACAACCAATTCTGTGAAGCCCAATCACCAGCCAGGAAGAATCTATCTAATTTTTCTGCAATGTTGAGGAAGCCCCCCCTTCTGTTAGTCCAAGTGAAATCACCTTTCTTGAAGTGTACTTCAAAAAGCCCATTTTTTACAACAAAATCACTAAAGTCTTGCTGACTTTTCCCAGCCCAACAAGCACCCCCAGCTTTATCTAAGGTTCGCATTATTGCATTGAAGTCTCTGAACAGGAGAAACATGCTACCTTCATTTTCCCTTAAGGGTCCCTAGATTTCTTGCCATAACATCTTTTTCTGAGCAGATTTGTTTGGACTGTAATTGTTGAGGATGTAAAAACTTGTTCGCAGCTGTTTCAACTCCACCTTGAACCATTGCCAGCTTTTTTCCTATCATACCAATTGAACCTCAACCATAAAAGCATTCCATTGAAGACCCAAACCCCCTGAAGCACCCTCAGCCCCAACCAAAGAACAGGACCAACGAGCAAAACAATTTTTAAAGAGGGTGAAATCAGGTTCTTTTATCTTTGTTTCTTGGAGCAAGACTAACGCCGGTCTTGTTTGATCAAGAAATCTTTTGATCAAACGTATCTTGTCAGAGGAATTGCAGCCCTTGACATTCCAGGATAATATTTTCATGCCTGTCGGGGAAAGGCATAGTGATAGGGAGGGGGTTGGAGGAATCAATGACAGATTCCTGCTCTAGGTCTTGCTTGCAAGACCTCCTTGGTGTTTTTCTTCACCACCTTAACCTATAGGACCCTTCTCATGTTTAGGTACCCCTGGTTCTCCTAGCCAAGCCCACTACCATCACCATTCAACCAACCAAGCCAACCTTGGTTCCATGCTTCAACTCTTCCTTAGCCCTTAATCTACCCTAAAGGATAACCTATCCTCTACACTCCATTTGTTCTTGCAGGGATGTGTAAATGTCTTCAACAGGTTCAAATCATCCTCCTAGGGTTCTTGGAGGTTCACCAAACTCCACCTTTTCATCGCTTTCACCAAACTCTCATTTCGGGTTAAAAAGGATACTAGCCTTGGAGCCCCAATTAGGTCTCCTTCTCTAAGAAAACTGGCTATTGCACAAAACTTTCCAAAGAACACCTCATTCTTTCTTTGAGGTTCTTGGTTCAAATAAATACCTCTCAAAGATTTTCAAGGTCTTGGGTCCTAACTATCCGTACAATGCCTCCACTTGAAAATGGACAAAAACTAGGGTTTCTAGGCCTTTTCTGGCTGCTTGCAATCTGCTAAGAGTTTCTCACACCAAATGGACTGATGGAGTTTCTTCATGAATACCAAGTCTTGGAAAGACTCACATCTACCTTCTCAAAAAGGAAATTCAACAAATTTCATTCACCCCTGCAAGTTAGGTGCTTTGTACTTCTTGTCTTCCCTAGCCAGACTCTTCCTAGCTCGCCTAGGGAAAGATTTTTCCAACAGCTCCTGTACACACACAGACCCTAAATCCTACCATATTTACACTCATGGAGTCCAGTCACTATTCCCAAAGGGCCGTACAATTTGTACGGTGGGAAAGTGAGTTAAACCTCCATTTTCTCCAAACTGCCTAGTTTAGACCAGCAACAGAGTGGAATCAAACTTATTTACAATAATGCTTGAAAAATGAACAAGGAACTAAATTAAAGGAACACAAAGCTTGTACACTAACAGCACTACATCCTATGTACAAAACAGTAACACATTCAATCCATTAAAGCTCTACTTAGAAGCAAAAATCAGAAAATAACTCTCAAAACACTATTCTCCTTCAATTTCACAAAATCACACTACAATGCCAATGCTTCTAACCCTGCTCTCAAGTCAAGGCACTCCTTATATAGGGTTCCTCAATCAGTTATTCTCCCTTGGTCGAACATGTAAGGCATAATGTGGCAAAGTTGTAAAATGCACTGTGTTTTTCAACTTTTGCCAATTTTTGAAAACTAGGTAAGATGAGTTCCTAAACTCATTCACCCTTCCTCAACTTCTATCCTAGAGAACAACCACAACCCTAAACTATATTCCCAACTCAATGGTCAACATGACCTTCATGAAAACATTTCAAAAGAAAAAATTCATTCTAGACTTCCTAACTGATTAGTGTTTCCTACCTAACTAATTAGTGTTTCCTAGGTGCTCCTGCACCATTCTCCCCCTCTCTGCACAAACACTAAGGAATGAGAGGAGAGATAAGTGCCACATCAATTCACTGCTTCTTAAACTGAGCTTCATCTACCCATGTAGCCTCAGACTCTGGCTTGTCCTTCCACTTGATGAGATGCTCCATATACACATTATGCCTTGTAGATTTCTTCACCCTTGACTCCAAGACCCTTTCTGCCTGAAGCTTGTCTGGAGTAGGTAAGGCTATGTTGTTGACATCCTTGAAGATCTCCCTGCTATTTTGATCTAATTCATTGACTGATCCCTTATATTTGATCAGATCAGCTACATTGAACACTGGTGAAATCCCTAAATCTACAGGTAACTCCACCTTGTATGCATTTTTCCCATACTTGGCTAACACCTTGCATGGTCCCACTCTTTTCATCTGCAATTTGGTTGATGTACCTTTCTGCAACCTGGATTTGTTTAGGTGGACCATGACATAGTCTCCTACTACAAATTGCAAATCTTTTCTTGACAAATCTACCTTATCCTTCAACTTTTTTGTAGCCTCGGTGACTGTCTTATTTACCTGCTCTTGAATCTCCTTCATGGTCTGAGTGAAGTCCTCTGCATGTCCACTCCTATGCTCCATAGATCCTAGATATCTGAGCTCACATATTCCTCTTGGGTGCATCCCATACACTATTTCAAAAGGACTCTTCCCTGTAGTTTTGTTCACACTGTCATTGTATGCATACTTAGCCTGTGAGATAACCATGTCCCATGTTTGTCCATACTCCTTGGTTAGGCATCTAAGAAGGTTTCCTAACACCCTATTAACCACCTCTATTTTCCCATCGGTCTGAGGATGGTAAGTTGATCCAAAGGATAGGTTGGTACCTAATCTTCTCCATAGAGTCTTCCAAAAATGACTCATAAACTTCACATCCCTATCTGATACAATGCTTAAAGGAAATCCATGGATCCTTACAATTTCTTTGAAGAAAAGATGAGCAATATAGCTAGCATCATGTGTGGTTTTGCAAGGGATAAAGTGACTCATCTTGCTAAATCTGTCTACCACCACATAGACACTATCAAACCCTGTCTTAGTCTTAGCGAGTCCTACAACAAAATCCATGCTAACACACTCCCATGGTCTGTTGGGAATGGGTAGAGGTTGATACAAACCTACATTGCTAGCTCCCCCTTTGGCTTTCATACAAACTACACACTGCTCCACATATCTCCTAACATCTCTTGGCAATTTGGGCCAATAGTAGAACCTTTGCACTAGTTCCATTGTCTTGTTGATACCAAAATGACCACTAAGACTACCATTGTGCTTTTCTTGTATAAGATTCTCTCTCATAGAACCTTTTGGCACACACAACTGATTGCCCTTGAATAACAATCCACTTTGCAATGTATACTCTGAGTATTGACTATGGAAGTGATTCTCAAAGTCAAAACATACCTTGTATGCTTCCGAGAAGTCTTCATCTTCACTATAGAGATCCTTGAAACTCTTTATTCCAATGCTCTTTAGTTGTATCTCTTGCACTGTCAGCAATCTCCTACTTAGTGCATCTGCCACCTTGTTCAACTATCCCTTCTTGTGCTTGATGGTGAAGGTAAAAGCTTGGATGTATTCCATCCATTTCAAATGCCTATTACTCAACTTCTCTTGAGTGTTGATATATCTAAGTGCTCGATTGTTAGTAAAGACTACAAACTCTTTGGGTAGAAGGTAATGCCTCCACTTCCTAAGTGACTGAACTAAAGCATACAATTCTAGGTCATAGGTAGAGTGCTTTGTCTTAGCTTCATTGAGCTTTTCACTAAAGAAAGCCACAAGCCTTCCTTCCTTGCTGAGTACTCCTCCTACTGCAACTCCACTAGCATCACATTCCACAGTAAACAACTTGTCAAAACTAGGTAATAAAAGAATAGGTTGAGTTGCCACTTCTTGTTTTAGTTTCTCAAACCCTTTCTCAGCTTCTTGAGTCCACTCAAATTTAGTCTTTAAGCCTCCTTTGATTGTATCTAGGACTGGTGCACATATGCCACTAAATTTTCTTATAAACTTCCTATAAAATTGAGCCAATCCATGAAAACTTCTTACCTTTGTCCCTGTGGTTGGTGTAGGCCAGTTTAGGATAGCTTCCACCTTGCTTGGATCCATTTTCAATGATCCTTGGGATACTACAAACCCCAAATACACAAGCTCCTGTTTAAAGAACTCACATTTCTCTAGGTTGATGGCTAACTTCTCTTCTTGCAATCTTCTAAGAACCATCTCCACATGCTTTAGGTGTTCTTTTGCTGTCTTACTAAAGATGAGTATATCATCAAGGTATACCACCACAAATATCCCTGTAAAGTCTTTGAGCACTTCATTCATGAGTCTCATGAATGTGCTAGGGGCATTAGAGAGGCCAAATGGCATAACTCTCCACTCATACAACCCATCATTTGTCTTAAAGGTTGTTTTCCACTCATCTCCATCCTTGATTCTGATCTGATGGTATCCACTCTTGAGATCCAACTTGGTAAAATACTGAGCTCCTCCAAGACAATCCATTAAATCTTCAATCCTAGGGATAGGGAACCTATATATAATTGTAATTCTATTTATAGCTCTAGAATCAATGCAAAGTCTCCACTTACCACCTTTCTTGGTTGCTAAGACCACTGGTACTACACATGGGCTGATGCTCTTCCTAATCAATCCTTGATCCAATAACTCCTGCACTTGTCTAGCTACCTCTAGGTTTTGATCCGGTGTAAGCTTATAAGCTGCTTTGTTTGGTAATAAATCCCCTGGTATGAAGTCAATTTGATGACTAATGGCTCTCTTCTGAGGTAAGGTTGCTGGTGTTCCGTCACTGACTATGTCCTTATACTTCACAAGTAACTTCTGGACTGCTTCTGGCATGATTGTTTTCTCAGTCTGATCTTTCTCCTTAGTCTGCATCATAACCACATATCCTTCACCTCCTTGATGTAGGTTGTTAATGAACTCTTTACCACTGCTTAATAAGACACTAGGGGTCTTTGACTATCCTTCTTCCTCATCTGACAGTGACTACAATTTAAATGTCTTTCCATCCTTCTTGAATGAGATAGTATTTTCCTTTCCATCATAGATGGCACCTCTGTCATACTGCCATGGTCTGCCCAATAGAAGATGTCATGTATCCATGGGTAACACATCACAAATCAGCTTATCCTTGTACCCTCCAATGGAGAACTCCACCGTTGTCTGTTCATTGACAAGAACACTTTGTCCTTTGTTCAACCATGTCACCTTGTAGGGATTGGTGTGGGGTACTTTCTCTAATTTCAACTTCCTTACTGCCTCCTCAGAGATGATGTTATTAGTTGAACCTAAATCCACAATAACCTTGCATACTTTTCCCAATATTTTGCATCTTACTCTAAATAAGGCTCTTCCTTGACCGGTTGTATGATCAAAACTCTACTAAACATCATATTCTCCCCCACTTCTGATTCAATGTGACTAACCTCTGGTCATTTGACACTCATGGTGTATTCTTGAGCATATGCCACTCTCTTCTCAGTATTTGATGAAGATGCTTTTTCCGGGAACCTATAAGCTGGATGACCTACTTGACCATAGTTATAGCATTTCATAGTGGCAAAGTATGAGCTACTTCTTCCTGCTCCTCTTCCTCTATTTCAACCTCCTTGAGGACCTCTACCTCTTCCATAACCTCCTCTATAAGTTGTTTCACTTCCATGCTCAGTAAGCTTTGACTCTCCCTGATTTCTTTGTTCAGTCCCTCTACCTTGGTATCCACCTCTATGTCCTCTTTGATCTCTGCCTTTGCCTCTACCCTTACAAGCCTGTTCTTGTTTTCTCTTACTCCTCTCTTCAATCTTTATATCCAATTTATAGCATTGGTGCACTGTCTTGGGACTTAGAAGAGTCATCTCTTCTTGAATGTTCCACTTCAAACCGTTAAGGTATCTAGCCACCTTAAGACTTTCATCCTCTGTCACATTAGACCTCATACAAATTTTTTGGAACTCCTCAGTATAAGTGTTCACATCTTGGTCTCTTTTCCTCAAGCTCTGTCTTTTCTTGTGCAACTAAATCTCATAATCATTTGGCATGTATGCTTCCCTCACTTTGGCAACCATTCCCTTCCAAGTAGAGATAGGTTGCTTGCCTTCCTTTTCCCTCTCTATCTGAATGAAATTCCACCATGTCAAGGTAGAACCTCTTAATCTTGATTTTTCCACCTTTACCTTCTGTGCTTCAGTGACCCCATCACATTCAAAATGGTTTCCATTCCCTCTATCCAATCAATAACTAAATCAGCCTCCATTTTTCCACTAAACAGTTGTATGCCTTCAAGTGCTTTTCCACTCAAAGCCTTCAATGCCTTCAAGAAAGGATCTTCTTTCAAAATAGGATCAGGTTCAGGGATCTTGTCTTCCTCTACAACCTCTTTTTTCTTAGGTACCCTTCCTTCAAACTGCACATCATTCAATGCTTTCTCCAGTTGGTCTATTCTTTCCTTCAATAGCCTATTATCTTCCTCTTGTTCTTCGACCTTCTTGGCCAACTCTACATTTGTCACCATGACTGATGAACCACTAGACTCAATCTCTGACATATATTATTCTATCCCAAATCTTTTGCTTGCTCTGATACCAATCCGATAGGGAGGGGGTTGGAGGAATCAATCACAGATTCCTGCTCTAGGTCTTGCTTGCAAGACCTCCTTGGTGTTTTGCTTCACCACCTTAACCTATAGGACCCTTCTCATGTTTAGGTACCCCTGGTTCTCCTGGCCAACCCCACTACCATCACCATTCAACCAACCAAGCCAACCTTGGTTCCATGCTTCAACTCTTCCTTAGCCCTTAATCTACCCTTAAGGCTAACCTATCCTCTACACTCCATTTGTTCTTGCAGGGGTGTGGAAATGTCTTCAATAGCTTCAAATCATCCTCCTAGGGTTCTTGGAGGTTCACCGAACTCCACCTTTTCATCGCTTTCACCAAACTCTCATTTCGGGTTAAAAAGGCTACTAGCCTTGGAGCCCCAATTAGGTCTCCTTCTCTAAGAAAACTGGCTATTGCACAAAACTTTCCAAAGAACACCTCATTCTTTCTTTGAGGTTCTTGGTTCAAATGAATACCTCTCAAATATTTTCCAAGTCTTGGGTCCTAACTGTCCGTACAACGCCTCCACTTGAAAATGGACAAAAACTAGGGCTTCTAGGCCTTTTCTGGCTGCTTGCAATCTGCTAAGAGTTTCTCACACCAGATGGACTGATGGAGTTTCTTCATGAATACCAAGTCTTGGAAAGACTCACATCTACCTTCTCAAAAATGAAATTCAACAAAATTCATTCACCCCTGCAAGTTAGGTGCTCTGCACTTCTTGTCTTCCCTAGCCAGACTCTTCCTAACTCGCCTAGGGAAAGATTTTGCCAACAACTCTTGTACACACGCAGACCCTAAATCCTACCATATTTACACTCATGGAGTCTAGTCACTATTCCCAAAGGGTCGTACAATTTGTATGGTGGGAAAGTGAGCTAAACCTCCATTTTCTCCAAACTGCCTGGTTTAGACCAGCAACAGAGTGGAATCAAACTTATTTACAATAATGCTTGAAAAATGAATAAGGAACTAAATTAAAGGAACACAAAGCTTGTACACTAACATCACTACATCCTACATACAAAATAGTAACACATTCAATCCATTAAAGCTCTACTTAGAAGCAAAAATCATAAAATAATTCTCAAAACACTATTCTCCTTCAATTTCACAAAATCACACTACAATGCCAATGCTTCTAACCCTGCTCTCAGGTTGAGGCACTCCTTATATAGGGTTCCTCAATCATTTATTCTCCCTTGGTCGAACATGTAAGGCATAATGTGGCAAAGTTGTAAAATGCACTGTGTTTTTCAACTTTTGCCAATTTTTGAAAACTAGGTAAGATGAGTTCCTAAACTCATTCACCCTTCCTCAACTTCTATCCTAGAGAACAACCACAACCCTAAACTATATTCCCAACTCAATGGTCAACATGACCTTCATGAAAACATTTCAAAAGAAAAAATTCATTCTAGACTTCCTAACTGATTAGTGTTTCCTAGGTGCTCCTGCACCACATAGCCTTTCCCCGATCTCAATTTACTTTGACCAGTAGCATTACCAGCCAATTCCAATATCATCTTCTTCTTTTTTTGGGCCCCTCTTCTTTTTCTCACCGTATTTAACTTTTCTGTTTAGGGCTAATGTTTGGTCAATGGTTCTCTTTTCAACAATGCCTAAATTGTCTTGCATACCAAGGATATCTTCATCAATATCTTCCTCACCTGAATCTGACTCAGAGGTTGTATCTTCCATATTCCCTCCACTATCTTTGAACCCTTCAAAGGCACTATCTAATTTTCTTATTGGGGATATGGGGATATCCTTAAAGATAGGTTTGTCCCTCATGTTATCACAACCTCTTACCAGAGATGAGTTTCCCGTGAAACTTATTAGATCTCCATGTAAGTGTTGTGGCTACACCCTTTCCTCACAAAGTTTTTTTGTCATGTTCTGTGATAGCTCCATCGCCTTTGAAGAGTCCATCTTAGGATTGGAGCATGAGTCATTTACTTTGTCTTGGAAAGTTTCACTTTTCTCATGTTCTTGAAAGAGATTCTGCTCTAAGAGGTGATCATTTGCATTTTGAGATGAGTCCTCCTGTCTGACCAAATAAAAATTGTCACTCCTAATGTCCTCCAGGCCCCTTGAAGGCCCCAACTTCACTTCTACTTCACAACCAGCTTTTGCCCCTGATGTAGACCTTAGGGTTTTTTCTGAGAAGTACGCTTGTTCAAACCTCTTCTGGGATCTCATCACATTACCATCAGCAAAAGGAGTGTCTATTTCCTGTTTCTGAAAACCTTCCCAAACCTCCTCCATTTTTGGCTTGAAGGTTCCCTAAGAACCTTCTAAAGCCCTTGTCTGATAATCAACATTACCAACACCCCTTGTCTCTGAGAGATTTATTATTTCCTCAATTAGAGAGTTTTGCTCCAGCCCTTTTCCTTTATCACCTAAACCCCAACTAGCATCAGAGGGCTCCTATCCTAGACATCGCAAGCAATCAAAGGGTTTATCTTCAATCTCTATCTTTTGGTGCCAAATACCCTCCCTTGTCTTTAGTTCTATTATTTTTGGTAACGAATGAATCCCCTATCTCATTACACAGATTTTAAGGTATATACTAAAATCCACTTTATCCACCGCCTCTTCCGATTTGACAAAACCACCCAACATACTACCTATCTTTCGCAAAGTTTCCTGATCCCAGTACTCATGTGGAAGGTTTTTCAACTTTATCCATATAGGGACTTCCTCTACCTTTGTTTCATTGGGATTAAAGTTTGAAGTCCATTCTTTTATTAAAAACCCTAATCCATCCATTGTAAACGGGCCACTGTTAATGATCCAATCCTTGTCTTGTGTTGTTTTACAGATTACCAGGTAAAACCCATTCTCCAAATTTTTGAGTTCACACTCCTTGCACCAGTTTTGGTCACACCAAGCATAGATTTTTGAAAATGCAGGTCATTTCCCCCCATTTCATGACAAACGCCTTAGCTTTTAAAAAAATGATAGAATTATTCCATTCACTATTTTCTAGAAATAAGGATGTCATAGTTGCAGATGAAATACTCGGCATTACCTGACTAAATTTGGCCTTTTCTAGTTGTTGCTTTTGCCATTAGAACTTTCTTTCCACTTGTTTGAAATAAAACTTCTCCGCTAGATGCCAAGTCCTGAACTATTCGCCCTTTTTCGAATGAAAATGGCCATTCCTTCTGCCGCCGTTCCGGAATATGGCCATTGAAGACTTATTAACCGGAGCCTGCCAAGCCTGAAAGGTTTATGTCTGCCTGGGGACCTGAGTATTTCGGGACCTTCGTTTGTTGAAAGGCCACCGTGCTTGTGCCCCTGCACCATAGTTCAAATCCCTGTGCTTCCTAAAACCCTCCCTATGTCACCGCTCCGCCATTTTTCCACTACCTATCCACATATTTTAATGACCCCAATTCTATTATTATTCTTATTTTCTATCCATTTATTCCATCCAACCACCATTTATTCTATTTGTGCTTTGAATTTAGGGTTTAAGTCATATGATGGTTCACAAAGCATTTCCATGAATAATGTAGCATTTAGTGCTTCTTTTGTGTAGGGAATGTTTCTTGGATGAGTTCTCTTTGAATCTATATAGTTAATGCTCTAATGAACTAATGCCTCTTTATGGAATCATCAATTTTTTATGGAATTTTTTAACACAACTCCTTAAATCATTGATTGTACTTGCACGAATCTCTCTTAAGATTTTCTTATCATCTATAAAAATAACAATCTTTTTATGAGAATTTTGGATACTCAAATTATACCAAGATTTTTTTCTTTAATATTTTCCTAGTTTTATTTTAGAGACACCTTTATTCAAGCTAGAATACTTGTCTTGTGCTCTTCCTATAAGAGTGACTACTAATAGTTGAATCTTTAAGACATCATTATTGGCAATCTTC
The DNA here is from genome assembly GCA_007258455.2 of Sequoia sempervirens. NCBI lineage: Eukaryota > Viridiplantae > Streptophyta > Pinopsida > Cupressales > Cupressaceae > Sequoia > Sequoia sempervirens. The sequence continues at coordinate 181,850,199 of VDFB02105785.1, read as the reverse complement.
ACCCTCTAGAAAATCTCACGAGGGTCTAGATGTGTCTTTGTTTCTTGTGCAAGTCTTCACCAATAGATTCTTCACTTATAAATGATAATAGGATTTTGTAATATATTGGAACTACTTTGATCTTTGATACTCACATAGCTTTGGTCTTCACTTGAAAATTCATATGAGAAAAATATTTAAAACTAGAAATGATATTTTCAAGGACTTGTTATCACCACCTTTGTCACCTACAAGTTCTGGTGTTTCTTTAGTATATTATTCAAGGGTATGCACTATAGAATTACATTCACATCTTCAAAATTATTTTATAATATTCTCTCCTATAATTTAAATTTACACATAAAATAATTCTAGTGATAGCTTGGATCATAATTATTTGACCACATACATTTAATCTCAATAGTGTTAACATTTGGTACATACATAAGTGTTTCATTTATTTTGTTGATATTCTCATATGATTTCTCAAACCTTCCACATATAAATGACACATGATCCATGTGATCTTCATTATGAATGCTCTCACATTTACACCACCTCATTTGTGCTTGGTATGTCTTCTTGAACTTATCTAATCTTCATATAATTTTCTTGACACATTATGCATTCTATGTTGTTATTACCTATAACCTTCAAATGTCATCCTAGCATTCAAATAGATATTCTATAGCATGACAAGGAATTACTCCATAAAGAGTTGCTACATGTTTCTCTACTACTAACGTCTTTACCCAAAGTAACACATCTTTCAATAATTTGTAGCATAAAGGAGTTAAGAACTTACATTAAGCTCCATTGATTAATGAAAAGGTTAATATTATGAATTGCAAGATGTATAAATTAATATCACCTCTAAGCCCAACCCTTCTACTACACAAATCCATTTTGAATCCAAACAATTCAATTGAGTAATTCGGTTAGGTGTCCATGTAATAAATCACTTGTGAGTACTTTGTCATTGGAAAATCCATCTTGATAACCATTCCAACAAGTGTTTTGGAAATTTAACCCAAAATTATTCACGTAAGTGGTAACAAATAAATTATCATCCATTCTCAAATTTTTGCACCTCCTAATATCTTAGCTTTAATAAAAAAATATATTTTTATGAAAAAATCATTTTCATATTTCATTATGCATTATTTGTCAAGACATTACAATAAATAGTAAAACCTCAAAGGATGCCTTGGCAATAAAACTAAAATGTTAATGATTCTACTTAGCATTTAATACATTCATGTATTTTATGATTATCTCCTAATTGTAGCTTCTGGATACTAGCTTCACAATCCAAGTCTCACCCAAAGCATGAGAAGAGTTCATTACCTTCCTTAGAGAATTGTACAAAACACAAAATAGGACAATAGGACATTACTACTCAAGATAACACATTATATTCACACGAAGAGAATGTAAATATTCATATAGACAAGCTTTTCCCCCTATTCTCACAAATATGTGCATCCAAATTATATAGAATAATTACATGCACAAATATGTGTGATGTTCAAACATGTGTGTAACCTACATTTGAAACATAAACATGTGCACATTATTTAACTTGTTACAAAGTTTAACAAGTTGCACAAGATGAAGCAAATAAGATGTCTCAAAGAGATGTGGTCTCATCAATTGAAATGACTAAAAAATATTTAAAAAATAGATTTAATGAAAATACCTCGAAATTTTGTAACCCATGGAGTTGGTATGTGTAAGCTCTAACTCTACAAAATTTACCAACATCCTCCCAACTTAGCCAAAGTTAGAACTTTAGAACAAATATCAACATCCATGATAATACAATTGAAAGTGGATTTTTGTAAAACATTGTAATTACTTGTGCCTTGATAGATATGCATGCAAATGTAAAATAAACCATAACAAAAAACCTTAAAATAATTACAGCAATTATTATTCAATATAAATAAAAATATATAAAAAAAATTACCATACAAAAGTTTGGGCGCAGAAAATGAAAATCACTATAATGAAAATCACTATCCATTAATTATGTATGTTATGTAGAATAGCAAAGGGACGATTGTTTATATACAGTGGTAAAACTATAATAACAAACCAAAAGAACTATAAATAAATCCTTAAAAAACATTCACCATTTCACGTATAAGTCTACCAGCGCACTTGCAACTATATCTTCTGATAAAAATCTCCCTTTACGCTTTGATGGGTGTTCTTACTTTGTTCCAAAGCTCCCATTTGGCACAGGCAGGGAGGACGCCGACAAAGGTTGTCGAGTCTGAATTTACACCTACCAGTTGCATATACTTGAAGGTTTCTGAACGCTTCAACAAATCCATTCTGTGCATATTCTATAGCGATTGTATTCCATACAGCTTGGACATGCACGCAAAACAACCACAAAACAGAGCCCTGACATTGGATTAATTGAGCGGGAAGAATTGAGCAGGAAGAGAGAGATATTTAAATTAAAATTATGCACAATTTAAAAGTAACCGCGGTGCTCATGCTTTTCTCAGAAAATGTCGGACAAATGCACACGAGCGTGTCTACTTCTATCTTCTCCAATGGCTTGGTTCAATCCATATAAAATACCACATTGAACAAAAAATTAAAAACCAAGTTACAACAGCCCAAATCTCACCTCCCTCAACTCTCCTCTACTTACATATTATATTGAGATTTTGCTATCAAATGCTAGTATCAAGTTATTTTATTCAAACTTTGCAGGGATATTTATAAAATAGTCATAGGTTGTTTATGATTCTATAATTTACTATGTTCCACCAAGGATGGGGGACGTGTTTTAGAGACTGGATTTTTTAGGTCATTTTTGGGGACAACAGGGATGGTTATATAAAAATATAGGAAATTTTCAAATATTCATATGATAATATTGATAAGGCATTCATCATATTGACAAATGCTTAAAACACAACAATAGAGTTAATTGCTTCCATATTTCATTGTCAATGAGCATATGATATAAAATTAAAAAATAATAATACTACATACACCAAAATTCCCAAAGGCTACAAGTTTGCATTACAAATGTCAAAATGACAGTTACAAATGTCAAAATTTCAAAAATTGTCAAACATAGTGATGGAAAGTATGTGGTTGCCTCTAATCAGCACCTCCCAACACTGCATCAAAATTGGAGTCAAACTCTAAGTCATTGCCACTATGAGTATGAGGGGTTGGCTCATCTAATGGAACTCCAACCAATCCCTCCTATGTCTCCTCATCAATTTGGGTGGTGTCATTTGGATCAACATCTCACAGTAAAGTTGGAGTCGACCAATACTCTAAAGTCTGACGATCCTGGAGTTGGAAAGCACTATGCATGGCCACCAACTTCTATGTACGTCTAGAAGTCAACTTAGTCCTCTCAATAGAGTCAATAAAGTTGTATGCCAACCAATTCCTCTCTACAACAAAAGAACTAGTAACCTATGAAGGAGGTGAATAGTGAACATCCTCAACCTTGATGCATCCTTGTTATGCCATGTTGATCATCCTGACCATCCAATAGGATCCTTTTGAGGTAATGGAGCTCTATTTATCTTCGTCTCTAGTTTGCCAAATGTCGGACCACATAGATTAGTAAAGGCAAGACATTGTGTGCAAAGTAAACTCGACTCCTCAATTGAATACATCTTTCGAAAGGCCTTCATTAACCCGTCTTTCACCTCTTTGACATCACAAGGAGGCAACCTACCAACTTTTGGTGCATACCATTTGGGATTGGGAGCAAAGGCTGCCATATGAAGTAGGGTGTTCATAGTGTTCCACTATCGCATTGCAATGGGCTTAATGTGTTGGTCATATAATCCCAAATTAGGATCCCAGTTACAAATTGCTTGTTTCATTTTTCCAAGCATGATGTCAAATGTCACATAAATCTTCCAAAACTAGGAGAGTTTGTATCAACATATCTAATGACATCCACAACTAGTGAAATGAAGGAGCAAATATATCTACAAACAAAAATTTTAAAAAGAACAAGTTAAAAAATTAAAATCAAAATTTTAATTTTTTTTAATAAAATCAACAATTAAATTATAAATTATAATTTAATAATACTAGCATTTGCACCAGAGGGGGTGCAAGGGTTAAGCCGATAGAATACTATATAAAAATAAACATGGTAAGAAAGTGTAGTTCAAAATATATTCAAGGTTGTTTGCAAAATTTACAAAATGTTTGTAATACATATTTGGTGATAGAAAATTGAATGAAATATTTGTATCTATTTCATTTGTGGCGATTGTGCAGTTGATGATTTCATGCGCTCTAGTATGAAATCAATTGGCACATAGTTTGTTGTTGTATTTTGTTCCTACATAGTTAAAGAAGAAATTAGTGGATGTACATTAGAAATGCATACTTGGTTTTATGTAAATGGTATAAGTTGTATAAAAAAGTGAAAGTAAGTGTTGGAGAGGAATTGTAGGTGAGACAATATAAGATTGTTAGCATGTTAAAGTAATTGTTGAATATAAATCAACCACCTATGCATGATGAAATTGTGAGTAAATATATGAATATGAAGTTTTATAATAAGATGGTAAGAAAAAAAAAAAACAAATAAAGTTTATGTTAGTTGCTAAAAACAACAATGGGTCCCAGTTGTTGCATTCCTACCATCTACATGCTCTTGATTCTTAATTTTTTTAATGCAAATGTTGTGATTGCGATAATTGTTAAACACCATTCAACCATAATCTATAATGACGAAAAAAATTGTATCTATATGAATGGAATATAGGACCTTGTTCTTTATCTTGTGTTGTAGGAGAGGAACTATTTATTGTGCTTTTGGTCCTTAATAAGGTTATTGAAATATTTCTTTTTTTTTTCAAACCATTTTTTCAAGTCTTTTGGTGGGTCATTCACATCTGTCACATGGATGTTGGTGAAATGAAGGTCATGTTGGAGGTCTTATCTATCACACACAAATGTTGAGCATGGAAAGGAATATGTAACTAGATTATACAAAGCTCTCCTCAAAACTCGATAAGCATACATATCTGTCACAGATTATTAAATGGTGAGACTACATTACAACTATCGAGCCACAATTGACAAAAAGACATGCATAAATTAGATCATGGCAAGACATGGGCTTATTACTGTCAAGGAATTATTAACGAGGCTACCAAATAAAATATTCATATGGGTAAACATACAATTTAATAATGAAATCTTCTCAATGACAAGCTATTTACTTTCAAGGAATTATTAACGAGGCTACCAAATTGGCATTTTAAACACTTAGTGATATTGAATAATATATCATTAAACATATTTTAAAAACTATAGAGCTAAGGTTCATTGCTTACTTGTTTAGAGCTCGAAACCAAAGCTTCTAGAATTTATGTTGTTGTTGTTGTAATTGTAAATCCTCTACCCTCTCTTATAATGTTTCCCTTCACTCTACTATTATGTTGCCATTATGTTGCCCTCCCATGCCATTGAACTAAAGTGACAAAACAAAGTTTTAACCACTATGTCAACCTTTCAAACCACAAGTAAATTATGTTTAGATAAAAATTTGACCATATCTTGTTTGGTTAATGTACACCTCCCTTTAAATTTAATCATTTTAGTGAGCACCATTTTAGCGTAGATTATTTGTCTTTCTATTGCTTTGAAATTCATGTTTGCAAATTTGAGTGAGTGAAGGGACACATCACTTACTCAAAGGTAAATAATTGTAAATAAAATTTAGATCGTGAAGGCCTAACATGGGTTTTTCAAATTGTGTGTTTCAAAATATTGGCACACAGGTTGATGTCCATTTGGGTTCCTATTGAAATCGCCTCAATTAATTATATGTTTTCCTATATGAATATTTTTGTTTAGGCTACAATTAAACTAAAATTTTCATTCAAATTAAAGATAGATTTTATGTCAAAAACGTACAAATCAATCAAGTTAAAAAATCAAACATCTATCATATACCTTTAGAACCATCCTCGCTACCAAATACAATGTTGATTATGGAAAACACATTTTTGGCCTTTGAAAAAGCCCGAGGTTGCCCAAAGAGCAAAAGTAAGGGAAAAATAGACCAAAGTATTTAGAAGATTTTCACACATACACATAGTTTTAAGTGGTATTATTTTTAGAATTTACATAGTTTTAAGCAGGAACATAGTATATACAACCATGATTTGTTTTTAAATGTTAAAAAAATAATAGAACAGTAAATTGATGCAGCTATAAAGAAACAAGCAATGATTATTGAAAACAATCATAGGAAAATTGTAATGAATCTTTTTTATATATCGAAGAATATGGATTCAACCTTGATATGTTACATGTATTTTGGAACATAGCAAATGTTCTTAACAATTGAAAAAGCAACTAACTAAACTTTTAGCATCTCAGCATGTTCTTTTTGTGGGGTCTTTATGCCACAAATAAAGAATAATGTACTGCCTATTTACTTTTAGCCCCCTTAGAGCAAGGAAAATAATACAATAGGAGAACATATATCAGATATTAGATATCAACAACTCCTAAAGATGGTGTGGAGACCTACATAATATTGCTATATTCTACTTGGTTTGCATCATCCAAAGAAGATTTACAATTCTAAGTGACCTAAAAACATTGATAAACCTAAAACACCTCCATATTGATAGTGAAGAAGATTCTTTGATTTCAAATGGGGTAGAGGGAAACATTGATAAGATGCAGAGTCTCTAGTTAAGAATGAAAAAGTTGGAGCATCTTCCAGAAGACATGGCGACCATGACAGAGTTGTGTGAACTTTAGCTAGATGGGAGTGGCCGAAAATGCAAGAACTTCCTAGTTGGGTTTGCGATTTCTTGGAGCTAGGTTTTCTTTGCTTGAACTGTTGTTGTAGCCTAAGGAACCTCCCTTGTCTAGAAGCATTTCCATTGTTGTGGGTTCTTGAAAATGTAGATTGTGAGGCGTTCATGGAGTTGCCTTTTGAATTTGGAAGAGACGGTGTGTTCCTGCATTGTAGCCATTGACACTGAGGGGTTTGATGATAAGGTCCATTCAAATCCATAGAGGGGAAATGCCCAAGCTCAGGCATATGGCAGTGATGAAAGGCAGTGTGATTGAACATATTTAGAATGCATTCAAAGACAAGATATGTGAAATATGTAAACCTGAATGCATCAAAAGCAAGGATATTTTTTTTCATTAATAGGGAGAGTAGAGGCGAGTGAAAAAATTGGTGCAAGTTGTAATGATTTTCATTTACATCTTCTTTTCATTTATTGTGAGTAGATTGTAGTAGCGGCTATAGGAAAAACATGAGATCTAATTTCATCGACAGGAACTAGTAACCAGAAAACTATTGATAGTTTAATGACTTACTAGAAGTTGTTTCATGGCATGAGACATGTTTCAACTTAAATCTCACACCATATATAGCCTATCAGTTAAAAATTAAAATTAGCAAGTTATTAAAAATAACAATTTTTTACCACATTTTGGACCACCTATCATCATTAAGAATTTTTGGTTTAAAGTTTTTTCCTTTCGTAGTGTTTGCAATAGACCATCTACTCCACCCTTAATTAACCATCATCAATTGTAGAGCCTCTTGGACCTCAAACATTCTTTGTACATGTAACAAAATAAAAGATTCGGTATACCTTGTCTCCATGGGTTTAAGGAATTCCTTCTTTGAAAATGTCTTAAAGAGAGTAAGTGGGGTGTGATGGTTGTAAATAAACATCTAAATATCTTTATCTTCTATCACCATTGATTGCACCCAATATATCTTCCATATGTCTTTCAATGTGTTGTTCAATGCACGAACACAAGGGGTCCAAAAGATGTGCTTGTAAGCACCCTCCACCATCATGCCAACTAATTTGCACACACGTGCCAAATCAGTAATCACTTGCACAATATTGGAGGCCCCGACCTCATCTATGGAATCTCTCAAAATATGAAATTGGAATTTTGCATCCTTGTGCTTCCCAAAAACAATCAATAGCTCTAAGAAAATATGAGCTAGTTGAACATGTGACTAAGATGTTGATAAGTGGTTGATGTCAAATATTGTTTCACCCATCCATGACAATAGAATAGCCCATCCTAATCCAACACTGTCTCATGTCCCCCATCACCAAAATCACCATGGAATATTCTTTTTCAAGGAGTGTAGTGTGTAGTTTATGTTCTCTGAAGGGGTGAATGAGGGACCAACATAAGCTACATTTTTGAAAATTTGTTTGAAGGAGAACATGCTGAATGAGTTGGGATGGAATGAGCATAAAAAAATTGGCAATGGAGAACTCTACCACATCTCGTGCATGTACATTGAACAAACTTGCAACTATACCTAGTTGCTCACTAGTAATAGTCTTCCTCTTCCCTCTTGTAGAAACATGAACATCACCACTAGCACTACCAACTATAGAGAGCATATGTATAATTGATTGTGTGGATTGTGTTGGCATTGGCAACCCCTTAGACCTTGATTCTAAATCCATATGCAATTTATAACTCTACCTTCTCATCCCCATTTATTTCTTCACAAACCTTCACCCCTTTGGCTTTAAAGCCCAATAGATGAGAATACACTCTTGTGTAGCTCCCTCTAAAATGATCATGTCAAATGTGACACAATCATAATCTATTACTCCTTGACTTTTTTCTTTTTAGCTTTCTCTAGGATTGTCACTGTAGAGTAGGGGGGCCAACCACACCAAGGTCCAAGTCACGGAGATCTGAGACTGGAGGGTTTCCCTAAACTACCTCAGGTTGGACAAGAATTTTAGGTCAAGGATAGAGAATGAAGAGTACTCTCAAGTGCTTTTGTCACTCTACTAACTCAAATGCTTGAATGGGGCTAAACGAGCCAATTTTTGGAACTAGAACTATACCTCAAAGAACTCTCTACCTGAGGATAGCAACATAGGTCAAGGACAACAGCATGACATGTTGGCATCTCTCTAGGGGCGCTAGTGTTTGTATGTCCAAAAGATGCAAAACTATAGAACGAAGTGTGAGAAAGCTACTAATAGTCTAGCAAGAGAATTTTAAAATATTGTATGAAAAGATAAATGATAGAATAAACTAGAGAACTAGAAAAGTGATAGGAAAGATGATAGAAAATAAAGGCGGTAAAGGCTAACTCACTGTGAGTCTAGTTGGATAGAAACCTCCACATGAGCATGTACCTACACACAACCAAGAGAGGAAAAATGTTGGGTTGTATAGGAGTTTTTCTCAATCGAACCCCCGCTTTGGTGTTTCTACCTCCACAAATAGCCAAATAGATGAAGAGAAATAAAACAAAATAAAGGAAATGTTGGAAAGGAGAATATATCAAACACTATGAAAAATACAATTCTACTCTATCAAACCATAACAAAAGAAGGATAGTGAAGCAATACCACCTCCACCCAAAGGCACTTAAGGCCAATGAAGGGAGAATGCAAGACTACAAATTTAACAAAGTCGACATGGCTACAACGGTGACGAAGGAGGTCTCGCAAGACACCAAAATCGCAACTTCTATGGTAGCACAACACATTCTTAGTAAAGTTGATGGAGCAACAAACTGCTGAGTAATGCTCAGGAGATCAAGCTAGTGCATAGACTTATCCAAAAGATTGTAGAAGATGGAATGAATATGGGAGAGATGCATTTGAAGATGAAAATGGGAGGGAAAGAGTTGTTCTCAGGTTGGTTGGTTGATGCAGAGGCATTATGCTTCATCCCCAATGGGGAACATAAGGTCCCTGTGAATTCCAAAGGTGGGAATCTGTCAGGGATGGCAACATGTGCAAACATCTGCACATTGTGCACGTGTCCTCGATAGAAATTCCCCTACTAACACAAGAGACAAGCGCCAAGTGGATGGAAAGTAGGTAAGTGATGTGGAATTATTTAATCGGGTTGATTTTTCTCAAGTAGAGGGTGTAAAAGGGGAATTTGTGAGAGGGGTGAAAATTTGCTCTTATACATTTTTCCCCGACTTTAGTGAGCATGAGTGTCAATGAATGTTCGATAAAGTAGATAGAAGAGTTTAGAAATGTATACCTAAACCATCGAGGAAGTAGACCTCAATCTAGCAAGCTTGAAAGTGCAAGGTAGGCAAATAACTTCGTAGGTACTCTCTCTTGAGGAGGCTTGAACAAAGGACTATATAGATCCTCAAAGCTACATAGTCGATCAAAGTGAATTGAAGGCCCACAGACCAACGATGGACAAATCCCACAGGATGCAAGCGCTTCACAAGCCCTCATACCTACAAAGAAGGGGACTCCGTAGAGTTAGACTGGAAAATAGCTTCACACACGTACCTACAAAGCAACATGTTAATCCATAGATAAAACATGTTAGAAAACAAAAAGCAGCCACGTAGGAAAACAAGAAGATAGTCACATAGACAATTAAACATTGAAGGAGAAGCTTTCAAAGGGGTCCCTTGAGAACCCTTCAAAAGAAAAGGGGTCCACTCAAGGGACAAATATTTTTGAAAGTAAGTGTTTTTCGCAATTCAATTCAACATCAAGGAATCGTTTTGAAAGATGTTCACTTCATCAAGGAGTTCAAAAGGAAGAAAGTCCCCTCACAAGGGGAAGTTCAAGCTTCACCTACAAGAGAAGGAACTCCCTCCTCAAAGGAAGGATTTTTCAAATTCTTTCATTGTGAACCCATGATGAAGGAAAAATATTTTGCTGGGTAAACCCACAAAAGTGGTTTAAAATTTGAGTGGGGAAGGAAAAGTGGCAAAAAATGACCCCATACAAAAAAAATGATTTTTGGGGTTTGAATGAACCCTGGTTTGTACAAACCATTTAAATGCAAAGTGGACCCCATTCCCACCAAAAAAAAAAAACACTTTTTCAAAGGGTCGGGGTTCGAATGAACCCTAGTTTGAGCGAACCCCCTAATTCCCACCTTGTCATCCTCTAGCATCAAAAAAGTCTAGAATTTTAGGTTTCAAAGCTTAGGTTGAGGATGAAAATGGCAGACTTCACAAACCCAATTAGGTATGTGCAGGATCATCATGGAAAAAATAGGCCCTTAAGTGGCAAAAAATTCAAAAAAATCATAGTTAAGCAACTTGACATAAAAATTTGAATAAGTTATCTATATTATTTTAGAATATGTAAGAATAAAATTTGTAGCAAATTGAATGTAGTTTCTAAAATACTAGGTTTCTGTAGACATCCAAATTTGGACACTTAATTTATCCAAATTTATCACTTTTCATCTAAACATCCCCTTATCCGAGTTAATTAAGTAATATTACTATTATTTAATTAATATCCTTAATTCTGTCAAATTCCCTAAGGTATTTAATTAATAATTAAATACCTTACCTTAATCCTCTTTTCATCAAATGAATTAAATAAATATTGTATTTATTTAATTCCTCACATGTTTTTTTCATCTAATCCTAGTCCATTTCCTAATCTCTTCATTAAGGATGTGCACATGCCTAATCCTTGATTATGATGTGTCACATCCTCCAACTTTTGCAAGTTGGCTTCTAATCCTCATTAACCCCTAATTATCTCTATTTACTAATTAGTTAAACCTAATTAGTACCTTAGTCAACTCTCCCCATCCCCCAAGGAATTTTTAATTCTTTTTTATTCACCCTAGGTTCTCCTCTTCCCCATGTGAATTTTTAATTCACATTTTATTCCTTCTAGAATCCCCTTTTCCCATGCACCCTCTAGAATATTTGACTTGTCACATCAAGTCACATGTGACAAACTCCCACCTTTTGGGAACATTGTCTTATCCACTAGATTCTTCCAATCATTGTGAATTTAAAATTCACTTTTATTCACCCAAGATTCTTCCCATCTCCCAATGTACTTGCAAGGTACTTGTACTTCTTCCACATCATGTACTTCTCTTCCACCTCACTTACACCTCATCTCCCCTTAGCCACTTCACCATCCACATGTCAAGATGTGAGGGCTTGTAAGTTCTCAACCCACCATAGCCCTTCATCTTGACCTTGTTGGATGGATCTCAACCATTGAATTCTCTAGAGAATTCAAATTCTCCTATAAATACCCCCTCCTCAAGGGCATTAAAAACACTTAGCCATTTTGCAACTAAATGCTGCCATTCTGTGCACTCATTTAGTCATCAATTTCATCCATTCTCATTTGCATTCAAGCACATAATCAAATCCTCCATTTAGCCACATCAAGAGTCATCAAGGAGCATACAAATCAATCCAAATCAAGGGCTAACCAAGGAGTTTTAGCTACAAGAAGGAAAGTATAACCGTTTATCTTCATTTAACACTTTCCTCTTTATTTTTTACAAATTCTTTAGGCTAATCTTGAGGTGTTTTCATTATGTTTTCCATTGCATTTTAATTGTTTAGAATAGGTTAGACATTTTGGATATCACATTATGTGGCTAAATGGAGGATGGCTCTTCACCCCCATCATCTTTCTTCCTAGTCATCCCTTCGATGACTGGAGCATCTTTTCCAATCTAACCATCTTCTTCTAGGTTCTATATTTTAATATTCTTTGAAATGATGCTACTTCATAGCACCATCTCAAAGAGGGGCAAAATGTAGACATCCAAATTTGGACACTTAATTTATCCAAATTTATCATTTTTCATCTAAACATCCCTTATCCGAGTTAATTAAGTAATATTACTATTATTTAATTAATATCCTTAATTCTCAAATTCCTAAGGTATTTAATTAATAATTAAATACCTTACCTTAATCCTCTTTTCATCAAATGAATTAAATAAATATTACATTTATTTAATTCCTCACATGTCTTTTTCATTTAATCCTAATCCATTTCTAATCTCTTCATTAAAGATGTGCACATGCCTAATCCTTGATTAGGATGTGTCACATCCTCCAACTTTTGCAAGTTGGCTTATAATCCTCATTAACCCCTAATTATCCTCTATTTACTAATTAGTTAAACCTATTAGTACCTTAGTCAACTCTCCCCATCCCCCAAAGAATTTTTAATTCTTTTTTATTCACCCTAGGTTCCCCTCTTCCCCATGTGAATTTTTAATTCACATTTTATTCTTTTTAGAATCCCCTTTTCCCATGCACCCTCTAAAATATTTGACTTGTCACATCAAGTCACATGTAACAAACTCCCACCTTTTGGGAACATTGTCTTATCCACTAGATTCTTCCAATCATTGTGAATTTAAAATTCACTTTTATTCACCCAAGATTCTTCCCATCTCCCAATGTACTTGCAAGGTACTTGTACTTCCTCCACATCATGTACTTCTCTTCCACCTCACTTACATCTCATCTCCCCTTAGCCACTTCACCATCCACATGTCAAGATGTGAGGGCGTGTGAGTTCTCAACCCACCATAGCCCTTCATCTTGACCTTGTTGGATGAATCTCAACCATTGAATTCTCTAGAGAATTCAAATTCTCTTATAAATACCCCCTCATCAAGGGCATTAAAAACACTTAGCCATTTTGCAACAAAATGCTATCATTTTATGCACTCATCTAGTCTTCAATTTCTCCCATTTGTATCTACATCCAAGTATATAGTCAAGACTTGCATTTAGCCATATCAAGAGCCATCAAGGAGCATACAAGATACATTTAATCAAGGGCCAACCAAGGAGTTTCGACTGCAAGAAGGAAGGTATAATCATTTGTCTTCATTTAACACTTTCCTCTTTGCATTTATAAATTCCTTAGGCTAATCTTGAGGTGTTCCATTATGTTTTCCATTGCATTTTGATTGCTTAGAACAGGTTAGACATTTTGGATATCACAGTTTCTTTTTAAAAAAGAAAAATCTATTTAGTGAAAATTTGAAATTTCAATGCAATAGTACTTAAATTTCAGGGAAAAAATAAGTAGGTGTCTATCTAACCACTCTAACCACAATAAAATGATAATACTTTTTTATAAGATTTTATATATAAGTAAAGGACTTATGTCCCAATGTAATGCATTTTTTTTCTAATTTTTTTCCAAATAAATAATTAATTATGAAATTTTTATTTCAACTTTTAAAAAATATGAAAACTCGTATGTCTAACCACCTTAACTTGGTCAAAACTTCATAAAATTCATTTTTTTGTTTTTCTAATCCTATAATATGTGAAGCATAGAATGTGACGCATGTTTCGGATTCAAAAAATATGATACCGTTTGAAAGTTATAGATGTTTTTCAATTAGCCTAACAATCAGGACTTTAGTCGTAATTCAAATAGAAAATGAATAATAATTATTTATTAAATTCAAAGTGAAGCATAATTTATATTGCTGGAAAGTTAAGAATCTCTTTTAAAAACCCTTTTTGTTTCATCAATTTGGGTAAAAAAAAGTCATTAGCCACATACTCTACATATATACCCATCATATCACCACTTTTTGGCATATCATGATCTTGCACATAACCAACTGGAACCAGGTAGTCCTCAGAACAAGCTATCCAACAACTATAATTTTAATATGTTTTGGTTTTATTATATATTTTTTTTTAGTTTTATTAAAAATAGGTTTTTCACCGAAAATCAAGCTCTTTGTTCTTCACATGTGGAAAAATAGCATATTGTCAAAAAAAATAAAAAATATGAGTTCCCCAGATATTGAAGTCTTTAATCCAACCAAAAAAAAAAAATTCGATACATGCAAAAAAAGTTACGCATTATATGGTCCGCCTATGTCTAAATTGTAATTGGTTTGACTTTGAAACTTGATTAAAGAAAAAATATTCAATAAAAAAATATCTAACCAAGTGGAGGCACTAGATATCGGAGTTACAAATCTCAATTTGAAAGAATTAAAATTTTATCTTTCATGGAAAAAAATTTATGCATTATACGGTGAGCGCCACTCCTTAAAAATGTTTTCTCAAAAAAAAAAGTTTTCGAGGGAGATGGAAAAAGAGGTGCAATCTGATTCCAAAAATTTTGAAAAAAATATATTTAGAATCTACAGACAAAATGTCACAAAAATGTAGTTTGCATCATCTTCAAATTCCTCACGGTTTAGCTTCTATAAGTGTCTGAAAGTGAAGATTTAGTTAGAAAAAATTATTTCAATGTCCAATTTGGCCAAAAATTGTAAACCACTATTGTGGGATCATCCCGACACCCCGCTAAGGATTTTCGAAAAAAGATTTGTTGGCCACTAAATGCATTTTTTCAAAATTGAAGTAGTATGATAGCCCCCCCTTAGGATGGTGCATGTTGAACACAAAGGCATGTGGCATTCTAAGGAGAGAAAAGCAAGAATGAAAAAGTGATGTGGCCCGCGAAGCATAACAAGATGTAATTGTAGTAATGTTGTCACACATGTGAGGGACAATACATGAGCACCACAAGATCACAAAGCAAGCACGAAAGATAATGGGAAAAAAATGCAAAAAGGGACAATTAAATTGCAAAGAAGAGACAAAAGGGCAATCTAATATTTTGAGGTCAGAGTTGCTCATAAATATAGATAAGTATAATAATAGTATATTAATCAACTGTCATCAACCCCCTATTATATTAGACCATATGAAGAATGTACAAAAAGACAAAATAAAAATAAAAAATTGGGTCAACATGGAAGGGAAGCCTAAATGCTCCCAACACTTTGCATCATCCTCAATTGTCAAAAATCAATACACATAACAGAGGAAGAATGATACAACAAATAGAGGAAGTTGTAAGACACATAAACACTCTTGTATCCAAGCACTTATGAAGATGGAAAGGGTCATCTAGGAACATATAACGCAAGCACGGGGAAACAAAAACACACACACAATCTAGTCTACAGATAAAGAAGAGGCACTCCCTAGTCCTCATCAACCAAGAGGTCATCGGCATCCCAATCTAGATCATTACACAGGGAAGGAAAACGAGCCTGCAAGGGAAAACTATCAAGGGGGGAACCCTCTGACCCCCCACAACAAGAGCTAAGGAAGGAGACCCCTCGAGATCTTCTCCGCTCAGTTCATGTGGGGTAAAAGTCAACAATTTTGCAAAGATCGTTGAAAGGGTCAGGACCTCGTCCAAATCGTCGAAAGAATTAAACCTGCACTTCACATGAGTGTCATGTGTTAACTCAACAAGCGAGGGAGGCAACGCCTGAGATTCACTACTAGGCTCACTGAGAGACTTAGGAGCAGTGACAAACTTCAGGGACGTCTAGACTTCATCACTAGGATGACACATGCTAATGTAGAAACACCCTCTGAAGAAGGTGAACCTCTCTTACAACCCCCATAGCTAGCAAGGTCTTCTTCCATCTTTTGTTTCGTTGGAGGATGCGAGATCCCCATGGATGAGGCAAAAGGCACAAAGGAAGAGGAAAAGACTACGATGGACACCATAAATGTGTTCAACATGTCCACAAGCTTTGAGAGCGGTGGGATGTCCGAGAGGGACATCAGGAGAGGTGGCTCAACCGAATGAGCAATAAACACCTGCACCCTCTTCTAATTAGGTACATTTACGCTCGCAACAGCATCTGGAAGCATCATTGAAGCTGATGGAACTAAAGCAGAGTGGATGGGAGAGCAAGACGTAGTAGAAGGTGTCAGAGTAGAAAATGTCAACCCCCCCACTTCCTCTGTAGAGCATCCTGCTTAGCAACCAAAGCCTTTTGTTGACGCTTGCGCTCGCTCACAAGGTGGTTTCTACGACTCCAGGAGCTAGAGGCTAGAGGTTGAGATGGAACGAAGAACTCTTATTCGACCATCGGAGTGTCCATCACGACCACTTCCGACAGAGGGAGAGACTCCTAGACAGGAATAGGAGGAGAGGCTGAGAAGAGGTTGGCACAACAGTAGGGGGTATTGGCTCTAACTCCTCAATGGTGGGCCTCTTCCCATTACCATACTAAGCGAGCCTAGGCACCGTGGATAGAACAAGAAGTTCAAATGTTGGACGCTTGGGTTGTCACCAAGCGAGCACCATCGGATTCTCCAGCAAGCACCTAGGAGCAGAATTTGATGACACTACAGTAGGGTGAGAGGAAGCGACAGACGAGACAACAGCAACAAAAGAAGAAGAGTGTTGAGCATGCTTCTCCTTTTTTATTTTCCTATCCAAGGCAACATCACTACCAGCCTTAAGGAAAGCCCTATGCAAAATGGCATAGGGAGAAGGAGGGTATCTCACTTTAGGTGTTATGCCCCAACTCTTGTATTTTAGATAGGTATGGTACAAGAGATTCGTCCTAGAAGGAAGTGGACATATAGGAGCGGGCCAAAAGTGATCCAACAAGTAGCCACCACGAGCAATTAGCAGTTTATAGTTGGTGTCATGGACTACATGCATTGTACCCTCATGGATGAATTTCATACAGTTATGCACTACCGAGGGAACTGCATTCATAGCTACGAACCAAGGGATACCTAGCTTCACCCTAAAGAGTTCAAACCTCGGGATTATGTCAAAGTAAATTCATTGATTTAGGCCCAACTAAGACAGACAAGGTGATGTAGCCGATGGGAGGTATGGAAATCCCATCATGTGTACGTGATGGTACTCTTGGATTCACATCATACCCATCTTTGTGCAAGAAGTTAATCAACATAATCTCCTCAGTAATGACATTCACCCGACACGTTGGGTCAACAAGAACACCTATTACAATGTTTCCATTGATTCGTGTGGGGATGTATAAGGGAGATGGCTCTCTATTATAGTTCATCGACAAGTCCTGCAAGGTGAAAGTTATACCAGAGGAGCTATTCATAGGTTGTGTAGGTGGGATGGGAAAATGTAGAAAGGAGGCCATCACGTATACTAGACGGAGCTTTCACAAAGCCTCCAAAGGTTTGTAACTAGACAGTGACCCAACTAAGATTTCATTTTGTGATGCTTACGAAACCTTCCAACTACGCAGCTAGGGGCCGTAGGTTGGGTTGCAAGGCGAAACACGCCACAACACTCACACCCATAACGCTCCTAGGATATGAGGAAAGGACCTTTCAGCACTGTTAAACGGAACCAAAATGTAGAGTAGGGGAACCAACCACACCAAGGCTCTAGGTCACATAGAGTCAAAAGTGAAGGGCAACCCTAAACTACCTCAAGTTAGACAAGTGTTTTAGGTCAACAATAGAGAATGAACAACACTCTCAAGTGCTTTTGTCACTCTACTAACATGAATGTTCAGATGGGGCAAAATGAGTTGGTTTCTAGAACCCGATTTGTACCTCAAACACCTCTATGCCCAAGGACAACAACATAGGTCAAGGACGACAATGAGGTGTGTTGGTGTCTAATCCGTACGGCTAGAAGGTGCAAAAGTATAGAATGAAGTGTGAGAAACCTACTAACAGTCTAGCAAGAGAATTTTAAAATACTATACAAAAAGATAAATGATAGAATAAACTAGAGAACTAGAAAAGTGATAGTAGAGATCTAATAGAAAATATAGGTGGTAAAGGATAACTCACTACGAGTCTAGTTCGCCAACAAGCTCCACACGAGCATAAACCTACACACAGCAAAGAGAGGAAAAATGTTTGAGTTGTATAGGGGTTTGCCTCAGCCAAACCCCTACTTTGGTGTTTCTAGCTCCACATATAGCCAGATAGATGAAGAGAAACAAAACACAATAAAGGAAATGCTAGAAAGGTGAATATCGAACACTATGAAAAACAAAATGCTACTCTATCAAACCACAACAAAAGAAAGATAGTGAAGCAATACCACCTCCACCCAAAGGCACTCAAGGTCAATGAAGGGAGAATGCAAGACTACAAATTTGGAAAAGTCAATGCAATTGCAGCGGTGACGAAGGAGGTCTCACAAGACGCCAAAATCATAGCTTCTATGGTAGCACAACAAGTTCTTAGTGAAGTTGATGGAGCAACAACCTGTTGAGTAATGCTCAAGAGATCAAGCTAGTGCGTAGAATTGTCAAAGAGATTGTAGAAGATGGAATGAATATGGGAGAGATGCATTTGAAGATGAAAATGGGAGGGAAAGAGTCATTTTTGGGTCCGCTGGTCGACACAGAGGTGTTACACTTCATCCCCAATGGGGATGTTATGTCCCTCTGGATTCCAGATGCAGGAATCTCTCAGGGACGACAACGCACCACGCAAATGTCCACATGTCGTATGCATGTCCCCAATAGAAATTTCCCCACCGACACAAGAGACAAGCGCGAAGTGGATGGAACTTGTAGGTAGGTAATGTGGAATTATTTAGTCGGGTTTTATTTTTCTAAAGTAGAGGGTGTAAAAGGGGAATTTGCAAGGAGTGCAAATTTGCTCCTATACAGTCACCAATTGAAGAAGAGGTATTTTAGAGCTTTAGAAAGGTATTCAAATGGATCTTTTTGAGAGATTGTCCCCCTTCACTCATACCACTCTCACACCCTGATGAACCCCCATGTTGGTTTTCATTTTCTCTTTCCCTCTCATCATGCCCACTGCTTTCACTACTGCTACTCATGTTGTTTTGTTTTGGAATTTGAAAAGTAAAAAAATAAATAATAAATAAATAAATTTATCATACCTTTCATCTTTTAAACTTTGAAAATTTTGAAAAAAAAAAGCAAATGAAAAATTAACATACCTTTTCCACTTCTCTTCTTGGTTGCCACCTCATTCCTCACCTTTGTTGCTAACCAATGATGGTTTTTCCAACTGCACCCTCAAACCCTATTGCAAGTTCTCCTTCTAACTTGGCTACAATTTTTTTTGCATGTTATAAAGAATAATAGTTTCATATGGAGGAGTCTTTTTGTTGTTTTAGAGCTTAGAAATGTTTGGGGGCCCACAAACATATTAAATTCTTTTTTTTGCATTAGTGTGGCAATTTTTTTAAATCAGTGCCCAAAATGATGTCCCCTAACCATTTTGAGGATGATCGATCGTCCCTACGACATTTTTCTCCTGTCCCCAAGTACTAGAAACATTTTTGCAAAAAAAAAGATTTGAGGATGGCTTAGAAACATCCTCAAGTTGTCCCCACATCCTCAAAACATCCCCAATGTGGGTAAACTTCCAAAAAACTCAGGGACATGTCCCCTTGTACCCTTGTTAATTTAGGATAAGACCCTCCATAGTTTATAAATCTAACTTCTAGTCCTTCGGTGAGTATTTTTTGTGACTAACATACAACTCACTATTTAGATATTAACCACTAACAATTCCTAAGAAATTGGATAAAATATATTTATGTAATCCTATCCCACTAACAATTGAACTAAATTATTTAATAAACTATATTATAATAGGTTTAATAGATTAAACCTATATACCAATCTTAAACATAGTCAAATAATGTTGCAATTCATCATTAATCAAGTGTGATAATTCCCAACACTCATACTTCACATTCCTAATTTATAACTTCAACCTTGCACAATAAATCAATTTTATTGATTTATTAAAACTCATGACAAGTTGAACAAATTTGAATGGGCACTCTAAATCTTGCTTCAATCACATGATGACAAGTGTCCTCTTCATTGGCAATCCCACATTGGTCCCTCTTCAACATTCAACATTTTGAAAATCTTTAAATAGGTGCTCATCCTCAAGCAAATCCTTCACAATGATGCAAGGTCATTCTCTTTGAGAACTTATCTTGTCCATTTATCATCTCCACCATCTTCATAGCATTTTTATTCTAAGCTTTGGTCAAGGATTGGGAAAGGGTCACTAGCACATGTGACACCAATCCCTATGAAATAGATATGTATCTTGTTTCTTTCATGCTTTCAATTTAGTTTGATTTGCTATCATGTTTAGGAAGCATTTTGCATTATTTCATAGGAGTATTTTGATAAATTTGTAAGTCATTAATCCATGCTTGAGATATAGTGTTTGCAGATTTAAAAAGGTACTCACACCTATATACCAATCTAAACATATATAATAATAATTATATGTGATAATTCCCAACACTCGTACTTCACATTCCTAATTTATAACTTCAACCTAACTTCTTGTTGAACATCATGTCTATGCTTCACAAGATTCTCTGCAATTCGACTAACTTGTCTTTGCTTAGGAAGATCAATTAAATCTAATATCCCTCTTGGATGTATGCAGACACAACCTGGAAAGGTGACTTACTCATGGATCTATTGACGTTGGAACTGAAAGCAAACTGAAATTGTGCCAAAATTAAATCTCATTGTCTTAGATTATTCCCAATTAGATGCCAAAGTAAATTTCCCAAACTTTTGTTCACCATTTTCATTTGTCCACCCATTTGTGGGTGTTAGCCCAAAGTATACTACAACTTGTCGAGTTTCTTCTATAATGTCCTCCAAAAGTGACTAGGGAACTTTATAATTCAATTACTTGTGATTGTCTTTAGCAACCTAGGCAAGCATAGTCTCTTTAAAAACCAAATCCTCAATCCTAGTTGTTTCATTGATTTCCTTACCTAGAACAAAATGGAATTGCTACCTCTAAGTATGAGGTAGCCCAAAGGCAAAATCCCATGGGTATGTCCACCCATGGTCCTTAAGGTACTAGTAGGGATTTATATAAACCAATTTTTTGTTTCCCAACATTACGAACTTGGAAAATTCTACATGCAAAATCAAATTTATTGATATCCTTCCTCCTTTGAGAGCCAAAATCTTCATTTACCCAATTATAAGTTTTATTTCTACCAAAATAACCTCCCATTTGAATTCATTTCCATAATCAACACTGCACTTCCATACACAATGTGAATACAAATTAGATTTCTTTAAACGAAGATTCATCAACTAGCAAATATTCTCCAAAAAAAAAAAAAAATCCTACACCTACATCATTGAAAACCTTAACAATTTGGTTGAAATAAGGATCAATGGCATATTCTTCCATTTTTCCAAACAACAACAATCCCATTGGTTATTGTGACAAGTAAATGACATCTCCTACTTGAAGGCATCAACCACAACATTAATTTTACCACTTATATGTTGCACTCCAAATGTAAAACTTAATAGGAATAAATTCCATCAACAAGCTTTTGGGACAACTTAGCTTGAGATTTTATATATTTCAGCACTTGTTTTTTTGTCAGCTAGATGAATTCCCTATGCACAAGGTAGTGCCTCCATTTTTCAATGGAGAGGAACATAATTATTTATTAAAAAAATGCCAAAAACTTATTGGCATCATTTATCTTTTCAATAAAATAGAAAATTCCTCCATTCAACATTGTTGAAGCATCACAGTTTGAAATAAATAGCTTCTCAAAGCCCATTAAATCAAGGATTGGAGCTTTGGTCATCTTTTTGAGAAGTTCAAAGCTTCATTCAACTACCTTATTCCATGAAAAAGATCTCCCCTTTGTGCATTCAATCAATAGTGCAATTACCTCATTGAAATTTCTCACATATTCTTTTATAAGTTTACAAACCCATGAAAAATCATCACATCTATAATGATGAGGAACAAGTCATTCAAGTATGGATCTAATCTTTTCTAGATCAATGCTCACTCTATCTGTTGAAATCACATTCCCAAGGAAAGCCAACTTGTCTTTACAAAACTCGCTCCTTTAAATTTACAAATAACCTTTCTACTCTTATTGTATCAAACATTGTCATCAATTATCTCAAATGTTCTTCCAATTGGTGTTAAAAATCAAAATGTCATCAAAGTGAATTATAACAAATTTCTCAATGCAAGGCTTAAATACTTGATTCATGATTCAAATATAAGTGGCAAGAGCATTATACAATTCAAATGATATCACCAACCATTCATAAAACCATCCTTGGCTTTGAACCCTATCTTACATTCATCCCTTTCTTTAATCCAAATCTTACAGTAATCACTCGTCAAATGTACCTCAAAGAATATCATTGCACCAAACAAGTAAAATCTAAAATGTTATGCTCCCCAAGAACACACCTCTTACCCAAAACAACATCATCCCCAAAAGAGGGCATTTTGGGGATGCAAGGATGAGTAGGAAATGTTCCCACCTCATCCCCTTATTCTTTCAAAATTTTGAACACTTCCTTGAGACATCAAAAAAAGTGTAGAGTCTATTAGGGTATGGCTAGCCATCCCAAGGAAAATTGGGAGATGTCTAGGCATCCCCCATGTGCCTCAAGGATGGCTATGTGTCCCCTAATGTACCCAAGGATGTTTTAGGTACTTTTAAAAAAAACTTACAACCTATCAATGCTTGTTTTGTTTATGACATACCCATCTAAGATTTACAAAAAAATATGAAAATGAAGTGTGCCATGAAGGTTTGTAGTTTTGAAGGTCTTCATTTAGGATGATGGCAAAGGTTCTACCCCCTCGGCCCCACCTTATACTACAAGAAACACACCAAGGGTTCTGCCCCTGGATCTTATGAGGGGTGTTGCCCCTCAACCCCACCAGGGGATTGCCCTCAAACCCCCACCAAACTATAAGTCTAACCAAATAATAGACCAATGACAAATCATGGTCGCAAAATCTACAAAATACATATCTCGTGTTATAGATCTTTGTCTCTTCACAGTCAAAGTCGCAATCAAGGATTATCTCATTTCATACATTGGAAAACCTATTCAACATACAACAGTTTCCATAGACAAGGTTGGCATGCTACAATCATTATACTATTGAATACAAGTTAAGTCATAGTTAGTAGGAAATGCCACTTTCATAATGCAGAAATGTATTAATCATGCTCTACATAGACAACTCATATAATGATCCCATCCTTTTAGTATCCTAACTAAGATCAAACTAGAACATAGCTAGTTATCTTTTTACTTAATTAGTAATGCCCATATTTTACCTATGTGAAAAATAACACCACACAAAAAAAAACTAAAGACAACATGTGCAATGTTATCAGGGGTTGACGCCACAATGTGATAGTTGTTGCACTTGAGGCAGCAAGATACATTGCATCAAGAGTTCACATCCCATGGTGGTATGGGATGGTAGTTGTTGGAGTTTGTTTGGTGGTGAGTCTGCAGGTGCTCATTGGAGATCATAGTGTCTATGATGGTAGACAAACACTATTGCAAGGTCAAATAAGTCGGGAGGCAGGAGCAATGGAAAAGGATGGTGCGGCGATATTTAGCAAGCAGGAGGTTGACGGTGATGGTGGTGTGGGGAGAAGGCAGGGAGATGCACGATGATCGACAGAAGGAAGACAAGGTGGAGGGTGAGCTGGAGGAGGAGAGAGGAGTCAAGGATAGGTGGAGGAGTAGAGGAGTAGAGGAGTAAGGAGGAGAGAAGGAGAGAGGAGATAAGGAGAGGAGCAAGGAGGAGGAGAGCAAGGAGGAGAGAAGGAGATGAGAGGAGGAGGAGAAGAGGAGGAGAGGAGCAAGGAGGAGGGAAGGAGAAAAAGGAGAGGAGCAAAAGAGGAGGAGAGAAGGAGATGAGAGAAGGAGAAGAGGGAGAGAAGATGAGATAGGAGAGGATGGAATGATAGGGATGAGGTCCCCCGAATGTGGCCTCACTGGTTGATAGCTCCAGTCAAAAGCATTCATCTATCAAAAAAAAAAAATATGTACAATGGCATCACTAGTATGTTGCCTAGAAGGTGGGGAGAGGAAAAACGTAGTGTGGGAATGAGAACAACCTTAAAATAATTTCCCCTCTTAAATTTACTTTAAACATTAATAAATTTCAAAATATAATGCCCACAACATACAAACAAGGACAAAACATAAACACATCTACCATCCACAAAGACTTACTAACTTTAATTTTATTTTTTTGAAATAATGATTTATTTCATCACTTAACTAGCAACTTGGTTGACAATAGATCAATTAAAAAACAATAACTTATTTCTTCATTTTAGTTAACAAAACATAGCATACCATTTCTTACCATAATTCTCCTCGCATAACCTCACAATGTTTTTGCCTCATCTCCAAAAATCTATACCTACAAGATATTTGTACAACATGAGAAATCTTTTCCCAACACACTTGATGATACATTTATTATGAAGACTCCTCTAAGATTTTCCTCTCCTCTTAAATTGTCTTCTCCCTTCCTTCATCTTGAAAAATGATGCTCTAATAAAAAATGTGTTTCTCATCCTCAAGAGAAATGCATAAATAAGAGAGGGAATTTCTTCATCTTATGGCAAGTGTCCTCTCCACAATAGATCTTAACTTCTTTTAGTATAAACCAAATTATAATAAATTATGTGGATTCATACACATATACACATATAATATCATATATTAATATGCTTTCATAGCTTATGCACGTCTTAAAATTAATTCATCTTGCTTTAATATTACTTATCATCTTCCTTATTCCCAAATATATTTAATTCATATAATGCCACATGATTCCACACTCTTTCCCATCTTATCTCTAACCTTTCCCTTCTTTATATAGCCTCTTAATACATTTTCATAATGTCTTTCCATCATATCCTTTCATAATAACACTTAATTATCTTATTCCCACGCATTTACCTTTTTTATATAATATTTTACACTTTTAGAGTCTATTTAGACATATTAGAGGTGTTTTAAAGCTATTTAAGTGGTATATAATGCATATATGGGCCTGGATATGACCCAAATGACATATGAGGTGTCTCACAGCCCTCTATATCTTGCTGAAACATGTTCTAGATTAATATGTAAAAGAAACTTATCAACAATTCATAGACATTCTGGGGCTGCCGAAGCTATACAAATTCATCTTGTTGAAACCTCTAAAGAGCAAGAGATAGGGTCTCAAGCTGCCATTTCAGGGGATAGTGCTCCGGCTATCATTTCTGGTGGCTTTTCTGATATGTCTATGCCCGCATGGAAGAATAATGTTGAAATCACTAAGACAAGGGCTGCAGGGATTCATCTTCAGGAAAAAAGTGTGTTGGCTTGGCAAGATAAGGCAGCGCAAGTGGAAGAAGGTTGGATTACTGTTATGGGCAAGAAAGCAAAATTCTCTAGGCCTTCTTTCAATGACTCTTCGCTCCCACAAGAGAAGTTCTAATTGTAAATCTTGATGGGCCTTGCTTGGGGGCTGGTTTTTTTTGGCTGGCTGCAAACTGTCTTTTTTGCAACTTTGTTTTTTGGATTTGTAAAGGGTTTCAAGTCCCTTCAAAACCTATTTTTTCCTTAATCAAAAACAATTCATAGACATTGGAAAATATAGAACATAAAAAATCATCACTATCAGTCATAACATTAAATGTCCATCAATTTTAAACTCAACTACTAGACTATCCTAAATCCATCCTTCATGTAGAAAGGATCAACACTTTTACAAATATTTCCATGTTACCTAACCTTTTGAGGCAATGGATGAATATGTAGGAGAGGGGTGACCTTACATAATTGTTCCTCTTTGTTGATGAGTTTAACAGCAGAACATAAAGTCTTGAATGTTTAGGAAAACTTCAATAATAAATCCCTCACCTGAATATACAAAACAGTTAGGCATGTATTTATTGATTCATGCTCATATATATGTGTCTCTGTGTGTCTATGCGGATTTCTCTCGGGTATGGAAGATAATAGATTTATCCTTCATTATGTTTGCAAAGTTTCTTAAACTCATTTTTACAAATGAAAATGCTGAAATTTCAGGTGACCCTTCATCTTCCCAGGACTTTAAAAGGTGTGTCTTCCCACCTTGTTATACTCCATAGGTGTACTCTTGCTCGTAGGGCTAGGGCCTAAAGAACAGAAAATGGCATGCGTCCATCAGCACCACGTTGCATTACATTCAGTCTATGCTAAAAGCAACCAGACAAGATTAATCAACTAGTATACTATAATTCTTTTTTAACCAGTCAATTGTATGTGGATTTGAATTTGGAATATATGCAAGTTGTAAGTTTTGTACTATTTCTATACTTACCAGATTGTCAACGGAACCTTGCATTTGCATTTTGTTCAGAAGACACTCTTCCTTCACTAATCAGCTTCTGGGTTCTCTTTGTTTCTCGATAATAGTGTCCTTTACTTCAACTCCTTGGGTTGCATGTTCCTTGTAGACTAACATTGCCCTTTTGGGGTTTTATGGACAGTCTAGGGATTTAATGGTCTCCACTATATATGAAACATTTCAAGCTTTTCATTCTTGGCAGTTTAACTTTTCAAGGAACTTTGTTTTCCTCTGAAGTATTTTTGCCTTTCTTGCTGAACAACTTACCTTTGCCTCAATTTCTCTTTAACCTCCAAAGCATATTGATAGGCTTTACCCACTGTAGCTTGATTAATACTTACTCATTCTGCAGTTGGAACTGCAATCCATTGACATATCTCACAACAGACTGCTAATTGTCCTCTTGCAGATTTGCTCTTATCTCCACTTTCATACACTGTTCAGATTCAACAACAGGCAGCTCCCTCTTACTCAAATTATGGAATTGTTTGAACACCTTATGCAAATAATTTGCAGCTAACAATTTGGCTTGCAACTCTTATAGCTTCTTGGGCCATAATCTGATCTCATATTTACCGTGTCCTCTCCAGGTATTTTGGAGGATAACACAATATAAGGCGACATGCAACTACATCCTTGCTACCTTAAATTTAACTCTCTGTGATCCCCTTCATCAATGCCCTCCATATCACAATACCTTGTAGTCAATCCATTAACAAGTCAGGGATCAACTCACCAGTAAAGTTTGAAACTTTGGCCTTACCTTTAATCCCTTGATTTAAAATGGCTTATATTGGTCTTTCCATGGAATCTGTTGCTCTAACTGGGGTTCCCAAATTTTCTTGTTCATCTTCTGACTAATCCAGCTGGAATCTGGCTTCAATTGCTTCTAGTCTCTAGAGCAAACCCCAATCATTTCTTCTAATTTTCTAAACCTATTATTCTTCCTAGCTCTCCTTCCTAACTTCAAGGCCATTTTATAGTTTGCTTTGATACCGAGGCAGAAGTTTTTTTCCCTTTCTTCTGCAATTGATGCAGAAAATCTAGATTGCAGAGTATTTCTGCTTTCTACTGCGCTCCACTGATGCAGAATATTTCATGTCTCTGCAACAACTGATGCGGAAAATTGACTCACAATTGTACGATATTTATGTTTTCTGTTGTATTCTTGCAACCACTCTTTAGGGTAATACCTGCACGAGGAAAACACGGCAGAATGAAATCTGAGGACAAGGGAAATAGAATAACAATATATTTAATTACCGGCAGTGCCAAATCCACAGAACACAAACTATGATGCAGTATTTCTAGTTCTACTATCTTCTTAATCTCAGAAACAATGAATATTTTTTGTTTAAATGGAAAATCAAAGTTCCCTATAGCAACTAACCTTTTTCTATTTCTATCCAAACTATTCTACAACAAACTTCTAGTTTTAGTAGGACATGATCCTTTATTCTCGCAATAGGTTCCTACATCCCAGCTGCTGGAGATTTCATTACAATCACAACACCCAACAGCTGGCAGGATCACAAGTCTGCAATGCATCACAGTTACAGTGGAATGTCATAACTTGTCTTTGAATTTATTGATCAGTTCCCCTACCCTAAATTAGTCATGGTCATTACCCAGCTGTAGAAGTGTTCCCCTTATATAAATTATCCTGGGGGCAAATGTTCAAGGTTCAATCCATACTTCCACAAGGCCTGAGCCAAAGAAGTACATCTGGCTCTCTTGTAGAGGGCTACCAATTCCTCCTTCTCTAAATCATAATCACTAATCTTACAATAGGAAGAAGGGTCATAACCCCTCGTGAAAAAGGGAAATTATAATCAAAGCTAATTAAAAACAGATTTTAGACCTTGCGATTTGGATCTGTAACAATTTGGCAAGTGATCTATGGACAATTGCACGAAAGTTGAATGTATAGATTTTGGAAAATGAGATGTGATGCAAATGTTTACTTAGAAAAATTGGAAGATTTTCACATTCTGATTTTACAATGTAGTGTCCTGGTTTCCAAAAAGGTGTAACCTTTGAGTTGTTCTGACTTATATAAACATTGTCATGCTAAGCTAAGCTTTGCTCAAGCAGTTCAGTCCCCATCAGCTTGACTGCCAGATAAATTGGCCAAAGAGAAATGAACCATAAAGTTCACTGAGCAATAACAGACTTTTTTGAGGACTAAAGTCAGCTATGTCGTGCTTTTGTATCTCCTAGACTAGTCCTGCTATATCTAACCTTTGGCTAATAGATTATGGGCGGCAAAAATACTTTTGAGTGCTTTTGAACTTTGAATTTTGCTCAATTAAATTAGATTTCAGAGCAAAGATTTATTAATTTGTCTCCACCATAGGTTTATCTTCCAAGAAATGTTGTGTATAACTGACCAATGGATCACCATAATGGTAGTTCAAAATCATAAGCATAATTTATCTAATACAAACTACATAAGAGACAAATAGAATTCAGAGAAAATCTAAAATAAAATGGAAGAAAGGTCAAATCTAGTAATGAAGTATCAGATGCAAATTACTGGAAAACTAGAAGAATCTTAAATTTTTTAGGGGGTTAGAAGTCTATTTCGAAAACAAGTGCGTTAGGAGTTATATGAGTGGCAATACTTTCTAGTTAGATGTTAAAGATATGAGTTGTTGTCATATCCCTGCCCCAGCTGTGTCGGCCCAGCAGTCAAAAATAAATAAATAAATAAAAATAAAAAGTTATTTTAAACACTAACAAAATAATATCTTTTTATTTTGAATTTTGGCGACCTAGACCTTATTTTGGGCACCAAGTTTAATAATTTAATAGTAATTTAAAAATTATAATATTTCTCATTTGGGCTGACCTAGATTTTTTTTTTTGCCGCCAACTTCAAATCAAATAGGTATAAATATAATTCAGCTGGCTGGGCGTAAGCATCTGGTTGTTTTGGACATGATTTTGGAATCATTCTCCAAAGTGTGATTGCTGGGACGCAAACCCTAGCAAGCATCAAGGTTGGTATGAAACCTTCAACCTTCTCCTGTCAAATTTTCCTTCCATATTTTTATTTTATGATTGCAGGGATTTCTCTTGTTTGCCTAGCTGTGGATCTGATTTATGTAGGTCGCCATTGCTAGGGTCTTAATCAACCTGAGCATTGAGGTAGAGAGGGTTTAATTAACATTCAAGAGTCTCTGCTGGTTCATCATTTACTTGGGGCAGATCTGAGGCACCATTCCAAGGAAGACGTCCATTGCCAAAATTTGATATTATTTCCAAATACTAGCCGCAGGAAGATTCCAAGCATTTTCTGATTTTAGAGGCTGAATATCCATATTGCAGCTGGATCTGAGCGCCACCATACAAGGAAGGTTAGCATCTGTGAAAGGTGATTTGGAGCTGATTGCAGGTTATCCAAGGCAGTTGCACCATTCAAAAGATGTCTCAAAAGTCAAATGTGATTGGATCTTTGACAGTGACAGTTTATATGGGATGTATCACTGAATTTCTGCCTGTTGTTCGCTGAAGATTAAGTGTCCGAGCACAGCCTATACCATTCATTTTGAACAGCAAATCAAGGGAAGAAGAGTAACAACAGTATTAGGGTTTCTGAGAGTGAATAAGTCAGAATCCATGGCATACATCTGCACCTGATTGCACAGGTCTGCTATCATTGTAAACTGACACAGATTGTATGTGCACTTGTGTGTTGGAAAATATAAATATCAATTCTATATATTTCTGATCTGCATCTTGATCTAGTGCATTCAATATCTCAATTTCAGACCTACAATTTTGTTTATGAAAGGATCATATTACCAATCAATAGGCATGATTTAGTATCATACCTATCATAAACAGCAGATAGGACGTTTAGAAATTTTTTGTGTTTTCATTACAACTGTCTGAACTAACCAGCAAAACCCTAGATCTGAGGAAAGGGGATATTACGGTTGTTTCCAGTCAGCATTAAGAAGTCAAGTTTTTTGATGAGTTGTTCTTAATGGTTTTGGGTCTTCGCTCTTAACAAAAAATTGATCATCCCTTTTTGGTGTTGGGGCCGTTGCATTTAATACAAATTGATTGTTGGAAGGTACTCTGTAAGATAAAGTGATAAACCACTTTATCAGTTAACCATAATATCAGTTTTGGATAAGTGACGGTGTCCAAAATATGATGTCTGACTTCAATGATATGAGTTGGATTAAGGCAAGTGATGGCATTATGAGTTGCATTATTATTAAGGTAGTTGTTATTATTACATAGTGGCGAAAATCATTCTCAAGTATTGACAAACCAAAAGATAAAGATTTTTTCAAAAATCATGATTTAATCGGAATCAAATCAGGTTAGAATTTTCAGGAAGAAAAAATTGTGCAGCTGGCAAAATTTGCAAAAAACAAGGGTTGGTGTTCAAAATAAATGGGAAATATGGATATTTTTTTGGTTGAACTCACAATTTATTGTGATCTGGATAATTTATTGGCAATTTTTTCACAATTAGTTGGCTGAAAATTGTCAAAAAAATTGTTTCAGCCACTTTTTTCAAAAAACCACAATTTCTGCCTGTCAAAAAATTGACCAGCAACCTGATTCGTGATTACTCGCAATTTTTTGCCACTATGGTTAAAATTAACTTCAAAATATCATCAGGGTAATTCAAATTAATAGGATTGGCAAGATCAAAATTCTTGGAAATTATAATCATGCTTTGACAAACAATAAATGGACATTTAGACTTCTAACCAACTATGAGATGTTTGGGAGAATAAACTCGTGTTGTGAGTGGTGCTAGCATGCTAGCCCCTGGTTGAAATAATATTTTCTCTCTTTCATAGACATGAAATTTCCAAAGCCTATAGTATACAATTTGAATGCTTCTGGTGAAAACTGTGTGAAAGCCTTTTTCTCTCAATAATTGATTTTGTCTTTGATGTTGTATTAATAAAGCCCCCCAGTCCTAAAGGGATGCATATCAATATTTCGAGCTTTGTGAATGTTGTTTGCAAGCCCATCCATCACTCTCTATTCGGTCACCCACTGTTTATCACTTCAATGCTTGTATGCACATTTGGACAGCCTGTTTTCTCTATCGTGGGCTATGATCTGTTAAAAATTTGTGTTTCTTTTGCCTTAACAGAGACTATGCTTTGGTTGGTAATAGGTGTCATTGTGTATGTGGATAATAAGGCATCTGCTAGTGTGTATAAACATTGTATAGTATTTTCGCTCTTTTCACTGTGAGAATAATGACTTCTTCCAAGGCCAGTTACTCATCCAAGAGGAATAGAAGAGGTATGGATCGTGTGAATACTTTGAAAATGATATTCAACTATGGCATATTCAAAATAGCCAAATCAGGTTTTTAAGTAATTCTCATAACGAAGCTAATCATCATGTGAGTAGCCATTTAAGATTATGGATAGAATGATAAAGAATTTTATGACAATGTTATTGACCAGCTCGGTGATCTTTTCATCTGCATGAGAGATTTGAAGGAGGTGAGGACTTCACAGTATTCTGTGGTTATGCAGCATATTTGCGGTGCTGAAGCTATGGCTAGAGAGAACAAGGGGCAAATAAAACTGATCCTTAGAACACTTTACTGCCTTCCAAGTTCAGTGGCTAACTATTCCGAAGAGTGTAGAAGTTGAGTCCGCAGAACAATGAAGAAACTGTGTGCAGATTGTCTTTGAAATTCAGTATGCAGTTTGTGTTACTATGGACTCTGGATGCTTATGTCGTGGATGTGAAGTGAGCGTAGGAAGCAATGACAAAAGCTATGACACCTGCCATTGTTATTGAGGATGACTTCTTTTATTTGAAAATTTACTTCGATGTTCAAGCTGCTAATAACAATGATGGTTAGCTTGAATAATAGTTGAGTGTTAACTAAACAGTAATAATTTCTTTCTTAATTTCATTGCTCTTATGTTATCTAAGTATGCTCAGGCACAATCTTTAAATAGATGTTTTTTCTTGATTGCTTGACATCTGAATTCTATTGCTAGTATCTAGTGTGGAAAAACTTCTTTATATACAATTATAGAGATTTTAAAAAAGGTTTATAGTATTCACCCATTTATTTAAAAAAGTGCTGTGTCGCTACCACTCATCCACATAAATTATTAAATTACAAAAGCTTGTTACAGACTCCAGAACATAAAGATTTTGAGTCTCATCCATGACTGGATATTGTTAGAGAAGGTAGATGCAGACGTTGTGACCCTGCAACGTGCAGTAATGCAGAGCTCACCATTGATTATAATGGCAGTACAAAGTTAGCTCATTGGTGGGCAACAGTATGTGAAGGGAGGGGTTTAAGATTACTCTTTCACACTTGTATCTAAATAGTTTAATTGCATCTATGTGTCCCTGCTGCAAATGATCTCTCATGTAATTTGGGTTTGTTATTGTTTGATTATTTCCTCTGAAATTGATGGGGCCATACTATTGGCCACAAATGTAGAGAATCAAACTAATTAACATTTATTTTTGTTACTATTTTTAGTTTGAAATCAATGTTAATAATTTTAGAAAAGGTTGGTTATGATGTGACCTAAGTTGAAATCATTGGTGATTGTGCTTTTCTTTTCTGAACATGACAAGCAATACAATTACGATTGAATGTTGACCATGTCAACCACTTAATTTAGATTTTTGTTGCTAGAGAAATATTCCAATGGGCCTTTGGTTGATATTCAACAAAATAAACACTAAAACTGATTTTTATTGTGGTTTAAAAATTTATAAATGGTAGCTCTAACTGCAATAGTTTAGAGTTGAATATGCAACGGACGATTAGTTAAACAACTATTCACTGTATGAATGGGCATAGTTTACTTTCTTAAGCAAATATATTTGATCAATTCAAAATAAGGTCCTGTATACTTAATTTTTCAACTGAGAATTACACCTGGATTGGCCCCTCTCTTTCTATTGTGGATGCTTAGAAGCATTAATGGTATTCCAACTGAGAATTGAATTATCTAGATTTCTAGGAGGCTGGTCATTTATAACACTTGTGTGCTGAGGATATTTACACAATTAAATAATTTATTAATCTAGGTTGCTGGTCCTGGTATGAAGAAGAGTACAGGTTCAAGGTTCAGATACACCAGTACAGCATTATTTTTTTCCCCTGGTTGCAAGTACGGGATCGTGTGTGTATAATTTATAGTTTATATATATTAAAATTATTAAAACAGTGATACTCATAATTGCCAGTAATAAAATGTTTAAATACCTCATAATTTGCAAAAAAGAAAATAATCATCAATTCATAATTTACTGATTTCTCAAATGTCAATGCAAAATGAAAATTACAATCAATATTCAAAAATCTTAATATTGCTCTTCATCAAGAGCATCAAAGTCAACATGTGGTTCAATTTCATTCGAACCACAATGAGTTGCAATGCCCACTTCCATGTCATATGTAGAAGTTCTCTCATCTAAAGAGATTTTGGAAAGTTGTGCAGCAGTAATGTCTAAATAAGCACACTCAGAGTTAGATCCCGACTCCTTATGATCCCCTCATTTTAATCAAGTTTCTTATGTGACACAAGATGCAGGTTGGAGTGCACAAAGGTCAAATCCTCAACTTCT
The DNA here is from genome assembly GCA_007258455.2 of Sequoia sempervirens. NCBI lineage: Eukaryota > Viridiplantae > Streptophyta > Pinopsida > Cupressales > Cupressaceae > Sequoia > Sequoia sempervirens. The sequence continues at coordinate 181,815,845 of VDFB02105785.1, read as the reverse complement.
TTTGTACCCAATCAGCTGCACTTAACTAAATAGATAAAGGAGTATGTGCTCTAATTCCTCTCAATTGAAGAAAAACCCACAACACGTAAAATTGGATTTGGGAACATAAATAAGCTATATTCCACAAAGTCCCAAGATGAAGGGATGGGGGGTATGGAACAAGCCTCGAGGATGGGGGAACCAAGGACCTACATTTGGGGATGGCAACTAGTGGGGGTCTAGGAGTGGAGACCCAAATGGGTTGAGATGCAACGCCCTTCATTGGGGTCTAGGGGCAACACCCTTAGCAAGGTCAATTGCCCCTCATGCGGGTTTAGGGGCAACACCCTTAGCAAGGTTGATGGGTAGCGCACCTCGCGGGGTCTAAGGGCAACACTCCTAATGTACTCCCTATCACAATATAGGTCAAGGTCAAGGCGCTGAGCCCCCACCCCCAAGCCCAAATTAAAGCCTTTGAAAATTCACAAACCTTCATGGTGCACAACATTTCACAATTGTATCACTTATCAGCAAAATAAAGTATTCGGCATGTTTTGTTTATAAAAACGTTTTTAAAAAAAATGATTTTTTATGTTTTTTCTTTTGGGCCACCCTTGGGTCCATCTAGGTTCACCCTACGCCCAGGGGTGCAAGGCAAACCCTAGGCCTTCCCAACCCCAAACCAGGTCCATATAGGTACAGGTGGGTTCTGCCGAACCCTACACCAATGTATTGATTGATGGATATTTCACTTTTTTTATATTTAGTTTGGTGGTCATCAGCGATTATACATCATTTGAATGAACTCTGCAATGGATGAAAAAGATATGTAGATGTTGAATAACTGTTTTATAATACAGAGGACTACAATATTTTGAACTTTTTCACTCAAAACAAATTTGATCTCAAAGAACAACAAGTTTATACATTGAAAACTCTACATCTTTAATTGGTTTTTATGTGAGCTCATTCAATGCTTTGAACGTAAAAATTTAAATTTAGAACTTACAAAAAAAAGGGATAATATATTTTGGAAGGGTGACCTTTGAATATTGTGAGTTTAACTGCCACCGTGTTGGCGTAAAATCTAACACCTCTGGAGTGCAGGTTTGTACAGACAGCTATGTACACTACGCAATGAGTGCTCTTCAAATTAGGAGGGGAAGCTCCCTCGTTGTGCTGGAATGCATGGAAAAGAAAAGTAATCTAAGTCCTATCTTTTGTTCTCACTGGAAGAGGCACAAGGTTAAGAAAACCAAGAACGTTGCAGCTAAGGATTTTCTCGGTTTCGCAGATCATTAACTACAACTAAGCTAACTACTTTAAATCTATCCAGTTTCCTCAAGAAAACAGAGCATGAGGAAATGGAGCAGGGTTTGACTATCTGACGATAAACGAGTTTAGATTCTCTACTTGAAGGCAAGGTGGCGCATCTATCAGCTCAATCTAGAACAAGTTTATTGGGCACAAAACAGATTTAAGAATTTACCATGACAATCTTATGAAACCCTATGTGGCATAACACTTGATCAAAATAGTAAAGACTTCACAAAACAGCTTTATCACCACAATCTCACGAAACCCTATGTGGCATAACCCTTGATTATAATGATAAAGATTCACAAAACAGATTTATCACCGTAATTTCTCGAAACCCTGTGTGGCATAACGATTGATCACAATGGTAAATATACATAAAACAGATTTATCATCTCAATCTCTTGAAACCCTATGTGGCATAACAATTGACCTCAATGGTAAATATGCACAAAACAGATTTATCATCACAATCTCACGAAACCCTATGTGGCATAACACTTGATCATAATGGTAAAGTTGCACAAAACAGAAAGAATTCACCATTACAATTGCATGAAACCCTATGTGGCATAACAATTAATCGTAATAGCGAAGACACATGAACAAATACCAAAAGAGCAATATTGAGGGCAAGGTAGGCGCAGCATATATTTCTCTCTCAAGCAAAAGTTATTTACAAATGAGCAAAAGCTCTTATTTATATACATCAAGGTGTAGGGAACCCTAAAATCACCTTGAGTCATCTACGCTTCTTGCAATGCACGCAAGATTAAGCCAAACCCTAATGAAGTAAACTATACAGTAACTGAAAACTACCCTTAACCGAAACATCTAATCTAAAAATGGACAATTGTGCGAGCATGCACGTCCTTATTGAAAGCAAGTTAACTGGAAGACTACCATCAGTTAACGAAAACCCTAAAACAAACTCCAAGTGTGTAAAGCTACTCTCAATAGATATGCATGTGATGACAACATCCGCTTAACTTGAAAGGGTAACATCAAGTTAACTCCTGGTGTAATGTCTATCCTGAGAGGTGGAGAACTGAAGTTTACTATGTGTGATCTCGAGCAACCAATCCCTCAACGAGGCTGTCAACTGCACGATCTGAATGTCAGCAACTTGAGCAATCTTTGCACACTCAAACTAGCATTTCACTAACTGTAACTTTGGCGGCTCCGTAATCGGCGTGATGACCATTATCTCTAAAAACTCGCCTGTTGACTGTGAACACGGCTATATTCTGACAACATTTCTGAGAGCTAAAAATAACCTGCTGAAGCTAAAAATAGCCTTTCGAAGAGTTATTTTCGGCGAAAAATCTGAGATATGGGTTTTGTCCAGAAAGGGATTCTAAGACAACCCAGAACGTCAGAATTGCGAAAATCTGACTTCCACTTGACCATGCAAAGAGTTTTCAGTTGAGAAAATTAGAAACTCGAGAACGAATGCTCTGGAGTTAAAAATTCCTGAAAAATCAAACGCACGATTTTAATTCGAAGAAACTATATAGAAATGATCCAGATGCTGAGACTTGTCGAATTTTGCCAATTTCAGGAACATGCGAATTGAAATCTGAGAGAAATCTGAGATTGAAGGATGCAAAAGACGTTTTTATTATGTCTTCTTCTGTGAAAATCGCTCAAGATTTCTTTGAATTGCTGAGAACTGTGAACTTTAACCTGCAAAAGAATGTGATTGGAGAAATCGCCTTTGCAAATAGATGAGAAATCTGCCTTTGTTTGAGAAATACGAATCTCCCTTGAAAATACGCCTTGTGAATGAAGAAAAACGAATTTTGCTTGAAAATACGCCTTTGCCTTGAAGAAAAACGAATTTTGCTTCAAAATTATGAATTTCCTTTGACAAAATTTGCCTTTGAGAATTACGATTTTCCCTTTGAAGAAAATATGAATCTCCTTGAAAAATACGAATTCTCTTGAAAATATGAATGATAAATGAAGAAGGCGCCATGCTTAAAGAAGATGAAATTCGCATTAATCTGACAACTGCAAGAATTCAAAACCCTGACAATAATAGAAGTCCTCTGATTGGTTGCCCTTCAGTTGCACTGCCACTGACTGGAAGCTCAAATAATAATAAAATATTTATTATCATGCAATTAGCAAGGGTGCTAAAAATAGAAAATCGCCATCTTCAGTTGACAACCCGGGTGAAGCTCTGAGATTCATTGTGAGACTTCAACGATTCCGAAAAGTCATCTCTTGAGCACATAGGTGTCCATTTGCTCAAGATACTTCATTTTTTACTAAATCCCTATTTAATAGCTGACAGCACTGTCACGACTGGCCAACTTCGACACTGATTTCTGGATGACCGAGTGATGCTGAGACTGTTCTGAGATATTCATCAGAAAGCCTACTGAACAAGGAAGAAATGTCTGCTGGGAGACACAACTGCAAAATCCATCGTTTAACCCCTTGAAAAATTAGGCGCACCTGATTAAATTGCTTTACGGGTTCCAGACTTGGCCATTTCTCGAACTGCCATCTGATGCTTCAAACAGCTGCCAACGGTGAACGGTGAACCCTGCTGACAAGAAACGAAGCTCACTGCATGACTGGGGATATTCTGCATCCAACGACTATATGCACGACACCTGAAAGCTGTGTTAAGGGCCTCAAAAGTAAAAGCGCCCCTGGCTCATAGTTGCACTGGTGTCATTTTGACGAAAGTCGAACTTTCATTCAAGTACCCTACTTTGACCTCTGATATCTGGAGCTGGGATGACCCGATTCAGGTACTATCTGTTTTAATGGACAGCCAGAAGGGCCCTCAAGAGAAGTCTCTGGAGGTGACGAAGCAAGAAAACTGCTTCTAAGACCTCAAAAACTCCAGTGCGTATTTTATTTAAAATTACCGCTCCAGACTTAACCATTTTCCGGACGTCTTCACTTTGCAATATTACACCAAAGACCTCGCACGTACGAGCAACTGCCAAATCCCGAAGGCTGACGGCTAGGCTCGTTGGATAGATAAAATGATTACGCTCAATAGCCGTGAAGACTTCGAACGCGAACGGGCCCATCTGACAGGCCTAAAGGCTAGGCGCCTCTGGACTGTGAAAATACACTGAAAACCATTCGTTGGTTCGCCCGTAAAATTACGTGCTGGGTAGAATCTCTGCCACGACCACCTGGAATGTCGAATTGACAAGCAGAATGGTGCGTTGCGGAGCTAGGCTAAAGTATTACTGATGTCAGGAAGACTCTGTCTGCAAATTTTGCCATCTGGAGGGTCTTTTAAGCCAACGCCCCTGAGCTGTACTTGCACTGGGAACAAACGGAGAAGCTCAGAAACGTGAAAACTCCATTTTAAGCTGATCTTTGGATGACTGTTGCCTGGACTCTGAGAGTCGGATGACTATGCTTGATATCTCGTCGGATAAGCAGACTAGTTGTGAACAGATTGACTGCATCCGGCATCGAAAATGTCGAGATCTAACCCCTCCTTAAGATGGGCGCCCTCAGGCTAGAGGCGCGCTTTTGCCTGAAAAGAGCAAATTTCTCACATTTGGAAATTTAGAGATTTCAACTTCTGTCGCTGATAACCGGCGCTGTGAGTCTCGGAAAGCTTTGCTGGATAGCTTGACGGATAGCCAGACTGATTCTTAAGAGATTGACTGGATGCTTGAACATTTTAACCAGAATCTTGACCTTCAATAAGCTAGGTGCCCCTGGGCTATACTTGCGCTTTGGTGCTTTTCCTCTGAGAAATCTCTATGATTTGATCACTGAAAACTCTGTTTCGATCATTAAAATGACCGTCTACAATATGAAATGTCGTCGTGAGATGCTCCTCCATCGTAAAGATCTTCATTTTGAGTCTCTGCTTCGTTTTGATCAATAAAACTGACTTTAACTGACAAAATATTGACAAAAACTCCATGCTTGATATTGCCCAAAACTATATTCTACTACATTTTAGCAAGGTTTAGACTTTTAAATGCAAAATGCCTTGATGAAGCAAAAAATTTGATTTGGGTACAACACACCGTTGCTGTTTGTTACTACTTCTGCTTTTCTTCTTTTACCACAAATTTTTACTTGTATGTAATAATCCTTCCTATTTTATTTTTTGCAGAAGATGATCAGTGTATCTTATGCAACGTGTGTAAAAATGTTCCAGCAAAATTTAAAGTTTGAATTTAAACTACAGATGGAAGATGAATAATCGTTGTTTTATATATGCAAAATTTTAAAAGGAAACATGGAGCACAAGTTTATGATGTTTTGATCAAGATCTTCAATTTATTAATATGGTTATCAGAAGAGTCATTCCTTTCTACAGTGGGTATGTGCATTATTTTCAGACATTTTTACAACACTATGCAGTTCATTACCATTTTTTGAACTTTCATTTGTTGTGATGATTTAACCACAATTTTTATCCACACCTATTAGCCTGAGTTGAGTCAACTTATTAGATATTCTTTTCTAAAAACTTCAATGTTGATATGGAACATTGAAAGATATTTCAACAGTTGTACATGGTGCTTACTGGTTCAGGTCTTGGGTTTAAAACTTGGTAGGCTCACCCCATAAGCCCTGTTGAGGTAAAAAGAGCTGGACTAAGTCATTCCCTACAATAGAACTGGAGCTCATAAAGTCTTCAAGTATCCTTTACTATATATATATTCAACTAAAGGTGAGTATCACTAAGAGAGTCTGAAACTTATTCAGGTCCCATTATGAAGCAAGGCTAATCCTGTCACTTACAAAAAAGATGAAGGCAGATGCAAGTTTGGTGGGCGAACTATCTCTCAAATCTTGGTATCAAAGCATAAAAGAAATAATGTTATTCTTACAGCTTCCTGAAAGTTCCTCAATGAAACAAAACATATTTATAAACTCTAATTCATAAATTATTTTCTTATAACAAGATACCTCACCCTTTCACTATTCCTTTGCTAGGGGTTTAGCCCTTGTAAGTTGTACCACAAATCAACCTTGTAAACTTATTTTTCATTGTGATCCACCCTCTAGCTATTCAAAAATAGAATTGTTTATACAACCAATTTCTAAACTAAGTCCCATCATATAAAGAGATGCCTTACCCATTATTGTTCCTTTGCTCAGGGATTTAGCCTTTGTAACATATTTCAGCCTTGCAAGCTTCTTTTTTTTGTTGGGATCTTCAATCCAGCTATTCAAAAGAAGTTTGTACATCAAACAACAAATGGAGATCAATTTCAATCAAGGAAAACTAGGGACACAACCTCAGCATTTTTTGGGGCATCCCCGTTTCCAAGATATTTCAAGGATGTGGTGACACCTAGGGGCGTCCTTGGGCCATTCCCAAATTGTGGAAAAATATAGGGGGCATCCTAAAAAAGGAAAGTTGGCCATCCCCGAGATGGTTAGGGCACATCACAAATGTTCCCACCCATCCTAGGGATGGCTAATTTAAAAAAAAAAAACCGAGGCTTAGAAAAATGATAAAATTGTGAAAATGGCATGCACCATGAAGGTTTGTGTGGTTTCAAAAGCCTTACTTATTCTTGGTGACGGGGGCTCTACCCCTCAACCCCACCATATATCGCAATAGGGAGCACACCAAGGGCACTGCCCTCGGACCCCGCGAGGGGCACTGTCCCTCAACCATGTTGGAGGCATCGCCCCTAGACCCCCACGAAGGGTGTTGTTCCTCGACCTTGCTAGGAGCATTACCCCCAAACCACCATGAGGGGCATTGCCCCTCAATCCCAATGCTGTCTCCACTCCCAACCTCCATGATTTATTGGGATCTCTTATCACATAAGAAACTTGATTACAATGAGGGGGTCTAGGAGTGGAGACCAAAACTAACAACTTAGACAATTATCTTTATGATTGTCATAATATCATTGATCAATGATGAAGTATCATACTATTAAAGATTAAAATGTCATTATTATAAAATATAATATTATATGATATATTAAATGTATTGGCAATTCTATATATATTTAAATTTTCTTGCACATATACACAAATGTTATATATTAAGGTTCTATAATGTATATATCAATCCTTTATCAATGTTATCATAATAATATTTAAAACTTTCCCTATTTTTTATATAGCCATCCCCTTTACCGTCCCCCTGCCATCCCCAAAAATGACCCAAAAAATTGAGAACCCTGGAGCAACGTAGATTTCAATTGAGCCTTGATCAACTTTTGAAGTTGAGATGGTTTCACTAGGGTTCCATTCGAGTGGAGCACTACACCCCCAACATATATACAAAGTCAAGTGTAAGTTCATTGCAGATTTCAGCAAAATAGTTATCCATCCGACCTTGGCATCCAAGCTGAAAAGCGCAGGTAGTTATTCATGCAGCCCCTAGAGTACATAATCTCAGGTGTGCCTAAGTATGCCTTCTCAAAAATTTATGTTCACTTAAATAAATAAATTGTACATTTTTTATTTAAATGGAAAATTAAACTCGAATAATTTTGCCCATAATTGAAAAGCTTGCCAATTGCAAAAACTTGGCAAGCCCAGAAAATACAATACAGAAAAAACTCGGCAAAAACTCAGTAAAAACTCGGAAAAAACTCGGCAACTTAAAAAATTACTTTAACTTCATTAAAAATGCATCTTTTTTGTAAAATTCAATGATAAGATGCATCCAATGAGTCAATAAAATGACTACATAGAAGAAACAAGCTGAGTCTAGTTATATTTGATTGATTTGAAAGAAAATTAGATACAGAATCGCATCCTCATGTGGAATGCTCAATATGCTGATACTGATAGTCTGAAACAAAATGAAAATAGCAAATTGTTTTTGTAAAACTTAAGGAAAATAGTGGAGAATACCTAGAAAATCAAATGAATTCAATGGGAGTTTGAGGGAAATACCCCCAATGGGGTCGAGCGGCAGCACCCCTAGTGGGGTCAAGGGGCAGCCCCCCTTGGGGGTTTGGGGGCAGTGCCCCCAACAGGATCAAGGGGCAACGCCCCTTGCAGGGGTCTAGGGGCAATACCCCCTCGCAGAGTCCCAGGGTAGCACCCTGGGCGCGCTCCCTGTTGCGATACAGGGCGGGGTCGAGGGGTAGAGCCCCCGATACCAAGCCCAAATTAAGACCTCCAAAACCACACAAACCTTCATGGTGTACATCATTTTGCATTAACAGTAAAACCCAAATTAAGACCATCAAAGCCACACAAACCTTCATGGAACACATCATTTTAGTGTTTTTTCTGAAGTAGAGCACGCAAATGAATGAAAAAAATAACTCAAAATGCCTTTTTAGCCGGCTGCTTGGGCGTTTTCCAAATTACGTAGGTTTTTTGCAAAAACTCACCGTACTTTTTGGAAAAACTTGCCAAAAGTACAGTGAGTTTTTCCACAAGGTACGGCGAGTTTTTCTGGCATACAATTGCACCAAAAACTCGGGAGTGAAAAAAACTCACGATTTTTTCTTTGCTCGCCAAGTTTTTGGCCAGTGTTGCAACTATGATTCTACCAATAACATATGAATAGCAACAGAAATTTTGCAATTCCTGTTTGTCATGTGGGTGGGAAAAGTGTTTTATACCATAATCTGGACACTGCTTCTTTATCAACATTTGCAGTGCTCGTATTCTTCACTGCCATTTTTTAATGCAAATTTGGACTCTCAGTTATCTGATGATTCTGCTACACTCCTGTTGTAGATTGGCAAGGTCCAGTTTGCTCCTGAGCTTGGTCACAAGGTCCAAACCTACAGGGTAACAAAAGATGGATTAACAATGTCCCTTTGTTTCTACGAGAGGAGTCTCATATACCTAGGATCAAAAGGATTTGTTTCAACAAGAGGTGTCTCATACACCCAGGATCAAAGGGATTCATAAAGGCTGTGATTCTTCCTTATAATACCAATCATTGCATAGAAAAAATTTTAAATCAATACTCTCAATATGGAAGATTTTCTCTTTTTACTTGTAGCATAACATTCAAAAGGGTTCATAAAAACTGTAGTTTCTCTTTCCAATACCAATCATTGCCTAGAAAATCAAATTCAAAACTTAATAAATCGATACCCTCAGAATGTTACCATAAATATTAAATAGTAAAGATAGAAATTAAAAATTATAGACATTTAAAGTAGAAGGCCTATAGCCTAGAACAGTTGTTCAGAATCAACTAGACAAACTTATAAAGACATTAAAAATCTAGAGTGAATCCCATGTTGTATTATGATATTATCCTTTTAGCACTCATAATCATAGATCGCATGGTTGTGCAATGCAGATGTTCTATCATGTCTTTCTCAGATGTGCTAACGCTGTTTATGACACCAAGAATGATTTTAAGAGCACACAACTGTTGCAAATATTCTGTGAAATCGAGTTTTGAAATTGCCCGAAAGGATGAGGGTCAAGTAAATTTAAAAGAAAAAATCAATACAAAACAGAGGTAAAATATATAGAAAGGAAAGCTGGGGTAAGATTAACTAGGATTTCTGTGCTTGCATTGATTTACCATTAGATATGTTACAAAATGTTGGTAAAATTTCTGCATATATAGGACAAATGAAAATTACCCAAAGTGCAAAGATGAGAATTTACCATTTTAGGAAGTTTCAGGTAGAAAGACCTTCCATAGGCTAGATATACTTTCCCTCCAAAAGTGTTTAGTAGTAACCAGTATTTCCATTGAGACCATATGTTAATATAGACACGAATTCAACCTAACAGAAGCCACAATATATTTCATATAATTGAAGACCAACATCGCATGCAATTACTTCTATAAGCAGAGGTATAGTCTTAATGCCACATAAAAAAGTGACAAACATTATCAAAAATTATGCCGACAAAACAAAAAGAGGGAGGCTTTTGTAAGCTGCTGCATGTCAGGCCCATCCATAATGATTCACGTATTTTAAGTTTTATCACTACAGGTGTTTTATTACTACAGGTCATTTAAGCACCATATACAGATAAACCTGCCAAGCTAGAGTCCACAGCTATGCTACGAGAAACAGGAAGCAGGATTGAGAAAAAAGGGTTTCTGAGGTTTGGGAATAAGAACTGTAAAAATATTCAATATATATTAATTTTTTTATATCATCACACGAAACAATACAAGAACATTCAGCCTTCTCGAAGTACAAACTTTCTACAAGAACAAAGGTATATGCAAAATCTGCTCCAAGAATTTTATCAATACAAGTAAACAGTTTAAGTTCATACGAATGTAAGAAAATATCATACAAGACTGTTAGAAGCAATTAGAATTCCAAAAATAACAAAAAAACAATTTTCTACAGAAGAAAATATGTAAACAGCTGTCAATCCCAATGTGGAGGTCGAGCCGTAGACCAAAGAGTTAAATATATAAATGTTACCGGATAATGGACAAATTAATTTCAAAATTCTAAGCTACTTTCAGTCCATTTGACAGGTAGTCTGCCACAGGCCAGAAACAGCCTAAGAATGCAATTTTTTGAGATGAGCACCTCTGGATATTCTGTTTCTTGTAAAATAAACGCATACAAGGTAATATCCATGGGATTTTTGTTTTTAATTTTATCCGGAAAGGTCTCTAATTTTATCCGTAAAGGTCTCTTTCAAAGAAACAAGAAACACCAAATTAAACCGTATTTCTCCTTACACTCCAAACCCTTGTGAGATGCAAAGGATCCGGGTTCAAACATTCACCCATCCTAACAAATAAGCCAAAGTTTAAAGATACGGTGCAGAGAAATTATTCGACAGTAGATTACTCTGCCTTCTTTACATTGATCTTATGGCTTGGAGACCTTTTCCTTGCATAAAACTTAATCAATCCAGTCCAGAGCTTATAAACCCAAACAGCACTCCCCACAATGGCCAAAATAACAGTGAGCATCCAAAAGTATGCAATCCCCCTAGGGATGACCTTGTCAGCTCTTCCAGGAAAGTAAAACGATCCCAACTCCCAGGCAATGTAGGGGCCAACAATACACCTCATAATTGTGAAATAAACTGTAAAAGCAGGTGACATAGCAGCATAAATCCTACTAGCCAAAGGGGAGTCCCCTCTAGCCATCCTTGCCAATGTCCACACATTCTGAAAAGGGCTTGTGGCCTCCCCTGTACACATGAGAGAAATTGCAGAAACCCCACCATGGCCTGTGTAATACCTACAGGAAATCATGTACGAGGAGGTAGCAACATGATGCAGAATGAAGAGATAGTCTGATGGGTTTATCAGCAAGTAATGAATCATGTCTATGGCAAAATATGCGAGGCTGAACTCCATGACTTTGTTCTCTAGATTTGTATTGGGTGCATCCAGTTTCCATGGATAACTGATTATGAGGTCATAGGAACACATAATCACTACACATATACCATGAATGAACGAGTTGCAGCAGCTCGCAGCCTCAAAACGGGCTGTTCCTTTCCATGTTCTGAATAAAACTGAGTACCCAAATGCATAGAGGACAGCAAAAAACGGCACAGAGAACATAAAAACATTAAAATCCGCCGGCATTGTGTTACAAAAGAACTTACCTGTTACGCAGTGTATATATCAAACTGCTATTTCTCTGCGTGCATGTCTGTAGGTAGGTATATATTGACTGTATATATCGTTTGTAATTATACTAAACACGACGAAAAGCATCCTCCGGCTCTTTACCTTGGTAGGTGTCTGACTGCAGCGACGGCAGAGAATAGAACCATTAAACTACGATCTAGGATGGGACACGTGGTACAGCATATTATAGGTTCCGGGAATAACGGTTCGGAATATTTGGATATTATTTTGGAAATTTTGTGATAAAATGTATTTCAAGGGAAAAATAATATCCACAATTAACTCCGGATTAATACAAATTCGTTCAAAGTCCCCTTTATAATTGTAGGGAACAAAACACACGCAATTGTGAAGGAAAGAGGGATTAGAGCTAGATAAATTGTTAACCATTTATTAAAAAAAATAGAAGGGTTGTTTAGTTTCATGATAGAAGTATAAGTGTCAAATAATCTATAAATTCTACCTTCTATACAATTGTTTGATCTCTCATAGTAAAAATGGGTTTGTAGATTTACAAGTTTGCACTTGATGGAATCCCATTATTTTTCAATGTGTCAAAACTGTGTAAAGATATTGAATTAACAACTTTGACTAAAAATAATCAAAGACAATAAACAAGTGCATGGAAATCAAATTTGTTACTCATTTCAAGCACCAAATCTAAATGTGTGGCTATGGATTTGCTCTTCTAAATGCTCTAGAATGAATGAGAGGTCTCTTGATTTTGTGATGACAAAATGAATGCAAATGAATGTATGTTTGTACAAGCACATGAGAATAAATCACATAAATGTGTGCATAGTCAACTCTAGGTGGAAAAGACAAAGAGGATTGGTTGACCAAATTGTGAATTTAGGTGGATTGAATTCGCAATTATGGAGGCGATCTTGTGGCTGTAGACTTGACTTGGCACAAAACAGGCAAAATGAGTCATGACAGATAGAGGCAATCTAGGGATCAATGCATGGATTAGCATGTATAATAAACAAATAAATCAAATGTAAAGGAACTAAAACAAAGAAAATAAGAAACCCTAAGCCTATTATGTAACCTAGGATTGAAATTGTGGTTTGGGGAGTTGGGTATTTTCTTATACTTCATTAAGATAGAGATTAACAAGGTGAGTAGTATTGACTTTCAACAATGAAGGTGAGCCTGTCAAACTTGAACCTCCATCCTATTAAGGATTAAGATGATTTGGAATTGATTTGCTATGATTAACCTAATTAAACTATATGACCTAATATGAAAAATGTAAGTTCCCGACAATGCATAGACTGTTGTAGGTAGATCTAGGAAATGCAGAGGACTATGTACTTGTCACCAGAAGTTGGGTCTAATCACTGTAGCAAGGCTAGGTTGCCCTTGGGTGAATGGGTCTTTGCATGACACTTTTGCTCTATTTTTTGGGTCCTCTAATGACATATATGAGCTTCTGTTTTTTGTTTGCTGAATTGTCAAAACATTGTTGGATAATTTTGTAGGTGAGTTTTTGTTTGTTGAAAAAATATAAGGATTCAAATGCAACAATGAATAATTTGTCTTCAAGATTCCCCCAATCCTCTTCAAACCTAAAACCTGCACATTCAAAGATAGGGAAAATGTTGGGCTATTTAGGAGCTTGCCTCAATCAAGCCCCATGTAAGTGTTTCCACTTCCACAATAGAAATGTCAATGATAGAATGATAATGAACAAGAAGGAATGATGAAATCATGAAGTGTTGTAACTCACCACCCTTCAATAGCTTCCTTGAAGGACTGAAGTCATACACATCACCTCAAGGTCTTAGATCTTGCTTGCATGATTTGCTTGAATGCTTTGGAGACCTACAAAAGTGTTAGCCTTCACAAAACAATGATAACATTAGCATACATACACTCACATAAAATTTGACATGATGTCAGGATCTTGAATTGTTGCAATAAAGCTCTAAAATACTACTCTTGACTTGCTTGATAGTACTCTTAATCCTAAGTTCACCAATATAATTTTGTGTCCTCTCTTGTTAGATTTCAAATAATGCAATAACTAGGTATTTATAGGCATTTCTATAATGTCTCGAGAATTAAGTCTTGATGGACGACATTTGAAATTTGAATTTAGAGTGTTAAAATGGCCACTCCAACATGCCCAAAATTGGTCCCCGTATAATAGGGGAACCCATTCGCCCTTGGGAAAATGGATTTTGGCCCTATTCTCTAGGACATTAAGTGTTGGGGGTAAAATATTAATTGGATGCATTTGTTCAATGCTTGCAATTTCTTGGAAAGTGGTACAAATGGGCTATAGAATGCATTCCAATAAATTCATCGCCAACAATTCATCTAAGGAAAATTCACCGCCAACAATTCATCGTCATGGAAAATTCACCGCCAACAATTCACGAAGTTTTTAAATATATATTAAAAAATATTGGTGAATTGTTTGCAGTGAATTTTCCGTTGGTGAATTTTCCATGGCGGTGAATTGTTGACGGTGAATTTTCCTTCAGTGAATTGTTGGCAATGAATTTTCCTAGAGCCAAATTAAGGACCCAAATATGCTCAATAATTTAGGGGGAGCAAAAACTAGTGTGAAATTGTCAAAGGTGATAATTTGCAATGCTACATTTAGCCCCCACTTTAGTGAGAGTATGAACTTACTCTCAGACTCACAATAAAGTAGAAAATCTATGTCAAGAGGGGTATGATGTCCAAATGTCGAAGAGATAGGATGACTAAGGAGCAAGGGAGATGATCAAGCCCTAGAATCCAAGATCCCATGGCAAACCAATATAAGCACATATGTATGAAATGCAACTAGACAACATACACAAACATTCAATGTCAACATGAAATGCAAAAGGAGGTATGGACTAACAAGTTGTGTTATGCTAGGATCCACACCAAAGGAATTCATGACACAGAATAGAAAATTATGATATTTTCTAGGTGAATGACAAATAGGAAGGAACATTGGCTAGTGATGTTCGATATTCACTAGGTGAGCCCCCGAGATAAGGTAGCAAAATGAGAAATGCACTAGGTCTAGTGAGGACCACTTTTCATTAGGTGTGTACCAATGACAACCATACTAGGAGTCATACTCCTTGATAATTGTGATAAGGTGCTACAAAATGGTCAAAATGTTATACCAACACAACACTAAGTTCAATGCTAGTGAACAAAGTGAAGAAAAATAATGCCAATGTATGCCCCCACTTTAAAGAAATTGCAAAACACCACACTGTGTGCAAATCCTTTAAAGTAGAAAATGATAAATGTCATGCTATAATAAGTAACAAGAGCTTATTTGTAAAGCCATATTCCAATGATATGTTTCCAAATAAAGTTGCATTGTGAGAAGGGATTGCCCCCAAATGCAATACAACAAACAAAATATAAATGATTCACATTGGAGGGATCCACAGATCTGGGGTTAGTATATGTCTTTGATACAATAATATAATAGAGCTTAGAACTGACATCATTCCCCAAATACTTGTGGAACAATGAACACAATGGAAGAATGACACATAGAGAGAGAAGACATGATTTTTTGGGTCAACATGGAAGATACCTAAATGTCTCAATTCCTTTCATCATCCCCAAAAGGAAAACACAAGAAAAAAGTAAAAGACAAAGTTTACAATATATAGATGAATGAAGATACAAATAGAAGAATGTCATGATGGGTCAGTTTCCTTTGTATCCTTGCACCAATAGAGAAATAAGGGTCATCCAAAGTAAATTCACAAACATTAAGGCATGCCAAGCAGCACAGCACATGAGATCACACCACGTGCAAGAAAACACAAAGAACACATGAAACACACATAAAGGAGTACCACACATGTGAGCCGACCTAAAGTAGGTCATCTACATCCCAATCTTGCTCATCATATAGGGAAGGCATAAAACTAGCTAAAGGGACTATAGAAAGTGTCATACAAGGAGCATCTCCAGGTTCAACACGTGGTGGGTCACTCTCATCAAGAGGATCATCACAGTTGCCCTCATCTAAATTCATTTGCTTTGAAAATAAAACATTAAGATCATTATGCACCTCTTCATCAATTTTAGCAATTTCCTCTTCATCATCCAAGTTAATCACAATGGGAGCTTTTATGAAAATTGCAGTTGAATTTTCTTATTTCACTTCTTGTTTTGGTTCCATATCTTGTTTTGGTGAAAGTTGAAATTCTTCTTGAGTTATTTCCATAGGTGTTGGATTATCGTGCACCATTTTATTTTTTTCTTCTAATTGATGAGTGATAGCATGAAACTTATGCCTACACTCTTTAGTATTTTAGTTTCTTCTTGCACGATTTTCAATTTGTGACAAGGTATTTTTAATTTGTGACAAGGTAGAAGTGGGTTTCTCTACCATTGGTTTATTTTCTTCCCTTAAGGGAAGAACTAAAGGAACCACTAGGGGTTGGGAGACCACTGTCTCTTTAGGTTTATACACTTGTTTTATCTTTGGAGGAACAAAAGGAATCGTTTGATTGCCTCTTGGTCTTCTATATGATATTAGTGGAGTTATGACATACTTACCTTGGTTACTTGGAAGATTTTTTGGTCTGGGCATAGGTTCATCCATAACTAGTGGAGGAGGAGGAATAATGGTCTTATCATTTTTAGGCATATTGGTAAGATATAACTTAGTTATGTGCTTTTCCTTAAACTTTTGGTATGATTGGAAAAATAAATCCTCACGAGATTTAATAGGTTCCATAGGTTGATTCCTAAAGAAAACTAATGAAAAGTTCCCACAGGAAGATAAAAGATTAAACCCACTATGATGCATTGTAAATCTCATTTTCAAAGGGGAACTTTATGTGCTTGTAAATAACCAACAAGATGACATTCATGGAGCATAGCCATGGATAACCTAGCTTCACACATAATTGGTCCAATATTGGGATGATGGAGAATGATACATCTAATTGTTTTAGTCCAACTTTAAGAGGAAGAGTAATCAAACCTATCGTAGGGAAAGCAAAACCATCATGAGTTTTCAACCATGCTTTCAAATGTTCATGAGAATCTTGATAAAGCTCATGCACAAACAAGAATTCCTTAGTGATCACATTCTCTACACACACAGGATCAATGAGTATTCCTTATACAGGTTTGTCATTGATACAACCAACAATGTAGAGAAGACTATCAAGTGCATGTCTAGGTGTGTCACTATGGGTGAAAGCAATGTTGGATAACACATTGGTTTGGCCCCTATGAGGTTGAAAATATATTAAAGAAACTATGTTATTTACTTCCTTCTCATCATTCATGTCATCATTCATATCATCAGTCTTACTAATATTCATCTCATCATTCTTAACATCACAAGCTTGCACAAAGTTGGATGAATGGTTTGGCATTGGATTCGTAAAAATCTACAATTTTTGGTTAGGTGGGGCAATGGACTTATTCCCTTTATCATTAACACTGCTCAATTGGATTTTAGTAGAATCAATGAGGTCTTGAACTTTATTTTTAAGATGCTTGCATCATTATGTATCATGTCCACTTGTGCGGTGATATTGAAAAAAGGCATTTGGATTGTAACTTGGAGGTAAGGGTTTGGTTGTATCCATAGGTCTAATAGGAGGAAATCAAATTAAGTTCTCACTCAAAAATTGCAACATGATCGAATGGAGAGTGTTAGGTAACCAGGTAAATTGTCTATCTTTTGGTCTAAATTGGTACAGGGTTAAACTTATGGCAGCAACTTGAGGCTCAATGTGGTTGGTTGTTTGAGGTGTATGAAACTTGATAAATTTCTTATTTTTTTTCTTGAATGTTTGATAGTTGTTTTGAGGTATGGATTTAGACTTCTTAGTAGAAGTTGATGAAGATATCTCTTCATATTGACTAACCAAATTTTGATAATCATGAAGGATCATACAAAAACGTATAAAGATTGGAAATTTGTTTGATAAGATTTTGTCCCTTATGTCAGGTTCCAAATTTTTAATGAACACTATTTGGACATTTGCATCAAGAAGAGTGAGATTAATCTGGGACTAAAGCAATTGATAGCAGCCTATAAAATATGTGACCTTTTCATTTTTCATTTTTTTGCATTGCATTAAATTAGTTAGGTTAATCTTAGGACCAATGGGTACTTGGAAATGATTGAGGAACAAATCAACAAGCTCATTAAATGAGTAGATTGAATTATTCGACAATGAACAAAACCATTCCAAATCCATGTCTTTCAAAGACCTAGGAAAGAGTTTACCTAAGATCTTATCCTAAAAGATGAAGTCACTACACAAGATTGTATATATCGATATATGGTTGCTACGGTCTCCTTTACCATTATACTGGTTAAACCAGGGTATCTCTATGTTTTGTGGCATTGTTGTTTTCAATTTTTCAAGTGACAATGGGCTCCTTTGACATATTGTGATGGCTATTTATTTTGGTTTTGGTTCAAGGTTGAGATTTGTTGTTGGAGTGAGGTTACCATTTGCAAAAGTTGGTTGATGATAGAATCATTAGTTGACATGTTTTGGGAATGTGGTGAATATGATGAAGTGTGTATGTGCTTGGTGGACTACTATGTTGTAAATTTATGAGGGGATGAAGCTTGGGGTGTCACATGTGAAGAGCCAAAATCATAAGGATTTCTAGTGGAAAGGCCTAATGTTGGAGTTATGCCAATGCTTTGTTGTATCATTATGGGGATAGTTGGTTTGGTATGAAATATCCCCCTTATTTTTTCCCAAATTTTTCACATAAACTTCACCCTTTAGTGTTAGCCCAATGTAATAATCAACAAACTAAAAGCAACCCTTCATTTTTTGATCACCTAGATCCCGAAGTAGGCAAGGTGAGAGCATATGGTGTAAGGGGATCCTATTATAATATTGAAATACTGGAAGTACAAGAACTATTGGTGGCAAGCCAACCAATAAAGGAAATGTAAATACTAGATGGCAAGCCAACCTCTTCCACTTTTCAGTGGGCTACTAGAAAGTAAATGAAAGCAAAGAACATGGAGGCATAGCCAACCACTTCCACTTTTCAATGGCAATAGAAAGTAAACAAAAATTCAACCACTTCTTTAGCAGGAGTGAAATACAAAGTACTAAAATAGAAAGTTGATTAGTACTACGAGATCAACATTACAATATGGCATTAGATTCAGTAATGTGAACCTTTGATTTTTACCTATTCTAATGATGCAAAACAACTAAAATGTAATGTAAAAACAAAAAGAACACCTCAATGATTAGCCTAAGGAAATGTTAATACAAAGAGATAAAATAAAAGAAGATTGCAAATGATTATACATTCTCTTTGTAGTTGAAACTCCTTGGCTGGCCCTTGATTTTGAGTACTTGTGTGCTCCTTTGATGGCTAGATGCAAGATTGACAATATGTCTAAATGCAAGTGCAAATGGCTAAAATGGCCTGGCTAAGTAAGAAAAGATGCTTGTGAGATGAGTGTTCAAAATAACATGTAGGTGCAAAATGACTAAGTGTTGTAAATGCCTTAGAGGGGGGGTATTTATAGATAAATTTGAATTCTCTAGAGAATTCAATGGTTGAAATTGAGCCACCAAGGCCAAGATGAAGGGCTATGGTGAGTTGAAGACTCACAAGCCCTCACATCTTGACGTGTGGAATATGAGATAGCCAAGGATGTGATGATGTGTAAGTGAGGTGGAATAAGGACAAGTGATGTGTAAGGACATGTACCTTGAAAGTACATTGGGATATGAGAAGAATCTTGGGTGAATAAATGTGAATTAAAAATTCACATGCTTGGAAGAATCCCATGGACAAAATAAGGTTCCAAAATTGGAAACACTTCTCCACATGTGACTTGATGTGACAAGTCAAAGATTCTAAAAGATGCATGGGAAAAAGAGATTCTAGGAGGAATAAAAGTGAATTAAAAATTCACATGGGGAAGAGAGGAGTCTTGGATGAATAAAAATTAATTAAAAATTCCTTGGGGGATGGGGAGAGTTGACCAATGTACTAATTAGGCTTAACTAATCAGTAATTAGAAGATAATTAGAGGGTAATGAGGATTAGAATCCAACTTGCAAAAGTTGGAGGATGTGACACATCCTAATCAAGGATTAGGCATGTGCACATCCCTAATGAAGATATTAAGAGGTTGATTAAGATTAAAGAAAAGTGATGTGACATGTGAGGAATATTTATTTAATTCATTTGATGAAAGGGGGATTAAAGAGATAAGGTATTTAATTATTAACTAAATACCTCAGGGATTTGGCAGAATTAAGGTTATTAATTAAATAATAGTAATATTACTTAATTAATGCAAATAAAAGGATGTTTAGACGAAAGGGGATAAATTTGGATAAATTAATTGTCTAAATTTAAGTGTTTACATTTTTCCCCTCTTTGCGATGATGTTACAAAGTAGCATCATTTCAAAGAACATTATAACATAGAACCCAAAAGAAGACAGTTAGATTGGAAAAGATGCCCCAGTCATTCAAAAGAGGGGGGTGAAGATGAAGATTAGGGATTGAGGATGCCCCCTCGAGAGGACATTTGGGTTCAAGAGAACAAGGGTGTGCTCTCGAAATGGATGAGATGATGCAAGGGGAGTTGAAGAAGATGATGTAAAGGAGTGGAATGATAAGCGGTAGGAGATGGATGAAGCACAAATGGATTTAAGGTGATGTTGCCCTAGTCAAGCTACAAGCCAAAAGGGGTTGATGATGGATGGAGTGTTGTCAATGAGGGAATGAGAGATCCTAAAACAACATAAGGATAGGTCAAGATACATCCCAAGGAGTGGTATTGATGAGGGAAGGATACATCCCAAAACACCAATAAAGGATAGGGAAGGATACATCCTAAGGATGATGACGATGATGAAAGATTAGATGGATAGGGGAGGGAGATTGATGAAGGATGAATGCATGGGTGGGGAAGATGAAATGCAATCCTAATACAATTTTCCATCTTCAGAGCATTGATTTTTGCTATAGCATAAGACACCAAGTGTCAAGGTATGTGGAACCAAGGTGGATTAGTGTCTAATGCATGAAACAAACACAATAACAAGAAGGCTATCCCAACACCCCAAAGTTGCCATGACTTTGGTCAGGCCAGGTATTGGAATAACCACAAGCACACGAGGATGCCATAGCATAACACAAGACCACAAGGAATCTTGGTGGGTACTGCGTGGGACAACCAAGAAGACATAAACAAACAAAAGATCAAGATATGCCCCTATGTGTACTAGTCAAAGCACACCATGATATGATGGATCAAGGTGACCATGACAAGTGATGATAGGGGGATCAAATGATAAAAAAAATCCAAAGTATCAAAAGATCATAATCAATTTCAAACATCCTTTACCATAGGATCAAGGGGGTGGATGGGATTGATGAGGTATGTTAGGAAGGATGCATCCTGTTGAGGCCGATGATAGATTCTAAACTAAAAGATCAATATGATGCAGGATATTCATAACCAATTGGATCTCATGATACGAGTGGATCTTGTTGTTAAGAACCAGCTAGATAAGGGTATCACTTGACAACATGACACAAGGAATACAAGACATGAGACTGACACACCCTAAAGACCTAGGGGCTTGGGGGCTAATAAAGATTAGCCTTGCCTACGTGAAAATGTAGAGCCCTTGTAATTTGATAAAAGGTTGATGACTAACCATGGATAAAAGCGGGAAGAGGATGATGGAGACCTTGATAGATGACCAAGACAAGATGGAAAAAAGTAGAACAACTGATGATAGATGATAAAGGAGCCCCAGGGATGGATCAAAGGATCGACCCTGCCTACGTGAAAGCGCAGGGGCAACATAGTTTGACAAAAGATCAAAGATAAATGATGGATAAAGGAAGATGATAGGATAAGTGGATAAACATATGGGACCGATATGATGAGATAGGATAGATCTATTGGATTGGATAGGATGATTACAATCACATAAAGCTCAGGGATGTGATAGTTATTCAAATCATTAAAATGACTTGGGAGGATGATATGGTAGATAGATGAGTGATGAAAAGTGACATGGGATTGGAAAGATGTGCAAGAGAAGTAGGAGTGATGATGATTAGATAGATGGAATTGGATTGCATTGGGAGAAGCCTATAGCTAGATACCAATGACAAGGGATTATGAGATGGGATGAAGAGAGGGACAAATGAATAGGGAGATAGGGATGGGGGATGAAAGGGATGGGGAATAGAGATAGGGATGGATAGGAAGATAAGGAGGTGGAGCGATGCTAGGATGGATAGATAAGGATAAGGAGGTAAAAAGGATTGTTTGGATGGATAATAAGACAAGAATGGGGAGACGAAAGGGATTGTTTGGATAGGTAGGAAGACAAAGATGGGGATATGAAAGGGATGTTTGGATGGAAGAATAGGAGGATAAGGATGGGAAGACAAAAATTTAGATAGGATTGGTGAATGATGTCTCCAAGGACTTATGTCACAAAGGAAGTAGATTCCCCCACTCTAGATATGTCATGTGTGATAAGGAAAAAGGGGCAAAAAATGAGTGGATGGGAAGATAAAGGAGATAGATGGAGGAGGATATGATAGGTGGATGAGGGAGTTTGATGAATGAAGGTAGGATGTCTAGATAAGGAAGGGATACTGATGGTAGCATGATGGATAGACAAAGAAGGTAGATGGATGTGGATAAGGAATAGGATAGTGTATGGACAAGGGGAAGGTATGCCAAGAGGTGTCCAAAGCATGTGTATATGTTTTCCTCTAGGTATATCGAGATCACAAGGAGGATGGAGGGAGTGAGATAAATGGATATGACAAGCAAGAAGCATAGTGGATGAAAGGAATACATATCAGGAAGCTACCCTCAAGTGTGGAAAAGGACAAATGGGGATTTACACATGATGCATGTTTGTTAGGTTTTCATCATGGTACTTATCCAAGGTGCTTGTTTTCCAAGTTTTCACCATTGGACAAATTATTTCTCTTTAATTTTTTTGTTTGTTTTTTATTGTGTTGGATCTTCTTTTTTTCTTTTGTTTTTGAATTTTTTAACTTTTTTTGGATTTCTTGACTTTTGTGATAGTATAGGAAGATAGATAAGGATAGGGATATGGATAAGTGGATACATGAGAAGGATATGGATGAAGGACTCAATCATCAAGTTCCATACAAGGTATTAAGAGCCCATGTGTGAGGTAACTATTGGAGGTTGGTATAACCCTATTACGATAAATGAATTATTCAAGAGAATGGATTAAAGGGATTAGGTGAAGGAGATATGGGGGATAATGGATGGGATGCTGGAAAGTGTATGGATGGAATGATGGGATAGGTGGGTGATGGGGAGATGTGTTTAGGACCAACATTGGCACATGTGGTGGGGGTGTGAAATGATAGGAGGATTAATGGTTGGATGGTGTGGGGATAATGGAGGGTGTAAGGGAGGATGTGGAGATAATGGAGGAAAGGTGATAGCAAATTTTGGGACATAAAGACCCAAAATGGATTTAGGAGATGGAGGACTTGCATGATTAGCTTTTGGAGTAGCAGCTTTGGATGTTGTTATGGATGCTTCATTTGAAGTCATTGCATATTTTTTCTTTGGGATCCACATGGTTTTGATTTTTGTTGGGGTGGGCCTTTGCGGCCTATGGATTTGATTTTTCTTTTCTTCATGTCTTTTAGAGGGGACATGAGGAGTTTTTGATTTATGTGGATGTTTAGATTTATGAATTTGTACTTTGGAATCTAAAGTGATTTTAGTAATAGTGGGATGAGTGCAAGGAGATGGATGATGTGGAGTGATGGAGGTAGGATTATGGGGATTATGTGTAGATGGTGGATGTATAGGTATGTGCCTTTGTTGATCCTGATTAGGGAATATGAGAGTGGGATGTTTATGATGGGTGACATGGATAGGTGATGGATGGATGAAATGATGAATATTATGAGATGAAGGGGATGGAGGAGGTGATATTGGGATACAAGGGCCCAAAATGGACTTAGGACCCAGAGTATATGTGATGGGGGACGAGGGAACATAAGGACCCAAAATGGATGGAGCAGATGAAGGAGGAATATGGATGGTTATTTTGAGGTGATACGATGGAGGAGGAGGGATGGAAACAAATGATCTGGTGGAGCTATGTGAAGAGCCTATATTTCTTTTGGAAGAAGGGGATCATTGAGAATGTATAGAGGTTGTACCAACACCATTAGATTGTGAGTCTTGGGAAATAGGTCCAAGACCTTGCATACAGAGTTGTTCTTTGGCTTGGATGGGCTCTACAATACCTTGCTCATGAAGACCTAAACCTTTTCCTTGATAGTTCATTCTCTTGAGCATTCAATCTAGGACAAGATTTTTGTTATTCTGGAAGAATGATGCGAGTCCATTATTAGGTGGAAGAGGAGGGTTGGTGTATATGCTTTGTTTTTCTTCTGGGAGGAGACTACCATGGAGGAATGAGAGGGGACCAAGGGGATATGGAATAGGCAGTTATGGAGGATCATAAGATGGATATGATGGGGTAGCAACATCCTGATCGGGTGGAGTATGTGGTAAGAGATCAAGAGAGGAAGTAGGTGATATGATAGGATCAGGATTTGGGGCAGCAGGTGATAAGGGCTCGTGCGATGGAGTGATTGGATCTAGAGTGTCAAGGGGATCATGGGTTAGAATGGATGAAGGACTATGAGCTTGAGATGGATTGGATGGGATTGTAGGATCTTGATGTGGAGGAGGGGATATGGTGGTATACTTTGGATCAAACTCTTTGCATGACTCATCTTGTGTGGGCAGCATGATAATGGAGTTTTGGAGGGACTCTTCAAGTGGGGAAGATGAAATTATGGAGGATTCATGAGGTTCATGGAAATGGGTTTTAGTGTTACTAGGAGTGGGAGGAGTGGATTGGATTTGGGTATCTTTGATGGATTGGGTGGATCTAGGAGTAGAGGGAGTGGATTGGACTTGGGTGTCTTTGATGGATTCAATGGCTCTTGGAGTAGAAGGGGGTTCAATGGATTCAGTGGGTTCGATGGTTTCAATGGTTTGAGCAGTGCTAAGGGTGGTAACAACAATGATAGGTGTGGTATGGAGAAGGGTCTCATCACTAGTGACCATGGATGATGGATTTGGATGGCATGGTTCCATGACTTCAAGATGTGGAGTTGGGGATGGCTTCTTTGTCATGAGTCCTTGGAGCGCTTCCAAAATGAGAGACTTGCATATGGTTGGATTGGATGGGGTGGTAGAAATGGATGAGGGATTATGGATTGGTGGACTAGGGTTGGATGGAGGAATGGGATTGGATGCAAGACTAGGAGTAGATGGAGGATTAGGATTAGATGGAGGGTTAAAGTAAGGATATTGGTATGGTGAATTAAGATATGTGGATGGTGGTTTAAGACAAGAGGATGCGGCTGGTAGATTGTAGTAAGGGTATTGGGATGGCAGATTAAGATGTGAAGACATGAATGTTGGATGAGGATAGAGAGATGTGAATGTTGGATTAGGGTAAGTTGATGGGGTTGATTGGTACGGGGGATTAGGATAGTGTGACATGGGCATAGGATTATGATAAGAGTATTGGGATGGTAGATTAGGATAAGAGGATGCAGGTGTCAGATAAGAGGAAGGTGTAGATGAAGGATATGCAGATGAGGAAGATACTGGACATCCCTTGTCAAAGGTAGCATAAGGAGTGTGATTAGGCATGGGTGAAGACATAATGGGATAGCTTGAAGTGGTGATTATATTTTTGGAAGCGGGTGGAGAAAGTTTACTAGCGATGACAGTGTCAAGGGGATCTATGTCATATACCTCTTGATCGACAAGACTTTCATTATTTTCATCAACGTAATTAGGGTTTCCCTTAACTACTATTGATGGAGGATAAGGGTTCATGATGATGAAAGGATAAAGAGGAAGGATCAAAGATTTCAGATGGAAATAGACTAAAGCTCAAGTCAGGATTTAGGTCAAGCCTAAATCAGGATTGGATTAAAGATCATATCACGATGATTGGATGATGCAATGGGATTGATTCTAATTTGATTTTCAAAGAATGACTACGACACTGAATCTACCTTGAGATGGAAGTAGATTGATTGGGTTGAAGGTGATCGGATAGGGATGTGACTGGATTGGATTGGATAAGATCGACTGACGGATCAGATAGGATGACGAAAGGGACTATAAACCCTATTATGAGATTACCCTAGGTGGCTTAGGATACTGATTGATCATATTAAAGGATAAATGGATGATTGTAGCACCAAATCCACCTTGATATTGAAGGTGAATTGATTGGGCCGATGATGATGACTAACTTAGGAAAAATGACAATCCTAAGTAGATGTTGATGATAACGATCAATTCAGACACTTAAGTCAATTCAGATAATAACCTGAAACAAATTTCAAGGGATTTGGATGGGGAAACGATAAGGGATGTGTAACCTAGAGATGCTTGAGGATGATGTATCGATACAATTTGGATGATGAACGAATGAACTCGGTAGAATGTGGATGGACCAAAGATCAAATTGGGATTAGATTAAAGCTCAGATTAGGTTGGATTGAAGGATATGATGGGATTGGTTCCGCCAGTTGGATTTGGGAACTAGATCTATTTATTGTTTGTTTTCCAAATGTTTGCTGTAGAGAGGTGAATTTTCCCTTCCAGGGCGGATCTGCCCTCACAGAGGGGAAAATTTTCCCTTCTGTAGGGAAAATTTGCCCCATTGCAGGGTAGACTCACCCCACTACAAGGAAATTTTTCCCCACTACTTTTGGACTTTCTAAGCAGGTAAACAAGCTATTAGAATGAAGAGACGGGTGATTGGAATAGGGTGTTAAATAATCAGATTGAGGAAATAGATGATCAGATTGAGGAAATAGATGATCAGATTGAGAAAATGAATGATAGGAGTGGATGAATAAGCACTTAGAACTGGTAAACGATTGCTTAGAATGGACAAAGGACTCTCAAGTCATGGAAACAAAAGCTCGAAATGAGAAAACAATTAATTAGAAAGGATGAAAAAATCTCAAAAGGAGGAGATGGATACTTGGAATGGATGAAAGATTACTCAAAACAAGTGAATGAGGGGTCGAAAGGGATGAAAGAATACTTGGTCAAATAGATGTTGGGAATGGTTAAACAAAGGTTTGGAATGGCTAAAAAAAAGGTTTGGAATGGTTAAACAAAGGTTTTGAATGACAAAACAAAGGTTTAGAATGATTAAACAAAGGTTTGGAATGATTAAACAAAGGTTTGGAGGCTTGAAAGAACTAAACAGGGTGGATTTGACTATTTAGGAGGGAAAAAATTTCCCATTGCAGCAAACAAAGACTTGGTTTTCATGAAAATGACTATGGAAAGGACTTAAAATGGCAATGATAAGGCCAATTTGTCAAAAAGTTTACTAGTTTCTCACAAGAAAGCACTTTCAAACAAGCACAATCCTATGATTAGTATTAAGGGTATGGCCAATAAAGGTCTTAATCTAGGATGCATAAGGTATCTAGGGAGTCCTTGATATACTCTAGTTATGTGAGGCACAACCGTGAACATCATCTTGTCACAAGCGTGAGTTGGGAACCCCAGTGAGATACTAAAGGGCTCGAACCAACTCTTCACGTCTATCTAGGTATCACCCTAGCTTTGACGCTCTGCCAATTACGATGTGACTAAATTGGGGTACAACTTTCACTCTCCCCCCTTTGTATACCCCACTAGTACTTGTGGTTGGAATCGTTTCTTGGGGTGATAAAATCCCCAAGTAGGTCTCACTAGAAAGAAAGCACTAATCGTTTCCAACTCCTCCCCAAACTCACACAAAGTGCAAGGGGAAAGTGAAAAAAAACTAATGCCTCCTTTGGGTAACACAAAAAGACAAACATAGCTGACAACGAATATTACTTCCCCTAATTAGACTATGTTCCTAGATTAACAAAAAAAAACAAGGATGGCTTTGGAAATTTGTGCAAACAGAAGGTCCTACAAGAAAATGATAATTGTTTTATCCTTCTTTCTTCACCAATTACACAAGAATATGCTGCAAAATGTTAGCAAAAACACCAATATCCTTGCAACAAACAATGTTAGGGGGTTAGAATCAGAAAACAATAAAAACTTGGAGCAAAAACTAAGCTAAAACAATCATTTTAACTCTTAAAATGTGTTGTTTTGTGGAGTATTTGCCCCTCTACAGTAACCAGGAGGGAAAATTTGCCCCACTGCAGTGAACAAAAGGGTGTAATCACATTTCTATAGTGAACAAGAGGGTGTAATTATACTTTTGCAGTGAACATGAGGGCGTAATTGTACTTTTGTAGTGAATAGAAGGGCGTAATTGCACTTCTACAGTGAACAGGAGGGCGTAATTGCACTTTTGTAATGAACAAGAGGGTGTAATTGAACTTCTACAATGAACAAGAGGGCATAATTACACTTTTGCAATAGCAAGAGGGTGCAGTTGAACTTCTGCAACAAACAAAAGGGCATAGTTGAACTTCTGCAACAGTAGAAGGGAGTAGTTGAACTTTTGTAGTAGTAGGAGGGTGTAGTTGAACTTCTGCAACAAACAGAAGGGCGTAGTTGAACTTCTGCAACAACAAGAGGGTGTAGTTGAATTTCTGCAACAAACAAAAGGGAATAGTTGAAATTTTGTAGCAACAGAAGGGCACAGTTAAACTTTTGCAACAACAAAAGGGCATAGTTGAATTTTTGCAGCAGTAGGAGGGCAGAGTTGAACTTTTGCAGCAAACAAAAGGGCATAGTTGAACTTCCACATTAGCAAAAGGGTGCAATTGAACTTCTGCAAGAAATAGGAGGGTGCAGTTGAACTTCTGCAGCAAACAAAAGGGCATAGTTGAGCTTTTGTAGCAATAGAAAGGTGTAGTTGAACTTCTGTAGCAACAACAGGGCGCAGTTGAACTTTTGCAGCAAACAAAAGGGCGTAGTTGAACTTTTACAGCAATAGGAGGGCACAGTTGAACTTCTACAACAAACAGAAGGGCGTAGTTGAACTTCTACAATAGTGGAAGGGTGCAGTTGAACTTTTGCAGCAACAAAAGGGAGTAGTTGAACTTCTACAACAACAAGAGGGCATAGTTGAACTTCTACAACAAACAAAAGGGCGTAGTTGAACTTCTATAGCAGCAGAAGAGCGCAATTGAACTTCTACAGCAAACAGGAGGGCACATTTGAACTTCTACAACAAACAAAAGGGCGTAGTTGAACTTCCACAGTAGCAGAAGGGCATAGTTGAATTTTTGTAGTAGCAGGAGGGCGCGATTGAACTTCTGTAGCAGCAAAAGGGCGTAGTTGAACTTCTTCTCCTTGTAGCTGAAATTCCTTGGTTGGCCCTTGATTTTGAGTACTTGTATGCTCCTTGGATGGCTATTGATATGACTAAATACAAAATCAACTATATGATAGGATACAAAATGCAAATGGCTAAAATGGCTTGGCTAAGTAAGAGAAGATGCTTGTGAGATGAGTATTCAAAATAATAGCATGTAGGTGCAAAATGACTAAGTGTTGTAAATGCCTTAGAGGGGGGGTATTTATAGATAAATTTGAATTCTCTAGAGAATGCAATGGTTGAGATTAATCCACCAAGGCCAAGATGAAGGGCTATGGTGAGTTGAAGACTCACAAGCCCTCACATCTTGACATGTGGAATATGAGATGGCTAAGGATGTGATGATGTGTAAGTGAGGTGGAATAAGGACAAGTGATGTGTAAGGACATGTAACTTGGAAGTACATTGGGATATGAGAAGAATCTTGGGTGAATAAATGTGAATTAAAAATTCACATGCTTGGAAGAATCCCATGGACAAAACAAGGTTTCAAAAATGGAAGAACTTGTCCACATGTGACTTGATGTGACAAGTCAAAGATTCTAGAAGATGCATGGGAAAAAGGGATTCTAGGAGGAATAAAAGTGAATTAAAAATTCACATGGGGAAGAGAGGAGCCTTGGATGAATAAAAAATAATTAAAAATTCCTTGCGGGATGGGGAGAGTTGACCAATGTACTAATTAGGCTTAACTAATCAGTAATTAGAAGATAATTAGAGGGTAATGAGGATTAGAAGCCAACTTACAAAAGTTGGAGGATGTGACACATCCTAATCAAGGATTAGGCATGTGCACATCCCTAATGAAGAGATTAAGAGGTTGATTAAAATTAAGGAAAAGTGATGTGACATGTGAGGAATATTTATTTAACTCATTTGATGAAAGTGGAATTAAAGAGATAAGGTATTTAATTATTAACTAGATACCTTAGGGATCTGGCAGAAGTAAAGGTATTAATTAAATAATAGTAATATTACTTAATTAATGCAATAAAAGGATGTTTAGACGAAAGGGGATAAATTTGGATAAATTAATTGTCCAAATTTAAGTGTCTACAAGTACAATATGAGAGAACCAAACCAAAATGAAGCCCAAATGTTAAGAAACTATCTCAATGATATTACAATGATTGGGCATCATGATAATATGATAAATACTAAAGTTACCAAGTCTAATATGAAGGAGAAACAATCTAATATAAAATTGTGGCATGCATAAACTCCAACAAGCAACCTTCAAATGCTCGTAACTCAACCGCAACTCTGAATGACCTCAAATCAATGGCAAATGAAGTAGAGAAGCTAGGAATCCAAGTTCATGAAGCAAGACACCACCATAAGGTTTTCAAATCAAAGGAATGTTTCTTAATGCACCAAAACCAAGGAAATAAGGCAACCTAAGGAGGGTGACCAACAATAAAAATTAGGTTCATATCCTAAAAATTTGAGTTTCTAGGCAAGGGGGCACCCAAAAGCAAGGAACAAAACAAGCCAACACTGACAAAATTCTACCAAGTCTCCAGAATGGTACAAGCATAAACGTGGGTTAGCAATGGACTAAAAGGGCACTCCAAAAACTCCAAAATAAGGGAACACACCAAAAATTCTTCAAAAACATCAAAACCATACCAAACAGAAAACATAAATGAATCCATCACTAATGAAGCTCAATCTACAACCTCTGAGTGAAGAAGCTGTCATTGATTAGCTAGGAGTTGTCTTTCAAACTCAAAACTGAAGAAGAGCTAAGAGGCAACTCAACCTCGAAAGAAGAACATGAACCAATCATTATGATAAAAAATGGATGTCCAAATGAGAGGGAGAGACTTATTTATAAGCTCAAAACCTAGAAGTTTGAATTTTCTTTTCCCTCCAAAAGGTACGCCACATTTGGAGCAATATTATATTTAATAAAAATCACTTTATCCCTCATACTTGGGTGTCCAACTTGAAAAGGCATAAATTAAACATTAAAAGTGCATGTATCTCCAATTTAGGTGTTTAGACACGTGAATTCTACTTTTAAAAAGAACTTAAGTTATGTTCCCTAGGTGTGGGGGCCAAAATCAACCTTAAAAAATAGCATAACTTAAATCATTAGCCTTTCCTATTCTAAACTCCAAGAATGTTGGAGAAGCCAACTTTGAAAATGTCAAGATGCCAAACACTACACTGATGCACTACTATAAATAGTAACCTAGTGTTGAACTGCTACCAGAACCCACTGCAAAAAATAGTACTTATTAAAAATAGCATACTCCTAAAATAGTGACTCCAAACTCCATTTGATTACAACTTAGGCAGTTGTCATAACTTACTAAAAAATATTAAGTCCAAAAATAGTCTCTAATGAAAATGCATGTCACACCACTCTAAAGCTTTTTGAAAACCTAGAAAGACCCAGAAAACAAACTGCCAAACTCCTCAAACATCCCCTAAAAACTTAGAAAGATACCTCCTAAAAAATAGGAAACCCTAATTTTGCCTCTAACTAGCCTATGAGACTTCAGAAATAGGCTAACAATCACTGAAAAACATAGGGCTAGAAAAAGGGGACATTACAGTACTATATTTCCAAAGATTGCTCATCCTCAAGCAATGCCACTACAAATCTAGAAGTAATAGTCCAATCCACATAAAAACAAGTAAGATCCCAAGGTCCCACGTCCATCTCAAAAAAGATCCATCATGTCAATGATGCACCACTTTGATCACATCTATGAACCATCATGCCAAATTTGCACTATCCTCTCTTGTAATTGTGAAATATCACCATCCATGAAACTCAATCTGAAATACTTGGGAGGTATGAAATCAATAACATGCAACATCTCCTACCCAAACATCTCTGAGAAGCCCATGTCTACAATGCCACTTCCTATCACAATCACAAGCAATGGGAAGGAAAGTCTGCTAAACTCAAATCCATATTCCTCAACATAACTCCTCAAGGTGTCATGCAAAATCCATGACTGCAAATGTGACTCCCTCAAATCTTCTTGCTAAAAGGAAACCCATCCCTTGCAAGAGTCTAACAAACATATCATCAAAATTCCACATACAACCATGAATCTCTCCTAAGAAATCTAGCTACCCCAACTCTGAGAGTCTTTGAATAATGAAGCCAAGCATGTGGTTGTTCATTATCTTGAACCAACACTGAGAGAAAACTACCAAGGCTTAAATCACAAACCCTCATAATATGGATTCTATGAGTTTGGAAGGTTTGAAGTAACCCAAAGTCAATGATGTTCAAAGTTGGAATCAACAAAGTATAATCTGTGTTTAGTGCTTTACTCAAGTGATAACAACAATTCCAATGAAATTCCCAAGCATTAGCATGTGAAATGAGCATAGTGTTGCATAATAACACCTTGAAAGTGGCTAGAAAGGACTTCAAAGCAACCTCCAACTAAAACCTTATACCTTCTTGGCAAGAAATAACGAGCCAACTCTCCTAAACGAGAGTAACTCCCAATGTAAGGTGGCTAATCTGAAACCAATAGGCAAACTCAAGACTCAAATTTTTTTGTTGTCTATGCCAAGGAGCACTCCCAAGAGTAACCATCCGTTCATTTATCCAACTCATACTTAAAATTTCTCTTTGGAATCCATTTGTTGATGAATAAATGGAACCATCAAATGGTTAGTAAGGAAGGGAACAACACCATAAGTTCTAAAATTTTGATCCTTATCCCTCCATAGATCCTTCTTACCATACCCAATAAGCTCTATCAAACCTTGTTGAAGACCCCAAACATGGATACCCAACCAAGAATGGTCTCCAACACACTCGAAAATATACACAACACATCTCCAAATGCTAATTAAAACCAAATGCATACTCAAGAAATTAGTGACTCCTTTGGTAAACCCATGTAGCCCATCCGTGAAAGATTCAACAACTATGGAGCATGGAACGATCGTTGTCTTCAAACCCAATCCCCAAAAAGGACTAGTATGAGCTAAAGCATCACTCAACCCAAGGGATGGATTTTCAAACATGTAAACATCTTTTTTTGGTCCTTCTTTCTCCCAAGCTTCATGGGTAACAAGTCTAAAATATCCTTTACTTATTGTTGTAATGAAACCTTCAGCTGCTACCAAACTATGTTTGGACAACACCTCAATTTCAAAGATGTTGAAGTCACCTTGATTCAACACTTCCCACTTATGCATTCACTATCAATCAACCTTGGAAGATTACCAATCACATATTTTGGCCCGTCCTTATGATTTGATCTCAAATCATCAGTAAGCTAAAACCCACACTCTATTTCATACTTGGAAACTTCACCAAATGTTTCTTCTCCCATCACAAAGAGTGGATTATCATAAATAGACTGTACACCTACTTCAAAGAGAGGATTATCAAGAATTTTAAAATCATTTATTTTCTCTTGCTTCCATCCAACTTGATGATCCAAATTTGCACATGCAACTTTTGATTTCTTAGGGAAGCCCTACAAATCAAACTCCTCTTGAAGAAAATCAAGCTCATTAATTACTTGCTTGATTTATTCAGCTCTTTGTTCATTCTCTTCCTCCCTGAGATGTTTGGAATCAACAAGCTGATCTTCTACTTCTACTAGTGCCATCTACGTATTTTGTAACATATCTTTTGTTGATGTTACAATCCAATTGTGTAATTGCTATTTACTATTACTACATAGGGTAAAAATGAATGTAATGTGAATTTTGGAGATGAATGAATTGTGCTTGTACTTTTCTATCAATGCATTATATGTGAATGTTATCTCACTTGATGTTATCTCATGGAAAAGTACTACATATATGTGAATGGATGGTTATTGAATTGTTATTCTAAATTTGGAGAAGTTTTATGTATACTGCATATGTTGTGAACAATTGACAGTCGTGTGCATGTGTTAGTGGATGCAGGTATATGTTCCATTCCTCTAGGCGTAGGGGAAGTATCACTCAAGACAAGATCTTGGTCAAGTAACTGGTAAAAGTAAACTATCTAAGCATACACACACCACATTAGAATGATTGAGTTGAGTCAGTTTGTGGGAAGTTGGTAAGTCATCATTAGTTGATGTGTTTGCATTGGTAGATTCTTGTTTACTATTGCATTCATTATTGGGTGATGTTTATCTATTTGAGTTTTAGAGTTCTTCCTTGTACTATTATGATTATATTGATAAGTGGGACATATTTGGAGTATGTGTATATGTATGTACATACATGTCAATAGGATCTAACAACATGTATATGCACATGTATAGATGTACCACATGTAAATATTTATCAATATGAAGGTAATTGTGAATGGCTATATGTGAATCGAATGTGAACATATATATGTGTGTGTTTGTGTAGTATATACACCTATCCATATGTATATATGTATTGATACACACGTACGTTGGTGAATGGACACACCCATACAAATGCATCGATATAGATATACATACATATACGTGTACGTACATTGGTGAATGGACACACCCATATGTATGTATGTATGTAAGTATGCATACATTCGATATATTGTGTTTATTATGTGTAAATACCATCTTAATTGTACTTAGTTATATATATTGAATGTATACTTTCATTAATGGTTTATGATATATATATATATATATGTATGTAAATATATATTAACATATATATATATATATGATGATATATAAATATAAATATATATATATGTATGTATATTTTTTTTATTAGATAAGCAGGGAAGGGCCCTAATCATGTGGTTACAAAGACAGAACAGTAAACAAAGAAACAGGCGAGGAAGAACAACACCAACCCCTACCAGAAAACAACATCATAATGGCATGCAGGCCAAGTAACCAAAATTCAACCACAAAATCATCATCAACATAATAAAAAACAAAATCCCCAAAATAGTGCACAAACCACTAATGAGGTTAACTAAAGACCAGCAAGTATGAAACCATAAGATAGTTATCATGAAATAACAGTCTAGGATAATAAAACTAAGCATCAACAGATTCAAAGCAGCCATATAACCAAAGCAGAAAGATAATTCATGAGGCCGCACCTAGCATGGCATGATGCATGAGTCCATTGGTTACCTTCATTTTCTTCCACCACATGATTCCACCTCATAGCTAACAGAACAGGCCAAACAACTACCCACAATGCAACAACACAACACCCAGTCACCATAACCTCCTCAAGGGTGGACAAAACAACCCAAAATTCCAACCAATTATTGCAAATTTCAAAACATTTTGAAACAGACAGATCATGAGATAACAATCTCACAATAATCTTAACTCTTAGAGAACCAAATTCAAATCCAAGCACTGTGGAAAACCTATCACTCTGAGAGCCATCATCAGTGGTAGTACTGGAGGTACAAAGAGCCCACCTCTTCCAAGTCCAAACACTTGCATAACCAATAACAAGTTGCCCACCCCTTGGGCTGTAGAAACAACACCCAAACATCTAATCCATTAACAAGATAGCCTCAAGGATGGAAGAACAAGCCTATAGGCCACCCACAAACAAAAATATCGTACACAAAATAATTTGAGCCAATTAGCACTCCTTTAAACAACCATTCAGTGGTAAACCTGTCACTCTGAGAGCCAAAAAAGATGTTAGTAATGGAGGAACAAAGAGCCCCAAACCTCCAGAAAATATCAAAGCCCATCAATATTCCATAATAGAACCAACCAACATCAAGCTTGATACTCAAAGAAAATAATCTTGAACCATACTCAACTTTTGCACTGATAGAGCATAGAGCCCCCATCGACCAACTTGCCTCCCCACCTCCATAGAAAACAACATAACCATTCAATAGAGTCTCCTAAACAATAAAAAATTTAAAACACCAACCCTTGCATGAAAGCAAGTTTGGAACATCAAGACTTCCAACCAAAATAGGGGAGTGAGGGAGCCCAATAGAACATTGAGGAGCAATAGCCAACCCAAAGCACCATCCAGCTAGAAGCACCAACTCAATCTCTACCTCAGAAGGAGAGATCTCCCCTCTATAAGAGAGGATGAAGTGAAAACCAAAATCACCAATGACCCTCTTCCCTTGCACAAAAAGGCTCCACCTCAAAAGGAACATATAGAGGAAAAGGAAACCTCCCAACATGACCACGACATCCAACTCCACCTCTAAAGGAGAGGGCTCCACCTCAGAAGGAGAAGTATCCCCCTCCATAGAAGACCTCAACTGTAGAACCCAACAGGGAGCCAAAACACCAGTAGAAAGAGTAGACACCTCATCCATTGGCAGCTTGAGCAACTGGTACAAAAGGAAGTTATTGGAAGCACCTCAACCAAATCACGAGAAAGAAAACTACCACAAAAATTTAGGATGAACATTTGGAGTAGCACAACATTGTTCAAACTCCTAACTACCAAGGCCAAAAGATAAAAAAGGATGACAGTCTCTCCAAGCCTGAAGTTTGAAACTTCAACAAATAAGGCAAAGAGCTCAAGATAAGCAAACACCAAAAAAAGGTAAAGAGCTTTGACACCCGCATAAGGAGGAACAACCACAATCAACCCCAACCACATAGCAAGGGATATCACAAAGGATAAAACCAAAAGAGCTTGAGAAAGATCTCTTGCATTAGCCACAACCTCCAAGGACAAACAATCATAAAAGAAGTAGGAGCAAGAGCCTACAAACACACCACAATAGTAAGCACCAAAGAGTAAAGCTACAATTTCAAGACTAGGGCAAAGCCCCCACCACCAACAACCTACAAACACCAAGAAAAAACAATGACCATGATCAAGGGAGCCAACCTGAAGCACAAAATGAGCCATAATGAAAAATAGGGGCACCACAACCACTCGAGGAACTTACAAGAGAAACCCAAAATCCTTAGACCAAAAGAGAAAGAGGACCAACCAAAGAAAGGACCAAAATCAAGGAACCACCACCCAAGCACTATCAATAAATGGATAAAAGCAAAAACCAATACTAAAACTGAGCCCACATAGAGAAACCATAGTCTCAAACGCCAAGGACCAACCTCAATACGGAAAAAGGACTCCAAGAGCTAGGATAAAACAACTCGCATGTTCACTGAAAGAATCAAACACACCAAAGCATCTTTAAGCCAAGAACCAATGACCCAAACCAAGTCCAAGACCTCAAGCCAACACAGACACAAACCAAAGGGCTAGGAACTGAACCCAAGAGCCAAATGAGAACACCTAGCCACAGAGCGGCTATGAGGCAAAGAGGGGGAGAAGTGTTGCAAAGCAACAACTAGAACTAAACTCAAGAGCCACTCCAAGAGAAACTTCTGCAAGGAGCCAAATGAGAACACCTAGCCATAGAGAAACTAGGAGGTAGAGAGGGAGAGCAATGTTGCAAAGAAACAACTAGAATTGGACTCAAGAGCCACTCTAGGAGAAACTTCTACAAGGAGAAATCCAAAACAGTATCATCAAATGCAAAAGGAAAGGGCCAATGGCCATCACCATGCTCAACACCAAGGATAATGATACTTTGGCCAACACAAATAGAAGAGACAAAGGAAGCTTCCAACACCCCAAGAAACCCATCCACGAAACACACAAAATTGCCTCCCAAAAAAACAAGAACTAGACAACAATGTGAGAGGAAGAAAAACATCGAACAACCATGCTAGGAACGTCAGGCATCAAACGCGGGAGAAATGAAGGAATTTTCCAATGCCATTGCTCATCATCGTCATCTGATTCATCCCGTCCATCACCCGAACCTTTAGAAAAATTTGAAACACCAGACTCCTGCCCTTTCATGCTCGCCATGAGAGATGTCAAAATGTTATGTTAATTTGTTTTTTGTATTAAAGCTATATATGCATATGTTATATTAATATATATTTAACATAGTTTATATTGCTTGAGATTAACTATCATTTATCATGATAGAGGACAATTATTAAAGGCCGATTTGAAGTTGCTTATGACTGTGTTTTTAGAAGCTAAGTTTTACTCTCACTATCACGCTTAATGGAACACATATATTTCATTTAAATCTTGTTGCCTTATGTTGATTTAAGACATGGACTTAGTCGACGCCTATGGTGAAGATTATCTTTGATTTGGTAAATTTAAACTGCCATGTTTTGATACTTAAACAACATCTGTTGAAACATGAGAAATAAACAATGACTGTCAAAAGAGAGTAAATATCCAAATCAATTCATCCCCAGATTGAAGTCGATGAATTCATGGTGTTGCAAATTGGTAATTGACTGTTTCTACTTACAAGGAAACCACACTAACATTGAGAGGAGTGTGGAAGCTTTGGCGCCAACTTTCAAAACCTATTTTCTATAGATGTTTATTGTTGGAGATAATTAAAAATATCCATGTGCAGATTTGAATAAGTCTCTGATTGCTAACAATTTTGCAAATTGATATGTTGATGTTTTGTTGAGTATGAGATCACTTAGCTGTGACCTTTTTGTTGTGATATAGGTGTAGTTGTGCATGGTGTTTGTTGTCCATATCCATGCCTAAACTGTAGGATGTGTAGCCCCATACTACTGTATAAATAGTAGAGCCATTTCATTTGAGAGGACACATTCTTCTTGCAAGCCTTAAGCTGCATTATTTCCTTCTTATTCCCAACTTTACTTGTGAGAAAGAGAGAGAGAGAGAGGGAGAGAGAGAGAGAATTCTATCATATTGAGAGAAAGAGTTGTTGTTTGAGTGAAGTAATCTATCAACTTGAGAGTATAGGTTCATTGTGACGTTCTTGAGAAGCTATTATCAAGCTTTTTGTTGTTTGGAAGAGGTTGCATTGTTGTCAATTTATTAGACAAGCAATAACAGGCATGGAGATATTCTTCTTTGTTATTTTAAATTATGAATGATTTCTTCTCCATGTATTCTTGAATTGTATTTTCCAAGTACTTTCATTTAGAGAATTTAGAATGTCTTTAAAGAGGGAAGAGAATCTTTAATACTATTTTTATGATGTGCTTTTAAGTACTCCATAATAGGAGATTGGTGTTTATCATAGGTAAATTATATACTAGATATGATTGAACATGAGTGGCACATGTGACACACTTAGCTAAGTTATTGATTTAACTAGAATAGCTTGTGTTTACTCCTAGGATTTTTAATCCAGTATGGGAGGGAGCTTGTGTACTTACTTGTTAAGTAGGTTTATTCCAAGTAGGTTAAAATGGTGATAGGTTATCTCTGGGATGATAGATTATCCATTGAAGGAAATGCCTATCCGTAGTTTAAGATGGCCTTAATTAAAATTGCCCCTGAGTAGTGTATGTGATAGATGACCTTCCTTTAGATTACCATTGAGAATACTTTGGCCAAAGTAGTGTGATGACCTTTGGCTCCACTATCAGTTCACCGTGATCCAGTATTACATGCTAGTTTGAGATTGTGATACTACAAGTTCTAGTTATGTAGGACACAACACTATGCTTAGTTGGTTGTTTTTATTGGTTACTCTACCAATATCTTTGTCGAAGGGAAGGGCCATCTATCAAATGATAGATGTGTGGGAGACCACATTAAGAGTCTATGGTTGGTGGAAAAGTACTTGAGTGATGCTTCTCCTTTGTAATAGGTGACAAAAATATTTTTTCCAAAGCTCATTGAGCTATGTATGTAATTGTATGCATTATTGTATTGTTTTAACTTATGGAATTATTGAAATGAAATGGAATCCATGTTGTATTATGTTATGCATTTTGTTGCAAATTCTCGATAAAGAAAAGAAAAACTTTAATTTCAATGGCTTGTTATTTAGTTTATATACTCGAAAGGTGAAAACTTAGAAATTTTTACTTCTGAAAGGGTTAGTATGTTACAGTTGATTCAAGCTCAAGAGTAAGCTCATAAACATTTCTCTCTTTTCATTGGAATGCACTAATGGTATTTGCAAATTTTATGGTATAATCTTGATCTCCAATCAAGTGTATGTACTTTGATTTCATTATCTCCAAAGTGTCTTTGATAAGTTATAGATTAGGGAGAGTGACTCCATCCCTAACTCCTTCACGTCTCTCTTCAATCTAAGCCTTCCAAAATATTTCTTCAATCAAACTATGTGTGTGGTCAAGTCTAGATAGAACTTGCACTTCATTTTTAACGAACACCAAGAAATGATCTTTCCACTTGTGAGTATGCAAAGATGGTGAACTTCTAATATGTTGCATGTCAAATTAGAACTTTCATTCTTGTCATCAATGACTCCTTGGTTGTCTCTAGACTCTTGTCCCTCATCACTCACTTGATGAAATTGCTCAACACCAGAATGAGAATCAGATTCAACAAGCTCACTAAGTATTTGCTTATAATCAACTTTGGATGCATTATTAAATAAAATTTATGTTCAAGAAAACCTTTAAACTCCTCAAGATTAACTCCTTTAAAAGCATCCTCATGGCTTCCATTATGCTTTGAAATTGGAACATTATCAGGATCAAAGGGAAATTCATCTCATGTAGGATCCTTATCATATGTAGGTGCCATCACACCTGAATCCCATGTATGGAAAATTTGATTGCTCTGTTACAAAGAAAGGT
Organism: Sequoia sempervirens; assembly: GCA_007258455.2. Lineage (NCBI taxonomy): Eukaryota > Viridiplantae > Streptophyta > Pinopsida > Cupressales > Cupressaceae > Sequoia > Sequoia sempervirens. Next base: position 181,775,152 of record VDFB02105785.1, on the reverse strand, counting down.
GCTCACTTTACTCCTCTTGGGGGTTGTCTCTTTGAATAAGTCTCTTCCCAACTCACCAATACTAATATCAATATAAGTATCTCTCTCCAAAGGTATAGTTTGGTAATCAAACCCCCAACCACCCATGTCACCTTCACTATAATGAGGTAAAGAATCATCAATGCTAGTTATTTTGAAAATTTTAATAGCAGAAAATTATTCATTAGTGGTTGCAATCTCCTTAAGAGAATCATTTTGGAGTATTTCCATACAAGTTTCTCCATCAAAGACAACTTCTTCTTCATTGGCAATATCATATCTTACATTGTGTTCTGAGTTTTGAACATCATCTGGGTCAAAGGGAAATTCATCCCATGTAGGATCCTCATTGTGCTTAGGTGCTAACACACTCGGGTCCCATGCGCTATTGATTGCTCAACTCAAGGTAAATGTGATCATTATATTCTTAATGATCGAATGCCCTTTGAATGAGTCACTCTTCAACTACCTAGTACTAGCACTATGATATTCATTCATCTCCATATTTGGTAAATTCAAAAAAGTCCTAACCAAACCACTTTGTTCACCATATACTAGAATTTTTGGATAGTTCATATGTGTGAACAACATCCCATTCAACGTCAACCAAGCCACCATTTGATTTATTTCTAGGACAAGGTAAGGATGATGAAACAATGCTACCTAGGTTCACATAGAGGAATAACCAACGAACTCATCTCCTTGAAGTTGGTCCATTATGGATGATTTGTCAAATCCCATGGCAGTATCTTCCTCAAAGTTCAAGTGTTCTTAATTCACAATTTTAATAGGTGTCTATTCTTCAATATCATGGTGATATTGAAGTGTCATGTACTCCTTGCTTGTGCCATCATTTCCTCTAAGACTTAGAGTCCCATCATCAATGCTTGTTGACTAATTTTGTCATCCTCATGCTTACTTGTGGGCTGAAAATCACAAACAAGCACTCATTTCTCTGACCCTTCACCAATGGCAAGTTTTGGCATCTCTTTCATTGTTCTTCTGATGTACTTCACCAAGCCCATTTTACCAGGTTTCATTATTAAAACACAACTAAAGAAATATTCAAAAGAAACCATATTTTTAAACCCATCTGACATGCCTTGATACTCTTCAAATAATTGGGGAGCCTCTTGTTCATACTACCTCTTGATCTACTCTACAACTGATATGATTAGGATCTAGACTAAGTGCTTGCAAAATGCTTAATGTTTACAAATTATGAAATCCAAATTACATAAACAAAATTAACACATTAACATGTGAATAAAAATTCATGCATACATTATTGAAATTATGCATTAAAAATTGAAGGTGAAAAGAATGAAATTGAGAAGGAAGAAGAGAGAGAGTGCAAACGATCTAACAACGGAGTTCGCCACAAACATGACTACGTCTTCGGGTTCGCTCCAATAGAGTGAGACCAATCTGATTAATCTCCAAAAACAAAATTACAATTGCACCAAGAGCATTTCTTCTAGCACTTCGACAACATAACACTAATCTGACGTACAAAAATGGCTCCAAGATCAAGATTCCCCTTTCGTATCACCTATTTCAGTACTTCACCGCTTAACTCCTAAGAGCTTACATTTCCCCCTTTTATACATAAAATATTCCCAAATTGATGAAAAACCAATTGATTTGGGAATTTCAACTTAATCCCCCTTAGTAAATATTTTGAAAAATCCCCCTTATAAAAAAAATCCCCTAAAAAAAACAATTAAATGGTTTCTATGCCCTGTCACATATTACATTCGGCTTTTCCTGTTTCCATAAGTTACAACTAATCCTTTTAAAAGGATTATTGTTTTGCAACTTGGAGGGAATTTATTAAATTAAGGAGTATTTCGTTTCCAAATTTCCACAAAACCATCCAATGCCACTTGTATTTTAAAGCCATATAATATATAATGTTGGTTTGAAATTCTCATTTAAAATAGGGGATGAGTTTGGTTACGGGCTATTTACATCCCTTAAAAATAGGGATCAATTTGTTTTTCCTGAAAAAATGTAGCCTAAAAAATAGCATGATTTTTTTTTAAATAATGGAGATCCCCTTTTATAGGGAGGGCCATGTTTTTTTCTTAAGGAAGTGATTTAATTATTAAAATGGAGGGCATGGCTATTATTAATTTATTTATTTTTTATATATATATTTTTAAATAAAGCCATGTCCAACAAATTTCCGCCACGTGTAACTTCGAGGAAGCCACCATGTGTCACCTCATGATTCATCCATGTCAGCATGATGGCGTCATGTTGATGTCATCATTGTACCTTCAAGTCAACCTAGTTAACCACGAGCTTTGACCTTCCATATCTTGCACATACGAGCTCCAATTTGCACAAAACGAACACCATCAGAAAGCTCTTGCCAAGCTCTTCGTGTTGACATCAATTTTGACCACTTTTGGTGACATCAAATTTTGACCCTTTTTTTCTTGTCTTGGGCCCTGAGTTGACCAGTTGTTGACTAAACTTTGACTGGCAATAACTTGGGGCTCTGTAGCTCTGTTTGACTCCATTCAAGTTGTGCTGGAATCAAGACATCGAGCTCTTTCTAATGGTGCTAAAATTTGGAGTATTAGATATTTTTTAATTTTTAGTGAAAATATCCACCAGATCAACAACTCTATTAAAATCCATTAATAAGTTTGAATTTTATTGTTCTCCCAATGGGCTGGAAGGAACTTTCGCTCTGATACCACTAAAATATCCCCCTTAGATTTTTCCCAAAATTTTCACATAAACTTCACCTGTTAGCATTTACCCAATGTAATAATTAGCAAACTAAAAGCAAATGTTCACTTTCTGATCACCCAAATCCTGGAGTGGGAAAGGTGAGATTATACGGTGTAAGGGGATCTAATTAAAATATTGAAAATGTTGGAAGTACAAGAACTATTTGTGATAAGCTAACCAATAAAGAAAATGTAAATACTAGGCAGCAAGCTAGCCTCTTCCACTTTTCAGTGAGCTACTGGAAAGGAAATGAAAGAAAAGAACTTGGTTGCATAGCCAACCACTTCCACTTTTCAATGGGAAACAAAAAGTAAACAAAAAATCAGCCACTTCTTCAGAAAGAGTGAAATACAAAGTGTGTATATGCTTAATTGTAATGTAAATAAAAAACAAAAAACACTAAATGAAACCTTAAACTAAAGAAATTTAAATTAAATTTAAAAACAAACAAAATTCTTCAGTGCCGTCCCATTTTTCTCTATCCACAGAGATTCTTTCGAAGCTTTTTAGCTCTCAGATTGTGTAAGCTTCTCCAAATGGCTGCTGCAGAACGAGTATGCAAAAGAAAACTATTCTAGATGCTGATGAAAGTGAAAATGCAGATGAATATGGACAGGGGCTGTAGATTATGTACAGGGGCTGTGAATTGAAAATGTCATGATTCTACTGCTATTATGCTATGATTCTATGCTATTGCTATGAAAATGCTCTATGAATGCTAATGCTACTTGCAATTTGCCTATAGTTTACTTGCTTCAAATTCTATATCATTTTGGAGCTCCCGACAGCTGTATTTATAGATTTTTGCAGGCTCCATCCCGGCTGGCAAGAATCTACGGCTATGAATTTGTCTGGTAAGTTTGAATGGTGAGAGATTGAGAGGTTGAGAAGAAAATGGGGGAGGTTGAGAGGTTGGAGAGAAGGATGGAATCCTGTCTTCAACCCACGGGAACAAGCCTGCACAGAAACAGAGAAATTTAATTTTCTGTTTTGGCAGTTTGTTTCCCGGAGTTGAAGATAAATCCCAAATTAAATAAATATTTAAATTTATTTAATTTCATTTATTGCTTTTTGATATTTGATTTTTGATTTTTGAAAACTATAGAAGAATTAATTAAATATTTTGTAATATTTAATCATGATGTGACTTTAGAAGATTTTTGAAATATTTAGAAGAATTTAATTAAATATTTTTGGAAATATTTAATTATGAATAGATTTTTGAATTGAATTAGAGGAATTTTGAAATGATTTAAAAATGAATATTGGATTAGAGGAAATAATCAAATATTTTGGAATATTTAATTACAAATGATATTTAGAAGAATTATAATATTTTAATCTTTATTTGAATAAAATATTCAAACTAAGATTATATGATAATTAATATAAATAAATTGTAACATTTATTTAATTAATTAAGAAATGAATATGAAAAGATGATTAAATAAACTTTATTTATTTAATCGAAATGAAAGAATGAACAATATAAATAAATTATTTAAATTTATTTATATGTAGATAGAATCAAAAGATTTAATTAAATATTAAAAATATTTAATTAATTACAGACAATGTGATATGACCATTTTTAAGTGTATACATTTTGCCCCTCTTTGAAGTGATGTGTTTTACGCATTACTTCAAAGAATTTTGAAATTTTGCCCCAAATATTGATTTGAAATGTTGATAGATGTATGCCCCCGCGAACGATGAATCGATATTTGAATTTTTATTTTTTTTTTTTTTTATTTTTTTTTTGAATTTTGATGATTTTAAAGATATCGATTTATCGTTCGAAACTTATGATATGAAGAAATTGCCCTGATAAGATATGAAATGAAAATTTGATGAAGAAATTGCCCCTAGGATGTGAAAATATGATAAAAATGCCCAATTTTACCATTATATAGGTTAAAAATGTCATTTTCCATGTCATTTTCAATTTTAACCTAGTAAAATTTGCAAATATTGAGCTCTGAGTTGATAATCATGGCACTTCCAGTTCACCTGCACCGTTTCGAGCGTATCCGACGTCATCAGCGGCCGGCGCACTACGGACCTCCGGTATGTGTCTCGCAAATTCCTGTCTTTCGAAAATTTTGTTTTTGCGCACGTTTTTAATGTTTATTGTAGAAATTTTTGAGTTTTAGCGCTCTTAAGGTTTTTCATAGCGCAATCAATAATTTTCATAGCGCGTTTAATACTGTAGCGCCCTTAAGGCGTATCGTAGCGCATTTGAAATTTTCCATAGCGCATACAATGTCGTAGCGCCCGTGAACTATTTCGTAGCGCATATGATATGTATTGTAGCGCTATTGATTTCTTAGCGCACTTGAAACTTATTACAGCGCTTTTGATATGTCTTGTAGCGCAAAATATTTCATAGCGCATATGATAAGTTTTGTAGCGCTCTTGATTGATTCTGTAGCGCAAAAGTTTCTTTAGCGCTGATAAGGAATTTTGTAGCGCCCACAATTAGTTCTGTAGCGCTTTTTGTTCCACATGATAAATTTGTTTCCCAAATTGTTGGAGAACAAATAGTAGCTGATAAATTTGCTTTTAAAGTTGTTAAAAACAAATAGGATAGATAAGTTTTCTCCTAAAGTTGTTAGAAAGAAACTTGATGTTGATTATTTGCGTTCCATGATGATGAAAAACAAATAGTTTGATTGATTTGTTTGCTTCTAAGATTGTTAAAAACAAACATGATTTTGATATTATTCGTATTTCATAATGATAATGAAAAACAAATAATTTGATTGATTCATTTTGGATTGATACGTTAAGATGATTTGATATTGATGTTGTTTTGATGATGTATGTGAACAGGAGAGACTAGGTGTCTTGCAGTTACGAGAGACTTTCCCGAGCACATGGTCATTGATTCCACATTTATTACAGTCTGATAGAGATGTGATTGATGCTTGTGGTTTGACTTCATTACTTGATATGCCCGAGGTTCGCCTCAATAGGGCTCTATTGACAGCACTTGCAGAGCGGTGGCATAGCGACACCAACACCTTTCATTTACCGACCGGCGAGATTACAGTGACTCCCGAGGACGTATATCGCATCCTACGGATCCCAGTGATGGGAGAGATTGTTGTTTTTGACAGACGAGAGGCTGGAGGTACTCTTGCTTTGAGACGGATATTCAGAGATACTCAGATAGCTGGATACTTCATCCCATGGGGTGAGATTACAGATACCTATCCACCTTTACCAGCTGTACTTGCAGGATTCATTGGAGGTGTGTTGTGCCCCGACCATAGGTCGAAGGGGTTCGCGATCGGATGGGGTCGTGTCTTAGAGAGCATGGTGATGCAGGGGACACGGTATGCATGGGGTACCTGTATGCTAGCCCACTTATATGACGAGCTACATCATATCGTATATGGTAGAGGCCGGAGTTTTGCTGTTGGATGCTCATTACTACAGATATGGGCATGGGAGCATTTTGCAGTGTTACGTCCATTGACTCGAGGAGAGCGACCAGCTGGTCGAGCATACAGATGGAGATATGCACATATTATTGCTCAGCCTAGACTGGGCAAACTAGTGTATTGGCAGCGGCTTTTAGATAGTTTGGACACAGTATGTTGGAGGCCATATTTGGATTGTGAGCCATGGCCAGAGGATGCGAGGGAGATGCCTTTTGTATGCACTTCCAGATTTTTGATTGGACTGACCACATGGATCTTGGAGAGATTTCTTGCTGGACGTGTATTGCGACAGTTTGGTCGGACTCAGGGTATGCCTGTTGGTTCAGCTATTTATGCGCGGCGACAGTGTAGCTTCAGTAGCAAATGGGCTTGATCTCGCATGCCTGGTATATTCATCACGACACGTATGGGATTACTGTGGATGCCCGATGGGTGAGCGACACCAGAAAAGCGTTCAAGATGTTCTACAAAGATCCACCTCCACGTGACAAGTTTGATCCCCGATGAGCTGCTGTTCGGCTACGGACGTAGACGTCATGGCTGCAGAGACCTCGGTGTGAGCCAAGAGGACGATCTGGTGATGTGATGACGAGAGGCAGTGGAGGATGATACGCGATGGAGATGATGGTGATGGAGCGGTAGTGGCAGGAGAGGGCGGCAGGAGAGGTGGTAGAGGAGGTAGAGCAGCAGAGGTGGGACCATTGATATGGGCATCAATTTTATCCCGCCAAGTGGATCCGATAAAGACAGTCGATATCTTCCGCAGAAAGCATGCGCATGTAGCTTATGTGTCAGCCTATCACAGCACAGCCTTACTCTAGAAGGTGTGGTCAGTGATCACCGCCTACCGAGGCGCGTTGACGCTGTGGGTGAGTGTGCCATTGCCTTAAAGGGCGGGTCGCGAGAGTGGTGCGTGTAGCACTTGCCGTGATACATGATGAGAGAGGCTACGAGGCTACCTCGAGAGGCGTAGAGTTTTATCGCACTGCATATCATGATGCGCCCCAAATTGGCGAGAGAGCTACCATCACGAACGCCCGCAGTCGCATCACCGCCAGGTGCGACACGCCCGCCCCAGAAGTGTGTGGTACAGTCCCAGGCCCATCGTTGTGATAGTTCGGCCTAGTGCATTGTATATGATCTCTTTTATGATATTCTGTTGAGACATTTTGTATACACCGTGAGATGATCACATTTTTGATGATATTATATCATTTGTAGTTTGACATCCTTGTACATTTTGACATTCATTTTTGAAATATATGAAATGCAGTGATGATTTTACATGATACATGATGTATATATATGATGTGTACTATATGATGGCTTCATGATTTATGATTATTTATATACATGATGGTATGAGACAAAATTTATTTGATGAATGAATGTATGATGTATGTATGTATGTATGCTTTTTATGATTTTCTAATGCAAAAATATGCAAAATGTATAAAACAATGTTTTGTGAATGTCAAAATATACTCAGTCATATTTGAAAAGATATAAATCTTTGAGTCTTTGCCAGCTTTTGTAGAAATCTATAAATGCAAAAATGCAAATTCTAACATGAATGCAATCTATACTAACCATGCAGGACATTCATACAATATCGCCATTTAGAGAGCCTATGTATGCTTTTTGTATCATCATAGAGCTTTGAAATGTTGAAAGTTAATACAAGCATCAAAGGGTATGTTAGCACCAGTGATGACCTGAGTATTGCTTTCATGATTTTTAATAGAGTGTTAATATGCTACTCCAGGCATAATTGAACCAAGATGACCTCGAGTATTGCTTCTTGCATAAACAGACAAGAGTTAATCCTTCCCATGCAAATTCTCGAAATGCTCAACCATGATCATGAGGCTGTTCCACTAATTCCATACTACTGATTTCACAACAGAAGACAAAGAAAAAATCCATACTTTCCTCAAGCTTTTTCGTGGTTCAATACATCATCAATTACTCCGTATATGATAGAAAATTAAACAACCATTCAAATCCTGTTTAAGGCATTTCAAACATTTATTCAGATTAAGATCATCCAATTTGGTTATCATCATTGATATTCTCACTTCGATAGTTGTTTGGATCATGTTGTTTTTTTATTTTCATTGGCATAAACATGTTTGTGATTGATTTGATTTGACAATGTTTGTTTTGTTTTGTCAAGCTGTTATTTGTCTGCTTGTGATATTTTGAAAGCTCGTTGCCCCTCTCTTGTATGTTTCTTTGTTTTGCCCCCAGTGTAAACAGAACCTAAAGATAAAAGATATGTACAAATTTCATCAAGCCATGATGAAACCTAAAGATTCCCATTATATGGTATGGATAATGAAAGATATATATAGATGATAGACGTGGATGAATGATGCCTAAAGTGAAAATAAGACATAAACTAATAAATGGAGGAGCCCATTTCGATCACAAGTAGCGCTTGTTTGCCAAGTTTTCACCACTTGTTTTTTTTTTATTTTTTTTTATTTTAATAACTGTCCGCGGCTGCGTCGGAGTCAGTTAAACTAAACTAAAGTTACAAATTACAGATTAGAGTCTTCAACTAAATGAAACCTTAAACTAAAGAAATTTAAATTAAATTTAAAAACAAACAAAATTCTTCAGTGCCGTCCCATTTTTCTCTATCCACAAAGATTCTTTTGAAGCTTTTTAGCTCTCAGATTGTGTAAGCTTCTCCAAATGGCTGCTGCAGAACGAGTATGCAAAAGAAAACTATTCTAGATGCTGATGAAAGTGAAAATACAGATGAATATGGACAGGGGCTGTAGATTATGTACAGGGGCTATGAATTGAAAATGTCATGATTCTACTGCTATTATGCTATGATTCTATGCTATTGCTATGAAAATGCTCTATGAATGCTAATGCTACTTGCAATTTGCCTATAGTTTACTTGCTTCAAATTCTATATCATTTTGGAGCTCCCGGCAGCTGTATTTATAGATTTTTGCAGGCTCCATCCCGGCTGGCAAGAATCTACGACTATGAATTTGTCTGGTAAGTTTGAATGGTGAGAGATTGAGAGGTTGAGAAGAAAATGGGGGAGGTTGAGAGGTTGGAGAGAAGGATGGAATCCTGTCTTCAACCCACGGGAACAATCCTGCACAGAAACAGAGAAATTTAATTTTCTGTTTTGGCAGTTTGTTTCCCGGGAGTTGAAGATAAATCCCAAATTAAATAAATATTTAAATTTATTTAATTTCATTTATTGCTTTTGATATTTGATTTTTTGATTTTTGAAAACTATAGAAGAATTAAATATTTTGTAATATTTAATCATGATGTGACTTTAGAAGATTTTTGAAATATTTAGAAGAATTTAATTAAATATTTTTGGAAATATTTAATTATGAATAGATTTTTGAATTGAATTAGAGGAATTTTGAAATGATTTAAAAATGAATATTGGATTAGAGGAAATAATCAAATATTTTGGAATATTTAATTACAAATGATATTTAGAAGAATTATAATATTTTATTTGAATAAGATATTCAAACTAAGATTATATGATAATTAATATAAATAAATAATAATATTTATTTAATTAATTAAGAAATGAATACGAAAAGATGATTAAATAAACTTTATTTATTTAATCGAAATGAAAGAATGAAGAAATATAAATAAATTATTTAAATTTATTTATATGCAGATAGAATTCGAAGATTTAATTAAATATTAAAAATATTTAATTAATTACTAGACAATGTGATATGACCATTTTTAAGTGTATACACAAAGTACTAAAACAAAAAGTTGATTAGTACTACTAGATCAACATTACAATATGGTGTTAGATTCAATACAATATGAGAGAACCAAACTGAAATGAAGCCCAAATGTTAGGAAACTATCTCAATGACATTACAATAATTAGGCATCATGATAATATGATAAAATACTAAAGTTACTAGGTCTGATATGAAGGGGTAGTAATCTAATATAAAATTCTAGCATGCACAAACTCCAACCAACAACCTTCAAATGCTCAAAATTCCTCAACCACAACTCCAAATGACCTCAAATCAATGGAAAATGAAGTAGAGAAGCTAGTTGTCCAAGTTCATGAAGCAAGACACCACCATAAGGTTTGAAAATCAAAGGCACATTTACTAATGCATCAAAACCAAGGAAATAAGACAACTTGAGGAGGGTGACCAACAACAAAAATTAGGTTATTCTCCTAAAATCTAAGTTTCTAAGCAAGGAGGCACCTAAAAGAAAGGAACAAATCAAGCCAACACCCACAAAATTCTACCCAGCCTCCAAAACAGTATGAGCATGAATGTGGGTCAATAGTGGACTGAAAGGGCACTCCAAAAAGTCCAAAACAACAAGGGAACACACCAAAAATTCCCTAGAAAATATCAAATCCACACCAAACTAAAAACATAAATGAAGCCATCACCAATGAAGCTCAATCTGCAACCTTTGAGTGAAGAAGTAGTCACTGATCAACTAGGAGTTGTCTTTCAAACTCAAAATTGAAGAGCTAAGAAGAAACTCAACCATGAAGCAAGCATTTGAATGAATTTCAGTAGCACTTCATTATGATAAAAATATGGATGTCCAAATGAGAGGGAGAGAGACTTATCTATAAGCTCAAAACCCAAAAGTTTGAATTTGCTTTTCCCTCCAAAAGGGACACCAAATTTGGAGCAATATTATATTTAATAAAAATCATTTTATCCGTTGTAGGATTTAATGGTGACTCAACACCCCCAAGAATAGTTGCTAGACCAAAATATCTTCCACAAGAGAGAAAATGGCAAGAAATCTTGCTTCAATAATGCAAGTTAAATATTGATGAATAATGGTTGAATATATAAATGTACATAAGATGCCTTACTTATAAAGGAAAGGTAGAGAGATAGGATTAGACAAGATCATGACAAGTGTCTTAATCTTATAACATGAGGCAACAACCTAACTACCTAGGAATCAAGCATTACAAGCTAGATAAGATAAGTTCTAGAAAAGCCAACTAAGACTTGTAGAAGGAATCTTATATCCTAAGTAAACTCAACATTTGAATATGTCCCCTAACTCCCTAGTGAGTGAATTAGCTAGGTACAAGACATTTATTCACACCAACAACTTGGGCATCCAACTTAAAAAGGCATAAATTAAACCTTAGAAATGCATTTATCTCCAATTTAGGCATTCAAACACATGAAGTCCACTTTTAAAAACAACTTAAGTTATGTTGCTAGGCTTGGGGGACAAAAGCAACCTTAAAATATAACATAACTTAAATCATTAACCTTCCCTATTTTGAACTCCAAGAATTTTGGAGAAGCCAACTCTAAAAATTCCAAGATGCCAAACATTGCATTGACACACTGCCAAAAATAGTAACCGAGTGTTGAACTGCTGCCAAAACCCATTGCCAAAAATAACACTTACTAAAAATATCATATTGCTAAAAATAGTAAGTGACTCCAAACTCCATTTGAGCACAACTTGGGCAATCGTCATAACTTACTAAAATTAGTAAGTCCAAAAATAGTCTTTGATGAAAATGCATGTCACACCCCTCTGAAGCTCTCTGAAAACCCAAAAAGACCCAGAAAATGAACTACTAAACTACTGTAGACATCCCTCCAAAACTCATAAAGATACCTCCTAAAAAATAGGAAATCCTAATACTACCTCTGACTAGCCAATAGGACTTTGGAAATAGGCTAACAGTCATTAAAAAGCATAGGGCTAAAAAAGGGGACATTACATAGTATATGTAGGAATAGAGGCTATGGTTATAGGGAGGGAGACTTGGTTTCCTTCTAACTTTGAGTATATCCCAAAGGTTGAGTGCAACTAGCCATTGTAGGTATATTAAGCATCAACTATATGGGCTAGGCCACACAAAACCTCTAATCCATGAGTGTCACTAATCAATTTCCTCATGTTATCTATCATGGGAACTGCAAGACCAACTAGAGATTCAATACTCATATAGTCTTAAAGTCCTAAATCTTTGTCCAATTTTTTTAGTTTTTCTTCGAGAACATTGGAAACCATAGTCTCAACATCTATAAAAATGGGTGTTTGTAAGGTTTTCATTGGTATATTAATGCCAAGGGTAGATTCCAAAATGGATTGAGTATTGACAACACTATGCATGAATGAGTTGGAAGACTCACGATCCACAGTGGATGTAACAACAATGAGGGATGACATAAGTCTAAAATTACGTCTCACTGAAGTATTGGTAATAGGACACTAGTTCATGAAGCTAATGTGGGTTTAAAAACACTAAGTGTACCCAAGATGAACACTAAACAAACAAACATAGTAAAATTGATAGAAAAAGGAATAAGATAGTAAAAGCAAACAAAGGATATCACAAGACATGTCTATGCAAAAATTGGTTCAATTAACAACAAGAGGATAGAGGAACCTAGGGGAATCTATGTCCTAGGTTGGTTTTTTAGAAATTCAAAAGCTGATTGTGTGTGACTGTGCTTAAGGATTCTAGATCTAGTTGTAAATAGTTTGAACAATGAATAATTTTCCATAATTTTCTTATTGTATGCCAATGCAAGTGTATAATAATATGTAAACAATAACTGACAATTTTGAATGCAAATTTCTAATCTAAAATATATAAATTGACTGATTTTAAGATGCCTAAATATCATAATTATGATTTTGATGCAATTTTCAAACAAAACAATGCAATTTTTAAAAAAAATTATCAGTTTTTTTAGCCAAATAAAAGATGCCCAAATGAATGCAATTAAGAATTTCAAAATAGAGTTTTTATCTAGGTGACTGAAAGGAATCATAATGCAACCTATGATTTAAAATGATATGCAAATTTTGAAATTTAGTGACTTTTTATGATGTAAAAGTGAAACCCTAAATGAAAGATGCAAAACAATGCAATGCAAAACTTAGATCTAGGATGCAATTTTCAGAAGGTATGTAATGTTAGCAAGTCAGGTACACCAAAATGAAACAAAAAAAATAAGAAACCCTATGCCTACTTTGTAAACCTAGGATTGGAATGGTTAGTGTTGGGGAGTTAGGTATTTTCTTATACTTCATTAAGATGGAGATTAATAAGGTGAGTAGATTGACTTTCAACCATGAAGGTGAGCCAATCAAACCTGAACCTCCATCTTATTAAGGATAAACATGACTTGGAATTGATTTTCTATGATTAACCTAATTAAACTATATGACCTAATATGAAAAATGTAAGATCTTGACAATGCACAAACTATAACAACAATTTGATGGCAGATCTGGGGAGTACAGAGGACTATGTACCTATCACTAGAAGTTTGATCTAATTATTGTAGTAGGATTGGGTCACCCTTGGGTGAATGAGTCTTTGTATGACATTGCTGCTCTATTTTTGGGGTCCTTTAATGACAAATCCAAGTTCTTGATTTTTAGTTGCAAAATTGTCGGAACACTGTCAGATAATTCTTTAGGCGAGTCTTCATTTGTTGACAAGATGTAAGGCTTCAAATGCAATAATGAACAATTTGTCTTCAAGCTTCCCTTAGTCCTCTTCAAACCTAAAACCTACACATTCAAAGAGAAGGAAAATGTTGGGCCATTTGGGGGCTTGCCTCAATCAAACCTCGTATTAGTGTTTCCACTTCCACAATGGAAATGTCAATTATAGAATGATAATGAATAGGAAGGAATGTTGAAATCATGAAGTGTTGCAACTCACCACCCTTCAGTGGCTTCCTTGAAGGACTAAATTCATACACATCAAATCAAGGTCTTGGATCTTGCTTGCTTATTTTTTTTGAATGCTTTGGATACCTACAAAAGTGTTAGCCTTAACAAAACAATGATAAAATTAACATACATAAACTCACATAAGATTTAACATGATGTTAGGATATTGAATTTCTACAATAAAGCTATGAAATTTTGATCTTGGCTTGCTTGATAGCGCTCTTAATCATAAGTTTGGCAATATAATTTCTTGTTTTGTCTTGTTAGATTTCAAATGATGCAATATCTAGGTATTTATGGGCATTTCTCTAATTTCCCAAGAATTAAATCCCAATGGTTGACATTTGAAATTTGAAATTTGAATATTATAATGGCCACTTCGACATGTCCAAAATTGGTCCCTGAAAAAATAAGGGGAAAATGGGTCCTGACCTTATTCTCCAATACATTAAGTGTCAATGGAAAAATATTAATTGGATGCATTTGTTCAATGCTTGCAATTTATTGGAAAGTGGTACAAATGGGCTATAGAATGCATAATTTCAGGAAATTAGGGACCCAAATAGGCTCAATAATTTAGGGGGAGCAAAACATAGTGTGAAATTGGCAAGGGTGACAATTTATGATCCTACAAGAACATGTACACATAAAATTAAGATATTTCAAGAAGCGTAAGGTTACATGCAAATAGGGATCAAAGAGCATCTATGTAAATGGACCTAGCTCTCCACAATATTGTGTCATTTATGATCATGTATGAGTATTAAGATATTACCTAAAAACAAGCACAAACTAAATGGGAAAGGGTATCAAGATGCATTTTTCACTACTAGATAGATATATGTGGGGCTAATAAATAAAGAAAATTAATTAAATATAACATTCCAAATAAAGAGTTATGTATTGCTAATGTCATAAATTACATCCTATGCAATTTCACATCCCATGAGCCTCCCCTTTAGATAAATAAAAGATAATAATGCAGTGTTCATTTTATCCAACTTTGATTTAATCCTTAACCCATTTGTTTCATGTCGTTAAGGTGGATTTATGTTTTGGACAAATACATGTCCCATAGATGTATGCACACCTCATGAATGTCCTGAATAGATTCCTAACTGCAATAGTTGTTCAGATGTTATGTTTCCTACCTAACAAAAAAATTGTAACACCTCTACTAACTCAAAAACACATTGGACAACTCTTACATGCATAAACCTACCTAAAGTTCATTTCATTTTCTCTCTCTCTCTCTCTCAACACAAAATTCAATTCACAAGTTCTTCATTTTCTCTTTCTCTTTCTTCACCACACTAGCTTTTTTTACCTTCATTCCACCATCTCCATTACATCTTATTGCTCTCATAGCCATACTACATTGAATCTTTGGTAATGTTGGTGTATTTCTCTCAAGCTTAGAGATTGTAGCCTCTCCATTTAGACATTCTCATTTTGCTAGAGGGTAATTGTGATTTCTTCATTATATTGTCTTTAATCTAGTTGATATATTATTCTAGTATATCAATTTCTTCTTTTATCATGTCTATTTTATTTCTCTTTATGTTGTTTGGTTCTTTGTGGAGACCTGGAGACACCAAAGCAGGGATTTGACTAAGGAAAATCTCTAAACAACCCTAACTTTTTTCCTTGGTCTTATGTACCTAGGTACTGAAGATATGTAATGGATGGAGACTTCATCTATTGGTTCTCTATGAGTATTTTCTTCCTTTCCTCTTGCTTTATCATTCATCTTTCATTTAGTTCAAGTTACTTTAATTTTTGTTACTCTTTGTTGCTTTCTCACATTTTAATAGTTTTAGTTATCATAATTGTTATTAGTCACTTTGTTGTAAATTCTAAGATATTCTTAGTTTTTGATCCATATGAGATGCCAGTGTGCCATAGGGATGTCCACATGCCATGTTGTATTCCTTGGTCGATAGCTCATTATTTTGTCTAGAAGACCTCTATGACTTGCTCTTTTAGTTTTTGGAACTCTTTCCTTTTAATTCTACGTAGAATGTAAATAGACACTCTTCATCATTTTATCTTGTCACTTGAGAAATGTCTTTTAAGGTAGTTGAGAACTATTTTCTCCTTGAGACTTCATCATTTTGGGATTATCAAATCCCCTTTACATTTTTGTGAACCTGGCATGAACACGTCTTTGCTCTAGTCTTTGTCAAAAAAAAAATTTCTCTTGTCTAGAAGTTTGTTGGCATGAGTTTTCTAATACTCTTATGAGTTTCACGACCCAACCTACAAAATTTGGGCACATAGTAAGAAGAAGCATTCAACATTCATACATGGGTTCATGATGATAGTTTATTCCAACCTGTCAAACTCTTGTTTTGAGCAATTCATTACAAATTTATCACTTGGCTATACACCTCCTCTCATTTATGTTAATGTGGTCCTACAAATGTTCAAACAAGTTCTTAGCCTAGTACTCTATCTGGATCTTCTTCTCCTATAGACCATGAAGTTGCTCTTAGGGTCCCCTTTTAGCAGGTTCAATCTTTGGAGGAGAGGCTTAAAGAATTTGAATATTTTCTAAATTGTGGTAACCTGTACACTCAATTTCTCTTATTTTTAGTAGTCTAAGAAACTTACTTATCTTAAACTGCAAGGGCCTTGATTTTCTCTATACACTAACCAACATAGTTGAGACCCATGTCCCTTCATACACATCAATCTTGAGTCAACCCCAAGATGCCCAATCAAATATTACAGGTATTTAGTTGAATCTTATGATGCCAAAGGTATCTGTACATATGGTGGACACTAATCCTTCTATACCTTCCATGATTTTTGTTGATAATACAAATAATGTGTTTGTGCCTCCCGTTAATCTTGGAATTAATTTATCTTGCATTCCTTTGGGGTATGAAATTACTCCTCCTAGATCCACTCCTCAAATCTCTACCACCATGTTTGATCTACCTCTCCTACCATCTAATCTCATTTTAAATACCCTATTACAAAATATGAGTTAAATGCAGTCATAGTTAGCCAACTTAACCAACACTACCTCTCATTCTACTTTACAACTTTCTTACCATCACAATAATTTTTCCTTGAACATTTTGAATGTCCCTATCCCCCAAGGGTTGGAAATTTTGAAATTTGATAAATACAATGATAGATGTGATCCACAAAATTACATCTAATCATTCACTGCTATGTGCAATGTTTTCCTTTATCGGGATGCATTACTAGCTAAATTGTTTCCACAATCCCTTAAGGGCACTATGTTGGAATGGTTTTTCTCTCTTCCTAACAACTCTATTTTAACTTTTGAGCAATTAATCAACTAGTTCTTGCAATAGTTTCAGGCTAAATTAGGTTGAAGGTCACATTCACTGACCTTGTCCACTGTAGGCAAGGAGCTCACGAGAAAGTGATTGATTTTATTGCTTGTTATCAATATTTATTTGCTCAAATCCCTGATGCCCTACACAATCACTACAAAAAATCCCTATGATTAGCTCCCTTTTTTGCTCTATTTTTTGCTTTCACCCACTGTTTTATTATATTTTTTCCATTTTTTGGAAAAATTCGGTGTTATTTTTCTGGATGGTGCTATTTTTGGCTTTTTTTGCGCCAACCAGAACAAGTCGGCGCTAATTCAGGCACAAATTGGCATTGAAATTAGCACCAAGGTTAGCATAGATATTAATGCCTAGTGTAGCACCCTTATTAACACCTAGATTAACGCCAAGATTAGCACCAAAAACTATGCCTACAGTAATGCCCAGATTAGTGCCTAAATTAGCAACCAAATTAGCATCTACGTTAATGCCCATATTAGTGCCTGAAGTAACACCTATTTTAGCACCTACTTTAGAGCCTTTCTTGGCACCTAATTTAGCGCCTAATTATTTTGATCTAGCAAGGATTAAGGGTGTTAGAACAAAAAATCCTTCCCCAATATTCACTAGCCTTTAATTGCTTGTCTACATTTCACTTGCATCAAAAGATCTACTACCTTTTATTTTTCATTATATTTAACATGAAATGCAACAATTTGTGTGACAATATCCATACTTTCACTAGCATTCGCTTTGTATATACCCATTTATTCCTCCAAATAATCATAAACAAAGCAAGTTTTGTCTTTACTACAGTACTTTGTGTAGATTAAGGGTTGAGGTTTGAGGGATTAAGGGTTGAGGGTTGAGAATTGAGGGTTAAGAGAATTTTAATGCATAGGGTAGAGGGTTGAGGGTATATGGTTCAAGGATTAGGGTTGAGGGTCCAATGTATAGGGTAGAGGGTATAGGGGTTGAGGGATTAGGGTTTAAGGGTACTTGAGGGTTGAGGGTAGAGGGTACTTGAGGGTTTAAGGGTTGAGGGATTAAGGGTTGAGGGTTGAGGGATTACTAAGGTAGATATTTTACTTGGGTTTAAGGGTTGAGGGATTAGTAGGGTTGACTAGGGTAGAGGGTATTGGGACATTGAGGGTAGAGGGATGTAGAGGGTTTAATGGTTTAGGGTTTAGGGTATTGGGTTGAGGGATTAGGGTTGAGGGTATAGGGTTGAGGATTATGGTAGAAGGGAGGGAGATGGATTAAGGGTTAAGGGTTGACAATTAAGGGTTGAGGGTGGTTTAATGTATATTAGGGTAGAGGGTAGAGCTACTAGAGGGTGAGTGTAAGGGTTTAGGGTTTAACTAGGGTTGAGGGTTGAGGGTTGAGCGATGTATATGGTTCAAGGATTAGTGTTGAGGGTCCAATGTATAGGGTAGAGGGTACTTATAAGGTTGATGGATTAGAGGGTTAATTAAAATTATTTTAGGGTTGAGGTTGAGGTTTAAGGGTTGAGGTTGAGGGATAGGGTTTAAGGGTTAGAGGGATTAGGGTTTAGGGTAGAAATTGATAAAAAGGAGTAGAAGGTTTAAGGAGTTTAGGGTTGAGGGGCGTTAAGGGTTGAGGTTGGTAGAGGGTTTAAGGTATAGCTAAGACATTTGAGGGTATATGGTTGAAGTTCAATTAGGGTTGAGGTTCCAATGTAGAGGGTAGAGGGTATAGGGGTTTAGGGTTTAGGGTTTAAGGGTTAAGGGTTGAAGGATTAAGGGTTGAGGGTTGAGGGTTTAATGTATAGGTTAGATCAGAGGGTAGAGGGTAGAGGGTTTAACAGTTGAGGGTTGAGGGTTTAAGGTTGAGGGTAGAGGGTTGATGGTCCAATATTCATGTATAGGGTAAAGGGTGCAGCTATAAGGGTTGAGGGTATGCATATGGTACTACATTGAGGGATTAGG